>SOMO01000161.1:265241-284929 GCA_028128575.1 Paedocypris carbunculus
ATGTTCACAGAATTTTATGCTGCAAGCTCCCGTCACGCCGCCATGTTGTGTACCCGGTTCCTGTCTTTGTTGCCATAGCCACCCAGGTGTTTTGTGTTTGTGATTGTTTGTAATTACGTCATGTATTTAAGTTCGTCTCAGTCATTCTCTGGTTGTCGGATTGTTGCAGTGTTTCCTGTCACTTGTCTTGTCCAGTTCATGCTCATGTTCTTGTGTTTCTGGATTAAACCCTTTTTCTTTGGAAAGAACCTGTAACCCGTCGTGCTCCTTGATCTCGTGCAGGAAGCGCACGTGAATCCACCTTGCCTCGTCCCGGTGACAGCCGTACTGTGACACCAACAAACAATAACTGAGAAAGAAATACACTTAGGGTATGTGTAGTATATAAATTAAATAACTAAAGTGAGTTTAAGAGATAAAAAGGACCAATGCACCACAACCAAGCTATTATGAGAGATTACAGCATCATATCACACATAAGAGGTCGAGACTTTTACTGAAGCCAAGCCACAGTTTACTTCATTAAGATATTCCTAACTTATCGTACGTTTCTTCCATATTTAAGTTATTATGTGAGAATCCAGATACTTCTGAGCTCATTGTAAATTCATATTGACTGCTGATTGCATAAATAACTCTTAAAACACCTAGAATTTTTCTCAGTGTTCTGCCATGCTGTTGTGCTCCAAAAATGATTGAGAACAGGGTTCAGTGGGACATGAAAACAAAGGGTTGTATTGGTCTTTTTTCTCAGGAAAACTAGGATGTATTTTTAGGGGCTTAGTTTTGCATTTTAGGGAGACACAGTGATCACAAAAGCTGGAAGATCATTCTCACATGGTAAAAATGTATTTTGGTTATCTCCATTTATTCCATTTCATTTGTTAATCAGATGGTCAAATTTCCCACCATCACAGTTGTGCTTCTTGAATAAGAAAAGACAAACTGACTTGTTGTCAGGAGAGCATCTGTGTGTGGGAGAAACTGGCGGTCTCCAGCACTCATGCATAATTCAACAACCGCGCCTTCGCAGCCAGTTTGGTGGCTAGATCCAGATCTTCCCTGCTAGAGGCAGCAACAGTGACGTAACCATCGATCCGACGCTACGCTGAGATAAAAATAGCTGCAGCGAGGAATCCCCACACACACCTCACACTGTACAACACACACACACACACACACACACACACACACACACACACACACACTTTACAAGCGGCAGCCATTATACAGTTATTATAGGAGGTATGTCTATAATTTATCAAACAGTAATAGAGGTCTCTTGGAGCTAAATAAATATGTGCTGTAGCGACTCCGAGTGGCTGTGCTTTTTTAAGCTGTTTTAATGTGCATGGAAATGTTTTTATATATCTTCCTGTAAGTTTTTGTTCACACAAAAAAACACCACATGAGTGGTCAAAACGTTGCTCAGGAACAAGCAAAGACAAAGCTTGCAAGGGCAGACGACAAAAGACCAAACCTGAACAAGAAGAGCAAATCACCTAAGGAAGGCACAAGCATTCAATAATGAGGCAAATTTGTGAAGCTGATGAACATAATTCATTTTAAGCAGATAAACACTTCTTGACTCTTTCACACCTCCAATCAGAGAGGAGCTATTCGTCCTTTGCCTTTTTCCCCATTGTCATTTAAACCGCCACTACAAACACGTCTGCCTCACCAACAACTGAGACTCCACCATGTGGCCAAATGAACCAAATGAAGCACGTCAGCAGTCCTGTTTGTAGCAATCCCTACAATTCAACCGTGCAGGCAGGCAGCGGACACATACGTCAAATGACGAGAAATGAGTTTCAAACATGAAGCACTATATATTTAGTGCAGAGGTGTAAAATCATACTTGAGTAACTCAGCGCCAGCAGAGCATCTTACCGTAAAAATTATTCCCTTACAAATCACCAATTCCAAGTAGACTTGAGTAAAAGTTGTAAAGTATTGTTCAAGTTTAAATGAGCTCAAGTATTAGACTCGTACTGAATTAAGTGTGAAAACAAGAAACTCTTTATTTATGAGGTTTTGTTTCCTAATATAGAAATTAAATGTAGCCTCAATGATTTCATTAATGTTTCAAAATGGCAGAACAAAATAGATAAAACAGTCTCAGTCAAATTTACGTGACAAAGCTAAAAAAAACAAAAGCCTCTTGTAACTTCAGCATCCTGCAGATGACAATATCGCCTTGTTCGCTCAAGAAATCACCCGCAATATATGCCAACAACATGTCGCGCACAATCCCAGTGTAACAAGTAACGGTAAGTGTCCATTCTAATGCAGTGAAGTAAAGAGTACAGATACTCAGTCACAAACGTAGTCAAGTAGAGAGTAAAAGTTGCTTATATTTTAATACTCAATACAACTACAAAGCGGCAAAAATACTTAAGTAAAGTAATGAAGTCCATTTACTCAAGTACTCTACACTACTCATTTAGTGTTACATTTTTCGGTGGAGGAGATTGAGTAAAGAGAGATACTTACTTGGCCAGTTTCATCTCAATCTGCTGGCGGATCTGCTGTCGCTCCAGGTCACTGCGGACAGGGAAAATGTTTCGCTCCTCCAGCTCTTCTTTACTGGGCCGGTTTCGCAGCTTCAGCGCCAGCAGCTCTTTCCTCATGCGACGCGGCAATGTTCCTGAGCACACCCAAACAACCTCACTCGTATGTTCACTCATCACACTCTCTCACTCGGCCTTCCTTTCTTGAGAGTCTCACAGTCTCACTCACTCTCACATTTATACACTCTCACTCTTTACCATCTTGTGCAGTCTTTCACATGCTTGCACTCTCACTTGTGAGCTGTATGAGTCACATGACAGACTCACACTCTCCCTCATACTCTCAGGTCTCACTCTCTCAAAGTCACATGACGGTACACCAACTGTCTAGCTCAGTCTCACACTTTCACTTTTACGGTGTCACTCTCTGAATGTCACATAATAGATCAATCTCACTCTCTCACTCCTACACTATACCTCTCTCAAAATCACGTCCGCTCACCATTAGTCTCACTTTCTTGGTTTAACCTTCTCATCGTTTCTCTGGTACTGTCTCACTCCTTCAAAGTCACATGACAGCACATTATCAGTCTGACACTCTCCCCCTCCCACTTTCCTTAGTATACTTCTTCACTTCTTTTTCGGATACTCCTTTGTGTCTCATTCTCATTTTTTTACGCATTAAATTCTTTACGTAAACAAACACAGTACATATATGCTTCTCACCGGAGATGACAGACTCGTTCCAGCTGTCCTGGTCACTGTAGAACTCATCAAGCCTCATGTTCTCCTTGTTCTCTTCAGCTTCACTCTTCTTCTCCACCTCTGTCCCCTGATCATTCTCTATATGGGATAGTCTGTCCATTCGCCATTTCGGAGAACCACGAATCTCCTTTGCCTGGAAACTACAATAAAGTACGGTATGTAATGCATAATTTCTTATTCACATCTGTGTCTTCTGAATGTGTGTTTCAGACATTGTTTTACAAGTAAGACCCCATGTACCTGTCCTGGCGGTGTTTGGTGGCTAGGGCCCGGTGCAGCTCCTCAATAATACAACTAGGGGGCAGCAGCGGGTGCATGAGACCCAAGTGCGGGGAAGCGGTAGGGGTGGAAATCCTGCCCCTCAGAGTATCTTTAGGAAGGGTGAAGTTCCTGGGCAGGGTAGCAGGAGCAGGTCGAATTGGAGTCGGATGAGAACCTTATGGACAAAAGGTATACTTTATAAATACAGAATCTCAGTTAAGATCACAAATTTAGTTGAATGTTATGTCATGGACACGAACTGTCAAGACTGCCCAGTCTGGTCAGCAGCTTCAAAGGAAGTCGATCTGGAGGGGTGTGGAACTCTCTTTGTGTTTGCTCCTCCTTCTCCTCGTGACATTTAGAGACCTCAGGAAAACCATTTACATGTCCTGGGCTCAGATTCTCGGGGTCCAGGCTATTCTCTTCATCCTCACTGGAACTGGACTTCTCCACTTTGTCAGTTGTTCTCCCTGAAAACAGCAATGAAAACAGCAATGAAAACAGGTCAGGTTTGAAAATTCAACTCTTTGCGCCACCCAGTGGTGACTGGGAGAAACACTCGCTCAGGACAGCACAGAAATTGTGAGTACAGTGTTGATAAACGATTAACATTTAACTTTATTGTAAATTAATTATTTAAAATACTGTATTATTATTATTGTTATTTGCTTATGCATGATTAAAAAGTAAAGTTGCTGTTATAAAAACAATAAGTAAATGAACAACAAACTATCTGTATATTATTTTGTATAACATTCAATATATTGTAATTTAACCATGTGACATGTAACATATAAATACGAAACAATGTGTATTTCATATCAGTTATCATAACTAGCACTAACACACACACACACACACACACACACACACACACACACATTTACCTGTGGTAACCATATCCCCGTCTAACCCGAGGTGTTCAACCCTGGTAAGTGTGGCTACGAGCGTGTGGTCTGCTTCGTCTCCATCCGAGTCGTCCGGCACCAGCCCCTCCAGTTCCTCGAGCTCCTCTGGCTCGTCTTTGGGCCCATCACTGACCGCCACCGACTCTGCAGCAAAGACAAAAGCAGCTGTTGTGTTTCTGTCACCTCATCAGACTCTTCATGCTTCTGCTGAAACGCAACAGAAATATCTCACACGCTAAGACACACACACAGACTCATACATATAGTGGATGAACAAACATACAAAAGCATATACAGTATATACACAAACTCACCTGAGCTGCTCTCTGCCGGGTTTCTCCAGACTGAGTCAGAACCGTTCTGATGAGTAGAAACTTTTTTCTCCAGACCTACAAAAAAACACACGCACACACTACATTAACATTTCTACATATACACTGTTATCTTGTGTGTGTGTGTGTGTGTGTGTGTGTGTGTGTGTGAGAGTGTGTTTCTGCCTGACCTGGTCTTGTTTTATCGTTTTTCTTTTTTCTCCATTTCCAGGGTTTGAAGATGCGGCCCAGACTGGAGAGTTTACTGCTGCGCCGCACTGGGGGCGTCCGCACACCTGACCACACAGAGCTTGTGGTGTGCTCTCCCATCATGTCTGCAACACACACAAAGACGAGGGCCCATGCATTTTGAGACCCTCAAAAGACTATCTTAATTGATAAAAATAATAAGCACAGCCTGATTTCAACTTTTTCATAGGGCTTAAAACTGCACACACTGCACACTCATCCTAGCACACACGCAAATGCCATAGAGTCTCCCCTTGACTTACATACAAAACAATGCGTTCCTTCCTCTCTCCCTTGACCACCCTCTCTTCCTTGTTACCTTGTACAGCACTTTGGATCAACCACGGTTGTGTAAAAATTTGTGCTATATAAATAAATTTGATTTGATTTGACCACGATCATCCCCAAACCATCCATCTTTTTCCTCTGACCTTCTGAGACTCAACTGTAACCTCAGCCCTAAAATCCCAACTTGACACGCAAACAGCCTTGCAAAATAGAAGTGTCCATAGATAATGTTGGCCTGCACACACGCACACATGCAACAATAACACACACACACACACACACACACACACACACACACACACACACAATTGTGCGCTTAGAGACAGTTAAAACTGGGAAAAGCGCCTTACAAATGCTCTGAACTTGAAATTGAACACACACAGACAAACAATACGCACACATACAAACATCCTACACAGCCTATACCAAAAACACAAACACACACACACGCACACAACAACAAATACAACAACAACATCTACAGTATGTATATATTCACAACAAGTATATATGCATGTGTGTGTACATTTTTGATACATTTCTTTAAATGTTTTAATTGTACTTAAATTGCAAATACTATTTGGATTCTGCCCGTATTTTGATTTTATTGTAAATACAACATACAACACACATCAACCCACCCACCCTCACACATCCTCACACACACATACACACACAGACAAATGCAACATCACACCTCATAAAACACAAAAAATGAACACACATTCGTGAACACATACACACATACATACATACATACATACATGCATATATACAACGTTAACACACACACAGATGCATCATCACACCTCATCATTAATACACACGTCAACACACTCATGACCTTATATTTTTTCAGAAAAAATCAGAAGTTCAACATTTAAGCAGGTTCAGTCTGTGTTTGAGGAGCGTGATCAGGCGTACTGTACTGTACTGTACTGTTCTGTGTTTGGACCTCTCGCTACTGTTGGTGTTGCTCGTCGCTAGTCTGAACATGACGGAGCTAAGGAAGGTGAAGCGACGCTCATCCCTGATGTTTCCTCTGACATTCTTCACTCTCCAAACGGCAGAACCTGACACAGCCATGATGTGAATCCAGGTCAAGCTTTTCCGCTAGAACGAGACGGGTCACAGCGCCGTTGCCATGGCTACACCTCCGGATGCTGCAGCACTGATGGGGGTTGCTGGGCGAACGAGGAGGCTGTTGCCATGACTGAAAACCCACCTGAGAAAACTAGAGCTGAGAATTGTGTGACTCCTTGTGTTGGTGAACGTAGGTCTAGATCCAACACTCACCCTCATTGAGTTCTTCCTCTCTCTCTCTCTCTCTCTCTCTCTCTCTCTCTCTCTCCATCTATCTCTTTTTCTCCTCTCAATTCTCCCTCTTCCTTTCCACTTTTCTATTTCTCTCACTTTCTCTCTCTCTCCATTCATACCTATACTTCAGATATGGTATTTCAGACTTGTCGGTTATGTTATATTGCTGTCATTTGGTTTTCCCTGAATTTTATAGTTTGGTAATCACTGTGAATTTTTTAAATAACGCAAATAATTCACTTTTTTACACACCTTCACACAGTTTTGAGTTTGAGTGTAACACACACATACACACACACACACATACACATTTACCTGTGGTAACCATATCCCCGTCTAACCCGAGGTGTTCAACCCTGGTAAGTGTGGCTACAAGCGTGTGGTCTGCTTCGTCTCCATCCGAGTCGTCCGGCACCAGCCCCTCCAGCTTTTCATTTATATACGTATTTATATACGTAGGGGATCATTAAGTGATACCCTAAGTCACAGAGAATCCCACGTGTAGGAGAATAGTGTAGTGTAGGAGAATGAGAGGTGAAGGTAACTGAGAGGCTGAATGGACCCTGACAGCCACAGTAAAACTGTAACTCACATCACCGAGACGTGTCTTCATCTCCCAGGACTGGAAATGGAGGCCAGTCAATATTTAAAATTGATTGTGGTGTGAGCCACGTAAAGACTGTTTAATGTCTGCGGCGGACGATGGACTCGCGGGAGCAGACAAAGTGCCATGTGATGGATCTCTGGAGCTAAGCCTGCTAGAACACTGGTTCGGGTGTCAGCAGACAGAAGTGTTTAAGTCCAGCGTTAATTATTCATCCAGCTCAAGAGTGCCAGTGCAGCCAGTCGGAGAATGAACATGAATGATTCTTTTTAGTTCCAATGGTCTGATCAACAACACTAAATATCTTCCCAGTCATTTCTTCACTCACATTCAGACTACACCCAGACTAATTCTATGGCTAATACTATGTCTAATCTAATTCTAGTTCTGATTCAGTCTAATTCAAAATCTGATTCAGTCTGGGTGTCATTCTAAATGATTCTGGTTGTAGTTATGATTCAGTCTAATTCTGTCCGATTCTAATTCAGTCTTATTCTAATTTTGATTCAGTCTGATTCTAAGTCTGTCTGATTCGGAATCTAGTGCAGATTCAGCCGTAAATTCATTCTAATTCATTATGAATCTGCTTCTGATTCAGTCTGTCTGATTATGATTCTAATCAGACCAAATTAGTCTGATTCTTGATTCAAACGGATCCAGATTTACTATGGTTTGGTCTGACTATACGTATATTTCTTGCCCAAATTAGGTTTCTAGAGCCAAACAACTAACACTAAAACATATTGAGACACCTATGCGGACAAACAGATTTACATACGCTGAATCATACAGACAATACAAGTCGGGTGACTTCAAAAGTTCAGAGTGGATCTCAGGTATGTTTGCATGAGGTGTGAGGTGACTGTCGGGGTCTTGCTGACATGTTGGCTGTTTTTGGCTGGTTTCTCTGTGTGCTATGCTGATGTGACTCCCTCAGGGAACACAGCTAAAAGCAGCATGACTGTGTCTTCATGAATGTTTCACGCACTGACCTAAATGCTTGTAGAACTGAATAACACACACACACACACACACACGCGCGCACACACACACACACACACACACACACACACACACCTGATTCTGTGTGAAATGCCCACAAACCACTGCACATTTTCAAAGAAAAGAGTGAGAGAGAAAGAGAGAGAGTGGCATCATTTGCATTTGAAATGAAGAGATTTCACTCTATTTTGAGAGGGAATTAGGCGACATAGTCTGATCATAAATGAGAGAAATTGAACGACAGTGACGGATTTATGCAGTTTCCTTGAACAAATATAATCTTAAATCATTTTTGTTCTGAACGAATAAATATGTTTTAATTTCCTGTTATTTCTATAATTTTTTTGTAGATTGTTCATTGTTATGTTTTCATTATTAAGCTCAAATATAAGAAAAGAATATTTCTTATATATATATATAAAAATCATTTTGTAAAAATGCAAAATTGTTGAGCTAATCGTTATCACTCATTACAAGTTATGGTGCGCCACATTCATGGCACACAGAAAGATAGTGAGACAAACAGAAAGAGAGATTGACAGTGAGACAGACTAGTAAATGCCTGGCAAAGAATGACTGATTCAAAACTGATTCTGAAATGTGACATTTACTAATTCTAAACAGACATGTGACAATTTCTGAAAAACAATTTTTGCTATTTTTCAATCAGTGAAAGAGGGACATGATCTGAGGGATGAGAACATTTGATTGTGATGATACGAAACGACAGACAAATTAGATATTAGGCAAATTCCTGGTCTCCAGATATTTGCATCTCATTATTATTCATTATAGTCTCATCATTAGCAATTCTCTTGCTATCTTTGACCTACTTCTTGAATTCATTCAGTAGCTAAAAATCTGATCTCTTGATAAAAGGCTTTTCTTGAAATGAAGATGGTGACATCAGTCACCCAGAAGCAGCTTAATCGTAACCTTGCCAGGATGTAAGATTCTGAAGACGTTTGTTTTCTCACTGCTCCTAAATCACAACCACAAGGTGGTTGTCTCGGAAACAATCATGAAAGTGTCTCAACAGGTCATGAGTGTGACGAAGGAGATGGAGACTTTCCCTCATTTCCTGCCTCCAAGGAACAACCCGGAGGAGAAGAACCTGCTTCCGTGACTGTATCTCCACCAGAGCTCTTACTCCCTTCAGGGGGAGAAGGAACCGTTCCCGCCCCAGAATCCCGCCACTAATGATCAAGGAAGATGCCGCTGAGGATTGGGATCAATATAGTTTGCAGAAATAAAAAGTAATCTTTAGAGGGAAAAAAATGTATTTTGTGTTTTGATTTCTAGGAAGAAGTGTCTCAGTATAAGGTTATCAGATCGGTCTGTCTCTGTCTCTGTCACTTCACATCTGCTTCTCGGAAGCAATGTCAGAATGTCAAATGAAGAAAAACTGGATTGCCAAAGTCAATAATGAACTCACAAAAGTATTCAAGTAATAGAAAAGATGACTACTTCCCAGTGAAGTATTCTCAATGTTCACTTATGATTGTAAAATCAATGCGTTTCAATTGTGGAGCTCGAAAAGAACCATAGAAGCATCAGAGACGGCCGAGGAGCAAGCTAATTGATAATAGAAAAATTCAATCTTGATGTTGTTAACATTGGTTGTTAACAAATGTATACGACTATCTTACTTCAGACATATCAAAAAGGAGTTCGGAAGTAGACATCATGTCAACTGAACTTTTGCAGAAGATCAATCTTCATATAGATTATTTATCTGTCAGACACTCGTCGTAATGAATAGTCATTTCTTCTTTTCATACTTGACTGGTCACAGAGAGTTTGTGGAGGCACCTTAAAGGGTTTTTAAGCCTTCCTCACCGTCTTTTTTAACCCTATTTTTCTCTGGCTCACTGTGAAACTAAAGTAACCAGCAGTAGAATAAACCATAACGACAAAAGCAATCAGGCTCACTGTATTTATATTTACTAATTTACTCAATCACTCATAAAGCTTCTTATTTCAAAGAGTCAATTTCCCTAACAGTGATTTCAAGAGATTTTCATCATTTTTGTGTATATGACATTTTTTTTTTCTAGAGATTTGCTTCTACATGTGGAAACATTTTCTACATTTTAGCAGCTGGTGACACTGTGTTAAAATTTACAGTGTCAGTAACTTGAGATCTCCTTATCAGTTTCACTTAATTTGATTCCAAAAAACTGATCAATTTTTCTGTTGTGAGTGATGAAATGTTTTCTACACAGGACATCTTCTAGAAATCAATTGCATAATATTATTTTGGAATTGTGTTCTGTTATTCATTTGATTTACAGTTTGGTTAAAAAATTAAAGTAGGTATTTTTCGTTGTGAAATTGTCTGTGAAATTTGTCTGTGAAATGTGTGCATCAGACAGAAACTATATGCTTTCTACAGACAGTTTTCTTTTGAAATTGTTGTTTTCTTAATACATGTTGTTGTTGTTGATGTTGTTGTTGATTTCGCAAGTTAATTTGTAATAATTTGCATACCGTGGTTAACATTGAAGTAACGCACATTTTTTTCAAGTTAACTGAGCATGAAGAGTTTTTTTGTTTATATTGTCTTTTCTATTTATTCATAGTAATGAGCATTAAAATAACACAAAAGATTATCCTGTTGTCAAGGGATCGAGTGCTAAAGTAAAAACATTTTGTCACTTTTGTGCTTAAAATTTCCTCACAACGTTTCCTGTAAATAGTTTCATAAATGCAGCAGCTGTTGGTGCACAAACATAGGCTTTCAACACCCTCCACTTCGCTGAAGTTTACACACTTAACACATGCAATCTACATCAGAGAATGAAAATGACCCACAGGCAATGACAAAAAATGAACTAATGTCAGGAGTTTACACTGACAACGATTGTGCACTTTATCTGGATTGATTGTATGTTTTCCCACCATGGTTCACATCTCAGAAGAGCAATGGCTTCTGCTTGTTTCCCAGCCGCAGGATGAATCACAACTGTGCATTTCTCACTGAAGGTCAGACTACCGGAGTGCGACTGTTTGGAACCACCATGTCGAATTCACTCTGACATCATCTTCAGCTCAGCTGCTCACACAAGCATCTCCTGCAAGATGTCGGAGCGAATGTTCCAGTGATGAGGAAACCCAGACCATCACCGCAGCAGCATCAGCACCAGCATAAAGCCAAACGAGGAACAGGTTCCATCTTCCCGCATTATCTGCCAGTCTCATCATCACCAATGAAGCCCAAGCAACCGTGAATTGAGTAGGAACGATCACTCACCTGTGTCGTTGGCGTAAGCGAGGCGAGTGTCGGTAATGATGCTCGGGTCGCTTTGAGATCTCCCTCTCTGCACGACACAATCTCCCGCTCCGTGTGACGCGGCCATGGGGCTGAGAGCACGAGATGAAGCGGGAGGATGTGCCAAAGCCAAGGATGTGATTCTGTTTGACAGCGAGCGGTGGAGACCCCGGGTGCGCGCGTGCGCTTGCGCAGTGGAGACACGACGGAGGCGGAGATTTTTTTTCCTTATATTGCCAGCTGTCTTTCTCCCTTCCATCGTCACAATTTAATGCAATTTTATTATATGTACTGTAATGTAAATAATATTATATACATCGTTTTTACTTTTTACACACAGAAATTTTTGTTTTGTTTTATTTATTTCGCTTAATTTTTCAACAAAACGCATATGCAATTAAGTATCGGCTGTATGTCTGACTTTCGTTTTGTTCTTTACGTGTTACACGTTTTAAAAAAATAAAGCTGGAAAGCGTTTGTTCTTGTACTGAGAAAAAAGTTGATAATTAATCGCTTGCGTGCGCGCCCCCGAGATCACGTGACATGAAAAGATGGCTGAAAGCGGTAGTGAAGAGAATTCGGATCTCAGAAGTGTCCTCGTGACAAGCGTGTTAAACCTCGAGAAGCTTGACATTGACCTTTACAGGTACCCCCCCCCTCTCTCTTTCTCTCTTGAAGATGACACGATATGAATAAACAATATGATCATGCGTAGAGGACAATGGTATTATTTTCGGTTTTTATTATTATTATTGTTGTTGTTATTAATTATTATTATTATTATTATTTATGTGATTTACATTATATAAAGAGCATTTTCCTGATCACACTTTTTTTTCATTTCTATTCCAACAAACTAAACGTTCATTATTTGTAGTTATGAAACCTTTGACCTTTTGTGATGGTCAAAATGACAGCCTTTTGTGCTTGATTAATTTTTTTTAATGATATGAATTAGATACAGTGATGCAAAGAATAATACTGATGAGGAAAATGATGCTGCTGCTGCTGATGATGTTATTTCAGAGGGACACATCACTGGGTTCCTCGTACCAATCGTCTATTCGGGGGTCAGATCGTGGGTCAGGCCCTAGTGGCGGCAGCCAAGTCTGTGAGTGAGACTTTGTTTGCTCACTCGCTGCACTGCTACTTCGTCAGAGCAGGTGCTTCCCACTGAACACACAAACACCCACACACCCACCCAATTTGACCTCCATGTGTTCCAGGAGACCCCCGGGTGCCTGTGCTGTACCAGGTAGAACGGACGCGGGATGGCCGCAGCTTCTGTGTTCGCTCAGTAAAGGCTGTCCAGCATGGTCAGGCCATCCTGATCTGTCAGGCCTCTTTCCATGCTCAGCAACCCAGTCCTCTGGAGCATCAGTTCATGATGCCCAGTGTCCCGCCTCCCGACTCTCTACTAACTGTTGAGGAGTTGATCCACAAGTATCTCAGGTAAGACACAACTCCTCCCACACTCCTCCTAAACACATTCCTCATTACTTGTTCTGCTTGTGGACATGCCTCTTATGCTGTTCCAGTGACCCAAACCTGGCCGACAACATGAGACAGGGCCTGAACAATATCCTTGCCAATGAGGTTCCAATCGAGATCAAGCCTGTCAACCCTCCCGATTTTTACAGACGTGTCCAGATGGAACCCAAAAAGCTGTTCTGGGTTCGGGCGCGAGGACACATTGGTAAAGCATCTGACACTACCTACAGAGTTTTGCTGAATTCAGTGTTGACTTTAATATATCATCAGTAGATTCAAGTATAGAACCAGTACCATAACCAGTACTTTTTTAAACCAGTACCACCATGACGGATGATGGCCCAGACTAAAAGCAATTCAAATAGTCTTGCAAAATTGTTACATTTAAAATGCTGGTGCTGGTCATTTAATTTAAAATCTATTGTAAAAAAGTTGAGTTGCTAATATTCCAACTCAAAGTCTTCATCAAAGTCTTGCATCATTGCAAAACTTAAAAAGGCACTCTTTTAGTCTCTTGAATGAACCAAATTAAAATATGTTGTGTTTGCAGACTGTAATGATCTAGAATCTAGTGTATTTCTTGATGTTAGAAACTGAGGCTTTTAATGTTATAAGACAGACACGGCGTGTCTCCTGTGTGATAGGCAGATCCGGAGTAATGGTAAGGAGCCCAAAAACCTCCTACAATGTTAGATTTTAATAGAGTGGTTTATTCAAGAATCCATACTAGCATCACTGAAGACAATTCAGGAAGAAGTTTTTGCCTAATATACGTCACGTTGGCCAGACTTTTCTTTATAGTCTGAACATGAGCTTTCTCCGACATTCAAAGAACATTCTTACATATATATCATGCAGAAATACTACATGTTAACATTATGCTTTTACGCTGTACTTTCATACAAGAATGTTGCTAACTTTGTTTCATCCGGACTTTGAACATTCATCTCAGAAACCAGTCAGGAAATACTCCTCTAAATTGCATTTAAAGCATGCATTAATATCTTAAGGTAATAAAAATACAGTCTTACATGTGAATATCACGATGGGCAGTCTATTGTACATATATCATTGTGTACTAGAGAGATGATGTACTAGAGAGAAGCAGATCAAGACGACTGCTTAGATACAGTCACATATCACATATCAGTATATCTGTATAAGGCACAAACATCTGTGAACAACTGCCTTGGTCTGACACAGATCTTTGCAGCTCTTGCATTTTAGTCAAAGACACAGAAACGCATCAGAATACATTTAGATACAGAATAAAATAATATAGACATGGTTATTAAACATAAGACATACATAAGTCTCACATTTGACAAAACTTTCACTTGTTTCCTGTAAAGACAATTTTCTTCTAAAATCCTCATTTTGTAAGTTGCTTTGAATAAAAGCATCTGTCAAATAACTATAAAGTATTGAAAAATTCTAAATACAGAAAATCTCAGACAATTACATTTCACCATAGCAAAGAATATCTAGATACACCGTAGAATATTATATAGTATATATAGAATATTAGGAAATCTTGGCCAACTGAAAAGTATGGATAAGTATAAGCACTAAATAGTTGTCTTATTTAATAGTTATGTATTTTTGCATTTTCCTCTTCATAATACCCAGGTGTCATCAGCATCAGACCTTTTCACAATCCACGATAAGACTTTATTGATCCCACTAGGGGAAATTTTTGTGTACAGCAGCAGCAAAGAGTTTTATAACAGAAAACAAATAAGGACAATATAAAAGACAACAGTCAAGGCAAAAATGCAAACGGCAAAGAAAAAAAAAAAGAAAGAAACAACATTTCAAACAAATCTGAGACATTCATTAGTTGTTTGTTTATGATGTTTTGATGGTTTGTGATATAATAATGCATTCATCACTTGTAACTGTCTGTGTGTTCAGGAGATGCTGACATGAAGCTGCACTGTTGCGTAGCAGCATACGTGTCCGACTATTACTTTCTAGGAACAGCAATGTTACCACACCCCAAGCACAGGGCACAGTTCTCCGCCTCTCTGGATCACGCCATGTGGTTTCACAGCACGTTCAGAGCAGACAAGTGGATGCTGTATGAGTGCGAGAGCCCCTGGGCAGGTCAGTGTGTCATTCTTTCTCTTCCCCTTCTGACTTGTCACTCACTCGCTCACCTAACTTCTGTCCATCAGGAGGCAGCAGAGGCTTCGTTCAGGGACGCTTGTGGAGACGTGACGGGGTTCTGGCTGCTTCCTGTGCTCAAGAGGGTGTGATACGGGTCAAGACAGAGTCTGCTAGTAAATTATAAAGCAACTAGAATGTTTTTAACCGGGTATAGAATTCCAAATGTGCCTTTTCATTCCCAAAAATCAGTGTAAACGTAAAAGATTGCACAATTCACTAATATTTCCTATATGGCTGAATGTGTAATTGTACTGGGGACACTGTGACTTCTATAATTGTAGTTTTTTGCCTGTTCACTGGGATTCAAATGCAAAACTTTTAACGTTCAGGCCAGAAACACAAACAATGGTACAAATATGATCACTTCAAGGGTTTCAGATTAAGAATGGAAAAGTGATGGTTTGTTTGAATTTAATTTATGATAAATTAAAGTTTACACTGGGTAGCTCATCTGTATTTGGTTGTATTAACATAGCATTTTAACTGATTTACATTAAAACAAAAATTAAATAAATCAGAATACATTTAGTGTTACCCGTCTAGATAAAGTATGAGGTAATTATTTGTATTATAAACGATTAAAACCCTATTTGGGTTTGCGTCCATTAGCTTTCGTTGTCTGAATACAATACAAAACGCATACTACTATAAATTTTGATAATATTTACGTATAAAAATAGCGTATCCGATTCACATAATTTATGTACGCAAATTAATTACAATAATTTACACTAAGGGTTACAAATAAGCAGGTCGTCAGCAGTCGGAAAAGCTGAATGTTCCGGAAGTGACGTTATAGCGTGCCTCTTAAAACGGCCTGCAGAGCGTCGCCATTCCGACGTGAGGAATCACTTCGTCGTGCTCCTGTTGTCTCCCTGTTACTCGTCAGACCAGCACAATGCCGCGTGTGTACGTTGGCAGACTGAGTTACCATGTGCGCGAGAAGGACATGCAGAGGTTCTTCAGCGGCTACGGGAAGCTTCTGGAGATTGATCTGAAAAACGGGTGAGGTTTCAGCCACAGCGCACGCGCCAATGTCGTCTCACTTCGGACTTCACTCGCAACGAAACGTTTGCAAAGTAAAATGCATGACGTGTCTCTGTTATATCATAGTTCAGATGCATATGGATAAAAGTCGTATCAATATATTTAGGGTTTAGAAGTTTAGCCGCTGTTTTACCAAGAGCCAACACCGCGTGCTCAAAATGGCGGATGTTTGTGCATTGCCTGTGGGTCGCACTTGGTTACCTGGTATTTTTTTATGTTTACGTTTGACAGCGCGTGAATTTTAGACGTTACAGTTAACGGCCACACCGTGCTTTTTGCCTCTAAATGATCTTTAGTCACACCCGAATGTTTACGTGCTGGTTACAGTAATTCGTCAGACGCGTGCTTGAAACTAGCGTATTTGGAGTTCAACGCTAAGGCGCTCTATTGGACTGGAACTAAATGACCGGCGTAGTTTAGCATTACCTGCTAACACAGAAAATTGAGAGAAGGAAGCAATCTTGTATTCAATACTTTTGATTAGTGTGTGTTTTTTAAAACCCATCGTGTTTAATACATTATGTATACTATTTAATATAGCTGACACGTTAATGTTAGTGTCATCTGTTCGTGTAATTTTCATTGTTTCAACAGGGTTTGTGTACAAAATCATGCCTATGACCTGTTGTCCTCAAGCGTTGTAATCATAAGATTTAACACATGTTATTCATGTGGCCATTCAGGCATGCTCCGTTGTAATCATTTACAAATCAGTAGTGTTTACACCAATAGACCTACAACGCAATGCAATGCAAAGATAGCAATTTGCTCAGCAATGCAAAGCCATTGTTTTGTTTCTATGGTTACCGACTGCCATCTGTCATGTGTAAAGGAGCTAAACGGTTTAAAAGATGGGACGTAGTAAGAGAAAGTCAAGGTTGTGAAGCGTTTTTGTACATTTCAAAAAGGAACATGGAGCTGCACAATTCTGGATAAAATGAGAATCAGTTTTTTTCACGAAGGAAGATCAGGGTTCTGGATATTTTTGTTGAATATTTAACCGTGAAAATCAGGTGGCCTCTGATTAATCTTTTAACTAATAACTGTGCAGCTCTATCAAGTACACATGAAATAATGAAAATTTAGCCACTCACACCTGCTCTGATTCCTCTCATGCAAATGCGAATAGTGTCATGTGTTGTTTGACAGGTATGGGTTTGTGGAGTTTGAAGACACTCGTGATGCGGACGACGCGGTGTACGAGCTGAACGGTAAAGAGCTGTGTGGCGAGCAAGTGCTCGTGGAACACGCCCGCGGACCTCGTCGTGACCGTGACAGCTACAGTGGGGGTTATGGGGGTGGCGGCCGCAGTAAGTACAACTCTCTTCTGTGTGGTGTTCTTTCTCTCTTTCTAGGCTGAACACGTGTGGCGACCAAGTAGTCACATGTCGTCTCGTTTGCAGACCAGTCCCTCCCATCCTCAATGGGTTTTGCACCTGACACTAACTAGAGCTTTCCTGTGACCTTTAGAGTTCCTGTGACCCAGGCGGAGTGGGACTATAATGATGATCCATAATGATTTCATGTAATTGGTTTGTAAATAATTTGTCCTGATTTAACTAGAGATTTCCCACAAAACAAAACATTTTGTTTTAGTAGTTGTGGCCCGTTTTTAAAATCTCAACAGTTCTGATGCATAAACTTGAGTAAACTAGACAAACCTGAAGATGTTTACATGTCAGACGCTGGGAGTTTGTGTGTTTGTTTTTTTTGTCACTTTATCATTTTGGTCCAAACCAGCTGTAATGCTATTGGCTTTTTCTGATGTAATTGTTCTGCACAACCCGAAGCCTCGCTGGCATGTAAACAGTGTGATTTGTGTTGCCATTTGAATTCCACATTAACAAAAGTCCTTAATGTTTCAATTTAAAAGAGTCCGGTGCGGGCTGAGTCCGAGTCCATTGAGGCTAAGATGACTGCCTGTCCCGTTTGGCCTTGGCTTTCACCTTACAATGTGTGTGTGACCTTTGCCCTTTGACCCTTGGCTGACCTAACCGGAAGCCATGATGACAGCTGCCTTTTGCCAATAGACCAGGGTGATGGTGAGGAAACCCATTGGTTTTTATGTTGAACAAAATATCGGAGCGGTTAACGAATTCATGTAGCCACCCGCTAGTTTCCTTTTCTACTATTACTTTTGTTAATTAAAAGAGCAATGGGATTCCCTTGCTATTTGACTGTGCTGACGCTGTTCTGTCAGTAGACGGCTAGTGTGTCAGCCTCTAAAGTAAGTAGTTCTGGGTGATTTAAGTTTTATTTTTTTTTTTTTCCTTTTTTTTTTCCTCTTTTTCGTTTCTATGAGTTCTCTTCTGTTTGTTTTCTTCAGGCTAGCACATACTCGTCCGCTGTCTTTACAATTTGGGCTGCTCTAAAACACGTCGCCGGAGCTGTATTGCTGTTCTTGAGCTGTAGTGTGAAGAGCAGCAATGCTGACGTCAAACCCTTCAGAGGGACCGTTTGAGCAAAAGCCAAGAGCTTATTTGATTTTTATATTTCTGCTGAGCTGCAGGGTCTTATTCCGTTAGAGATTTCTCCATGCACATCAATGTCTGAAGCGGTGGCCTATGTGCGTCCACCCTTCGGATGGTGCGGGGTCCGGCAGCTGACTTTGTTCTCGTCTTTGTCTAAAGGCAGTAGTGGCTACAGTAGCCGGAGCCACAGTGGGAGAGACAAATACGGACCTCCGGTTCGCACCGAGTACCGTCTGATAGTGGAGAACCTGTCCAGTCGCTGCAGCTGGCAAGACCTGAAGGTGAGCAGGAAACTTCCTACGCAAATAGTGAAGCGAGCTTTGTTAGCTAAAAGCATTTAATGAACCAGCATTATCTTGTTAAACATTTGACTATGAAAGTCATAAATGAAATTGAAGATGGGGATTTGAGGATGAGGCCTTTTTTTTTTGTGTAGGATTTCATGCGTCAAGCTGGGGAGGTCACGTATGCAGATGCTCACAAGGAGCGAACAAACGAGGGTGTCATAGAGTTCCGCTCCTACTCTGACATGCAAAGAGCCCTGGACAAACTGGACGGCACCGAAATTAGCGGAAGGAAAATTCGTCTTGTGGAGGACAAGCCTAGACGCCGCCGCTCTTACTCCGGGAGCAGGTCGAGGTGCGTTCGCCGTTACCATGGTGCAATAACCCCTCTAATTGTTCTTTTTGTTTGAAATTCAGGTCTCGTAGCAGACGCCGCTCTCGCAGCAGGAGCCGCAGGAGCTCACGCAGCCGCTCCCGGTCCAGATCTCGGTAGGACGACTTGATCTAAGATTTAACATTTTTAAAAGCTTATTTTACCAACTTCATCTGCTCTAACAGGTCAAGGGCCCACAACAAGCACAGGTCTCGTTCCAGGTCACGCAACAAGTCCCGGTCTAGGTCCAGGAGGAAGTCCCACTCCAAATCCCCGGAAAAGTCCCACTCTAGGAAATCAAAGTCAGGCTCCAGGTCTCCACGTGCGCAGAAGTCTCGTAGCCGCTCCACTAGCCGCAAGTCTC
>SOMO01000161.1:323342-335994 GCA_028128575.1 Paedocypris carbunculus
CACACACACACACACACACACACACACACACAATCACTGTAACTGACGACTAGTTCAGAGGGGAGCAAAATATTTTAAAATACAGAAAAGCAGTTTCTTCTAAATTGAGTCCAGAATCGGCCATCAAACGAGAAAAAAAGCAGTTTTAATTTGATTTCACTGATTTTCTAGACGTTATTGGGTAAGAATCGATTAGGTTTTACGTAAATGCCTCGGCAATTCTCGCACATTCGATTGTATTTGCAACGTTATAAAGACAAAGATAATTTTATTTTACTTCTTTTCACTTTTGAGTATTTATATACACACACTTTTAAATGGTTTAAGTACAACATCCTTTAATTTTATTAATCTTTAATTTGTATAGGAAATACACATATAATGCATTTGTTGGAGCTACTTATTTTTGTCCTTGGTGTTTTAAATAATTGTAATAATACATATAAATGAATTGCAACTCTGAACAAATTACTATTTGCATGCGTTTATAAAAATATATTTGAGAAACACACACACACACACACACACACACACACACACACACACACACACACACACACACACACACACACACACACACACACACACACACACACACACACACACACACACACGATCACTGTCTCTCTCTATATCTCTCTCTCTTTAAAAGTACAATTGTACGAGCATGATATTGTTTATATTTGTCATCATGCATTAGTTTTAAAAATTAATAAATAATAATTCAAAATAATTGTGTGAGTGAGTGTAATTAAGTGTATACTTAAATACGCATTATCAAGAAAATAATGTAATTCATCATTTGTGTGTATATAAATGCATACAATATCGAAAAAAATAAAAATAACAATAATACTCATTATAATAATAATGTTGATGATGATGATGATGATGATAATGATAATAATAATACTAGTAACAGCAACAACAACAATAATGATAAAAAGCATGAGAACGAACAAGAAGTCGTTAAACGTCTTAATCCTGACCACACGGTGGCATTGTTGGCGGCATTGGAAGTGTGTATCCTTCACTGTAATTGGAGAATTCTGAGCAGATTTTCAGGAATGAAATGTGAAAAAGTTGTAAATCCCTCCCCCGTCTTCCTCATTCATTTTTCCATCTTTCACTTATTTATTCATTTATTCTTATTTATTCATTTACTTATTGTATTATGTATTCAGAGTTTTGCACGAAAATGAATTATGAAAAGTAAGAACAATTTATGTCAGTGGAGAAAATACACGTTGAATTGAACTACTAAACAAGAATAATCAAGTAGTATCTATAAAGTACACTATTGTAATTCTTTTTATTCAAATTCACATACATTACTGTACACAATGTAGTGAAATGTATTTTCTGCATTTGACCCATCCGAAACAAACTCGGAGCAGTGGGCAGCCACATGGCAGTTGATTCAAAATGATTTAAAGCAATACGGAAAAAGATATGCATATTTTCCTAAACTGCCGATATTAAAGAGAGGGTGTAACAGTTTTGTTGCATGGTGTTAAATTTATTATCATACTGGAAATTATAATACATGACGAATAATTGTGTTAATAGACTGATATATACGGTACACCGACATATATTTTTTTTATATTTGTATTATATTGATATTTAACGATTTAACATCATTGCGAAATTTGCGACTCTTTTTCCAACATGCATGTACCCGATTGCACTTCAAAACTACTTTTGCCTTAAGGTGCACTTAGCATATACCGTTTTTTCACTTTGAATTTTCAAATATTTTTAAAATACTTAACACTTTTTTTACATCATATTGTTGATACTAAACATGTGAACTGAATGAAAAGAAGAAGCGCGAGAATCAAACTTACAGGGCGCGAGCGCGGGACCGCGCGGACGCGCAATGACGGATCCGGGATCAGGAGGGCAAGGGCGGAGGATCTGTGGAAGAGTCTGGTAATTTATCATCCTTTCTTTTTCGTTAATCCACATTTCCGATTGTGATATCCAGCTCTTGTTAACGAACAATTGTCACTATCTGTGGTATTTTCAGTCGGGGTGTTAGTGAATGTCTCCCGGAGCGAAATGTGATTATACTAAAGCAGGTAGAGAAATAGACATAAAAATGCTGCTGCAAATCGACTAACAGCTGAATTCGTCTGAAATGTTGAACCGAGCAGCCCATATAATCCTAGTAACACTATAATCTTCAGGATAATGGAGCTCGAGCCACGTGACGTCATACGGCCAATCCTGAACGCGCCTCAGTCGTAAACTTTTATTACATAGTTGTAAATTTTCCACCAAACAACCAGGAATGTTTTGCCTTTTCCCCCTCGTTCTTAACATCCAGATTTTCGTCTTCAGTCACAATCCGTTGAAACTCTGCAACTGAAATTTCTTTTTTACTTCTTAATACTTTTGACATCCGTTGTGCTCAAAGCAATTCAAAAGTGAGCGCATTCAACTGCTCACAAGTCCTGTCAAATAAAATAATGTGAATTAAAGAATCATGTACGTGACAAATGTCGCAGTTGAAGTCAGCCAACCAAACAATATAAATCAAGATGAAAGGATCACATACTCCTTTTGTAAAGACGTTACATTTAAATTATTTGGGTGGTTTGTATTTGCTGAGTGTGTGTGTGTGTTTGCTTGAGTGTGTGTCTGTACTAGAAACAATTCATGAAAGAGAGAACGTGCATAAGAGAGTGAGAGTAACATGTGTTTTGACACGCTCTGTGTTTAATGTGTGTCGATCGATATGGTGATATAAACGTGAAATCATGCTCTAATGCCTGATGTTTTTTTCGTGTTAAGGACTGAAGCTTATTTCCGGGTTAACGGGAGATGGTCGACTACTGCTCTCTAGCGGACGAGGGTTGTAGGCACAGGGTGATGCCATTGTGAATATGACGCCAAGATCTTGGGCACGTTAGTGTTCGACTTCGGTTCTGCGTTGTCTTTTGTTGTTTGCAGGTTGCACAGTGGCAGTGATTTTTTCGTTTTATGTTGTTTGCTTTTTTGTTTAATATTGACACAATGCCAACATTTGTTTAATAGTTAAAAAAAAAACAAATGTTTAATAGTTTGTTATAGCACAATGGCTGTGGACTTGTCACAAACAATCTCGTTTTTAATATATAACCCAGTTTATTTATTCCCTTTTTAACAGTTTACCAGTTGAAGTGGAAAGTCTCATCGAGACGATATTTAACAATTAGTTTTTCGTCTAACTCGTTTCTTGTCCATGTTTTTTACACAACAGCTCTTTTTAAAGTTAGTTTATTTTTGGAATAGCTTTACTGTATAGTAAAAGTACAGTAACTGTAAAATAGTATGTAATATATTATATGTATTCAAGATCTGAAGAAGCAACTTTGAAACGTTTCATTTTGAAAATACAGTATTTTTTTTTTTTAAATAATTTTTTTAAAATGACTTGACCATTATAAGTTGATCATATGTGTAATATTAGATTTATTCACATCATATTAATAATAATACGTGTAAAACAAAATGGTCAATATCTGTTCAGCAACATTTAGAACTGACGTATCATCTAATATAGCTTTAAAATGTATATACAATGAAATTAGCTTCATGTTAGTTAGCGTAAATAATATATGGCTTTTTAAACTGTATTGTTAACACCTTATGTTTTTGTGTGCGGATTACTTATTCAATTCATTTATGAATTGCTTCATTGTATACAAATTGACTTCATATTTTTTATTTATTTGATAATGATACCATTCACACTAAATACAAATTTCAAAAAATCACATAACATTTACTGAAATATTCAAACATACATATGAACGCAAAATAAGAAAAAAAGTGTGTGTGTGTGTGTGTGTGTGTGTGTGTGTGTGTGTGTGTGTGTGTGTGTGTGTGTGTTTTATTACATTAATACATATGGTAAAATAAACATCGGTTTTATGTTAATTAAAGCAATTATCCCTTCAATTGTAAAGACAAATTTACCCAAACTCTTCGTTGATTTTCTAAAACTGTAGCTTTAAATGTAGGAGTTAAAAACAATTTCGTCGTTGTGAACACGGAGAAGTTCGCTACATTTTGTGCAAGATTGTTTCGTTGTAAAGATGAGGTGATGGCAGTCGTCGGAATATGAAATTGTTTTTTTTTTTTGGTAAAAACAGATTCAAATAAATAAGACTACAAATGTGGTATTAGAAAGAAAAATACAGGAAAGAATGAAACAACAGATCCGCGCGTCCACCAAACAAACCCTTTTATTTTGGATATTCGAACGAAACACACCAACCTGATTAAAATCTGTTTAAGCACTACTGTTTTGCGTTCCCTCTCTTTCCATGGGGCCTTGAGACAGTGACGACCCACGGAATTATTACCCCAATTCACCCACAAGAGAATCTTTTAGTGGCTACAATATAAGGCAGTACGTTGAAAGGAAACGACGGTGGTTCATTTACAATGCCATTTGCAGTCTGCGAGCGGGATTTGTCGGACAAGATGAAAGAAAACTGACGTGATATGGGCAGTTACTTGTTGTCGAGCCAAAAAGTCGAACCCCAACAACATGAAACTACCTAAACCACGCTTCAGTTGAACTTCGACTGATACAACACGCGTACACGCACACTCGAACAGACGCACGCTCTCAGACAGACACGCACGCAAGTGAACTTTATATAATCACATTGGGTCTATAAACCGGCATTTGAATGTTTTAGTATTTACATTTTTAATTGTTCTACGGTTCAAGAATTTCGACAACGTCCGCTGAACCAAACCGGTTCTGAAAGATAGCGTCAGTGTCCGTGTGTCCTACCGTGCCGCGTGCGATCGAACGACGCATTTATTCCGTCTCGCCCGCAACTGTCAGATCCGCGAGCTCGTCTATCAGTCCGTCCTCTTCCTCTCCTTAAAGCGGCTCTCTCCGTAAAAAAAGACAGTAGAATCCTTCAAGACTCGGTACACTCTAATTCAAAACACAGAAGGTATTTTGGAAATACGCTCTAGAAATTAAAGCATTTTATTATTCTAAAGAATCCGTTTTGCGTCGAACCCCTCTCCACGGTTGTATTAAGCCAATTTAATAAATCTGTCAAAATATCAATTGTCTATATTAAATAGTGAACAATTGTCTCGACATCGCTCGGTGTTACGTGGTTAAATCCGATACAAAACATGCTACTTTACAAGTCCATTCTGCATTTCTTTGTTTAAAAGGGGGCCATATTAATGGCTATTTACGCTTAAAAAATAATCCCTTCCAGTTTTCGAGACGTCGCTTGCAAATAAAATGAAATACCGTGCGAAACAGATATTTAAAATAGTGCATTCTTGTGGGCTTCTCTGTCTTGCTGGATGAGTTTTCGAAGGCAGAATACGAAGCAAACCAAGCAGGAGGGACACACTTTGTGCGCATGCCCAAAGAACACTAGCACCTTGTGAATTTCAGTGATTTCACGCCTGGTCCGTTGTAAGCTGGATTCAATTATAAGTGTTTGAGCTTAAAACGTTGTTGTTTTAAGCTTGTTCAGCTGTGCTTGAGCAATACACTGGTTTTAATTAATTAAGCACACACACAATTTGAATCAGGGACCACATTCAAAGTGTACAGAATAATTGTATTACTTATTTATAGCTCTCTAGTAACTAATGTTGTAATTGAAAGTCTATTAATAGGACCTGTTGTCAGTTTCCAGATGATCAGTTTCGGATAATTTACCCATAGACGCGCCACAGCGTCACGGAGAGGCGTGGCCATATCTCACACTAGCAGCAACAACAATTTCATGTTAAAAGATCGTTCAGATAACCGAAACCAATCAAATACAAAACTGTGGTAACAAAACAAAAAAACAAAACAAAAAAAAAAACAAATGCAATACTTTACCTAAAATCAACCTTTTGTATTGTATAATGATGTTCAAAGCACTTATTGCTAGTCAGGAATTATAAAAAAAAAATTTGGTCATTCACGTGCTTAAAAACGTCAAGAACAACACATGCTTGTTGTTCAATATGCATCTTAATTTGAATTGGATCACAGAATGCTTTTGTTGCATATTTGTGATGGCTTTAATTTAATAGAAAATTACCTGCTTGAATAAAGTGTTCATTTGATCTCCATTTAGAATTTAATTTGGGGGTATTTTGAAATAGTACATTTTTGAGTAACTTGAAAAATTTGTGAACTACATTGCCTTTATGTTTGTTTTAATTCAGCATTCAATTAATTCAGCTAACAGAGCAATTGTGGCCCAATCATACAGAGTTCGTTTTAGTTATAGATTTGAATCCCAGACCGGTAGGTATCACAGCAGTGCCCTTGAGCAAGACACTGAACCCAACATTCTCCCTGTGTGTGTTCACTGTGGCCAGATAGGTTATTTGCAGAGCAAAAATTCCTAGTATGGTTCTGACCCCTGACTTCTTTTCACTTTATTCCCTCAGTACCCTGAAGAGCAGATTATGTCTAAGGAATATTAAATTGTTCCATGATTACAGAAGATGCACCGATGACACCTGTCAAACTTTGGTCAAAAGACAAAAAAAATGCACACTAATTTAAATAATATTGTTTCCATTCTTGAGCATGATTTTGTCTGTGAAAATCAGCACTGCTCTTTTGTTCATAGATTAGAAGAACCTTGTAAATGTAGAAGGTTGAGGCTGTTGGCAATAAGAACGTGTTGCATGGCCATCTGTTTTTTTTTTCTTCTTTTTCGGGAGACTGTTTTTTATAAGCTGTAACAGGAATGGTTTTACTGCGTGCAGGGCTTTTCAGGCTGAAGACTTGGTGAGCCCCAGGCCATCGCCAACCAGCTCCATAAAACTTCCAACAGCACAATAAAAGCACAGAAGTGCTTCTGCGCTGATGAACACTAGGCCAGCAGCTTTTTTGCGGCCTTCTGATTCTGTCCATCCACAATCAGCAGTGATTCTCTTTTACAGTGATGTTAGGTTAAGTGTCATTGCTAGAACCACTTGTTCTAGGAATGTTCCATACTTTTGTTTACACTTTTGTCAAAACACACAAGTTCTCTGTCTTGTCTGCTCAGATTTTCTTATTGCATTTGCAGGCATATACAATATACAATTTTTCTTCGGGTGGTATATAAACAAATATATACCACCCGAAGAAAAACACAAATAATCTTTTAAGGGTCACAGTCGAGCTCTTTCATGTTTGTCTTTGCTAACTTGTAAAACATTGCTTCTTAGCACGTAATGCTAAAGACTACTCCAAGTTCGTAACTAAATTAGTTTGTTTGGTCATCACTCACAATGAGCAGAAAAAATCAATATCAATCAGACAATTATGATAAAAAAAATGCATTATATTGATTTACTCGCGTGGTTGGTGGCTTGTCACCCAAGTTCCTGCATCGAGCTGGCAGGAACATCAGTGGCGGACCACGAAGAAGATCCCCGCCTTCACGTAAATCCGATTGGTCTCCTGAAAGCAGAGCAGCCAATCACGACGCTGTCTTTACCCAAGCATCATGTAAAACCAGACAAATTTGAGTAAACAGGAATCTCTTATTGTTTAGCTATAGTTGCGGATGTTCTCCCACCTAATTCTTGTCATGTTAAAAATATATTGCAGATCAAATCTAGACTAAACAATTACTTGCTAAAATACACTACATAAATCTCAAGATGCTGCTTGAAATAAATCCGCAATAATAACAACTTAATAACTTGTTCAATTAACCGCCAATTTCTCTGTGAGTTATTTGACCCATTTTTTGATAACCGTGTAAATATTTCACCTTTGTTTTAGAAGTTCAAATATTTAGGTATACGTTGTGCTTTTTATTCATTGTGTATTTTTATAACCATAAGTTAATTCGATAACGTAAGCACATTATTTCTTTGCATTTCTAAAAAAGCCGACTCAAATGAATAATATTGTAAAAATTTCATTTCCCCATATAATTCGATCGCAGTGATTCTGCCACAAAAAGCTACTATGTTACTACTACTTTTACTGTGACAACTACTAAAGCAATAATAACAACAAACAACAGCAACAACAACTAAAAACATAATAATTACCGGTATAATTAAAGAATACACAATTACGTTAATTATACAATTCAAACTAATTTGATTCTATTACTTCTACTACTACTATAAGAAAATTAAATATATAAGTGATGATGAAAATATAATAAACTTGTCAATCACATTTTCAAATAGTATTTTTATTTCTTTTAGGCTTCATGTTTTTATACTCGTGTTGTTGATAATTCTGTTGATCCCTGTTTTATTTGATTTTCGCAATTTACATTTAAAATGTATTACATTTTACATCACCCAGAGTCCAAGATCTTAGAAGGATACGCCATCAGAGGTTTGGCTTTCAATTTATTATTTGCAATCGTTGATAGCAAATATTCCGTGTGTGTGTGTGTGTGTGTGTGTGTGTGTGTGTGTGTGTGTGTGCGCGCGTGTGCGTGTGTGTGTCTGTCTGTGTGTTATATTGAACACCTGTCATTATGCATGCAATCACATACGTTTTATTACTTTAATATATTTTTTTACGTGCAGCTCATGTAATATAAACTTTTTATGGTCTATAGCAGCAGATGTAGAACCCGATATTTTAAGTGTTAAAGTAGCGTGGCAGTCTGATACAGCAGAAAACACACAGAAACAACAAAAAAGTATTTGTCCGTTTTAGCGATTAAGTACAAGAACCACTGAATTGTTCATGTTCCCCAAATAATTCCACTTTACCGATAACAGAGGGATGAAAAATATCGTAGGAAACAAAAAAAAAACCCTATTTCAGGGCATTCGGTGGATGTTTTTAAACTAGCGCTAGGTCATCACAAGCAAAATAATTGTACTTTTGTGAATAAACAGAAACGTTTCAGTTCGAGTCATTATAAATTGTAGATTTTCTTTCGTCCCTCAATTATTAAACGTGATAACAGCTCTGCTATTATTCCAGACGCATATTATCTCTACCAATTTTTTAATTAATGTATTCATTTTATTAATAACTGTTAATAAAATGAATCATCTGCACATTTAATTGACAAAAAACGATATATCGACAAAACAACTAATACAGCAACAATGTATAATCATCATAACTTCTAAACAATGTATAGCAGTCTTTTCCGATTTTAGACATTTACAGTCACAAAAGTGGATTTGCAGAGAAATATTGCAGGTGATCTCGGCTTATCTTCTTTTCCTTCATTCGTCTGTTCTGGAACCAGATTTTGACTTGTCGGTCGGTCAGGTTTAACATCCTGGAGAGATGGAGCCGTTTCTCTTTGTTGATGTAAACATTAAAGAAGAATTCACGCTCAAGTTCATGGATCTGAAACTTGGAGTAGGGACACCGCTTCTTCCTGGTGCGCGTGACCGCTGTGAAAACAACCACGACAACAAAAGCTATACGATTACTGTATAAAACATTATCGAATGCGTGGACAGTTATTTACCGGCTCGTTTAATTTGTTTAGTTCTCCTCGACAAATGTGAAATCTACCATAACCAAACGAAGATTAGTTTAGGTAAAACGAGCCACCATGTATTTTCTTTCAAGCGTGGGAGATATTACATTCCACGGGCAGTGTTGTGCTGAAAAACTCTTTATCTTTTCTCTTTATTTAGAGACTTACATCTCTTAAAATCACAGACAAGTCCACGATCACAGGCAATCGCTCCTTTTAAACTTTCACAGACTAACATGTAGGTTGCTTGTGTGAAACATGTCGTTTTTTCAAAGACCTTTACGTCGTAAAAATTCTTCACGTTAAAATTCAGAGCTTTGTTGGTTACAATAAAATCCTTTAAATGCTTATAAAACTGCACATAAAAGCTAAACGGCGAAACGCCGATCTGGACGCTGTTTCTATAGGGCGGCAGTAAATACTTACTGGTGTGACTGGATTTGTTTTGCTCGTCGTTTTTTGTCCCTGAAGGAAATTCAGACGATGCCGATGTTGTGTTTTCTTTACTCCCCTGCTTTTTTGCTTCATCGTGTCCACTGCTGCAAAAGCTCGAGGACACGTGAGCATCAGTCTCGGTTCTGCCGATGCCTTTGTGCTCACGTTTCTCTTCCTGTCCATTATTGGTCGCGTATTGGGAGCGTTCGTACAGCCGGTCGACGCTTTGTCGAGCTTCGCTTTTGGCGACGTTGGAATAGAAGGCAGTCGCGGCGTGATTTCCTGGGTGTCGGTAATGGTGGGACCCGTAGAGATTGTCGTTCTTCAGCAACATTTCCGTCGTGGCGGGAGACTGGGAGAGACCGTCTTTCTGCACCAGGTCCTGCCCCGCGTAACACGACGTGAAGTTCCCCCTGTGGTGCCACGCTCCTGGCGGATTTAATCCATACGACATGTCCCTGACAGGCGGCACCGGTGGGATGTTGGAAGAGTACGGATAGGTGAGCTGCTTGGTCTGACTCTGCGGTAGGAACGAAGTGAAGCCCGGCGGGACGTAGGTGCAGCTGGGAAGGTAAAGGTTGGAGGCGCAGCCGCTTCGCTCTCCGAACTTGGACGTCGTTTCGTTTCGCGTCTGCGAGCAGAAGTTGCCCAGGCTGACCGAGTTAAACATTATTCTCCGTTTACCAGAAAAGAAAGACAGATGCAGTGATGTAGAAGATAAAAGAGAAAATGAATGCGAAATGACGTTCTATTGCGCCAATTCACCCCAGACACGTGATCGAAAATAGTTCTTGCTATATTTCAATTTGGGTTTGTATATGTTGTAGGAGTGGCCCACGCTAGGTATGGGCGGATTACGCGAGTGGGTCCTTAATAATCTTTGAAATGATCAATGCACACATCTTTTAGTGCATGTAGAATAGGTATACTGTGATATTTTAAAATTACACATAGACTTGACTTGTGCTCTGAGTTTAAGCATTAAACACAAACATGATCCTATATCACAATATTAAAACCGCAATTACCCCGTGCTCAACTTTAAAGCACGGATATACGTACACTAACAAATTCAAACAATGTTTCAAAACGGCGTGTGTTCTTAAAATACATTTTTTATTATTATGAATCAGCATGGTTAACAAAATATCAAACACATTTCGTATGCAAATAAGCTATACATTTATCAGCTCTGGTGTAAACTGGTATAAACAATTACCAACAAAAATGCTATTAAAAATACAGATATGTATATCCTTATATAAAAAACAATAATTCTGGATAAATGAATAAACAAGAACGTTGATGAATTTTGAAATGAACTGTCCCATTTAATAATATTCCATTCTGTATATTATTTTAGGTTTTGAATGTATTATATTTAGAAATATTTAAAAATAAATGAAAGCATAAAGACAAATTCGATAACGTAAATTTCGCCAGACGTTCACGGTTTTACTTCTGTTGCATACAATCTCCACTGTCACATTCAAGGTCGGTGTCACCGGCGACGGCGCGCGCGCGCCTCAGACCGTCTCGTGCTTCTTCAGACATGTGCGTCACTCTTTTGCTGCAGTTACTTCAGTTATTTCTTTATGCATGTGTGGATGAACAAGTCCTCAATATGCTTCATTTTTTATCTGTTATTTTATTTTAATCAACAGTATTGTATGCATTTTCCCTGTTCTTGAATTCTTGACAATATTGCGGTATTTGAGTCTGTCTGCTCAAGATTGGGTAATACGAAACACAATACACAACTCAAAGCGAAATCACGGCACAGAACTATTTAACAGTATTAAAATTGGATGAATTAAAACATTCCTTTCAAAACAATATATTAAATATAAAGGCACTAAAATATTTTTCGAATATTATTCTTTCGGTGTGTGTTGTAAAGACCACGATATGAAAACATAAGCATATTTAAATAACGATTAAACAGATGGGCGCAGNCAGCTATTATGATAATAATAATAACAATAACAGCAACAACAACAATAACAACAATAACAACAACAACAACAACAATAATAACAACAACAACAACAATAATAATAATAATAATAACATATTGAGTATATTAGATATTTAAAAATATTGATATTCAAATACATAATAAAACAATGTACATTATTACCAGAACAAATCGATTTGAGCTGACAATTCTGTCTGAAAAATTGACCGCCGATTGTCTTTTTAAAGAGGCGTGACCAAACGTCACGATGACGTAATTGTCATGCGACGGAACCGCCACACGTTTCAGCGTGGTGTTAAGGAACCAAGACCAGAACTAAGTTCTTTTTAGATCTCTGGTGGAAATGGCGACTTTTGAGTCTCTTGGATTGTGTGAATGGCTGATCCAACAGTGTAAACAAATGGGTATTAAACAGCCGACCCCCGTGCAGGAGATGTGCATTCCTGCCATATTGGACGGTAAATACATTTAAATATAGCGAAAAGCAACATCTCTGATCTATCAGTTCTCACTACGTACTGCTGTCAACTGTGTGATTATTAACATTGAAGGTGATGCGTCAACTGTATATCTGTCTTCTCCGTGTGGTCCGTGTGGAGAAGACAGAGTGTGTTTTGGGTGTGTGTTAATGTTCTGGTTTCACTCAGGTCGGGACTGTATGGGCTGCGCGAAGACCGGGAGCGGAAAAACGGCAGCTTTTGTTCTACCAGTCCTGCAGAAGTTGTCCGAGGATCCGTATGGCGTTTTCTGCCTGGTGCTGACACCTACCAGGTTTATCTGATTTATTTGC
>SOMO01000161.1:348025-374907 GCA_028128575.1 Paedocypris carbunculus
ACACACACACACACACACACACACACACATCTGGAGAACAGAGAACAACATTCCGGAAGATTCTCAGAAGATTGCAATCTGCACAAATTTCGTCCTCCTGCAATGACACTTAAATGAAGAGTTCAAACTAAAAGATACATATGTACTCAACTGTAGAGTGAAGAGTAGAAAGCAAGATTTCATTGCATTTGTCCTAGACATGAATAAGTCCCTCACGCTCTGAATCGGGCCCGCGGGCCTGAGGTTGGTCATCCGTGCTTCACTGCGGGACGTGAGGCTAGTGCTTAGATTCCAGGGCTTTTATAGATTCAACATGAAGTTGAAGCATGAACTTTAGGCATCTGTAGTTCATTTAAGTAAAAAAGTACAAATTCAGATTACATTATAAAACACGTGAATTCTTAAAAATGGTGTCCATTTTGCACACCAACAAATCCAGTTATAGGAGATTCGTGACAAAAACAGCCGGTGTTGGCGTTAAATGAACTGCGTAGTTTTGTGTTGTACAAAAATAACAACTCAATTATAGTAAATTGTGCATTCTTGCTTGTAGCAGAACTGTCTCTGTAAATATGCATTTCCCCAGATGAAGTGATTCTTTGAGAACCTTAATCTTTTAAAATGAAATGAGAGAGAAACACAAGCAGTTTGGCCAACTTTCAGGTGTCGTTCTTCACTCAATGTGACTGGAAAACAGCTTTTTTTAAATTCCTATCAATATTTTTTTATAGTGTGTGGTGTCATAGTCTTCTCATGGTAAAACACAACGCTATTATTGCTTTCACCTCCGCTAGATCCCAGAGTTAATCACTGACACTCGGCTCTGAACGGTAGCTTTGGTCCTGGCTCTGACCTGAGGGAAAGGCATGATGGGTAATCTGACCAGGTCGGGTGTGACTGGAGCCAGTGCTGATTCCTGTTTCCTCAGAAGTGCCAAGACGGTTGTACATGAAAGAGCAAGAGGATGAAGGAAACGCATTTCAAAGCAGTCCGTGTGTTTTCCGCTCACTGTGGGTAAGTGTTAATTGTTCCGCGCAGCTGTAAGAAAAGCGTTTCCCTTAGCGACGGTGGCTTTGGAATGGACAGTCAGCAAACGTTAACAAAGTACAAAATCTGCATAGACCAAGTAGCTCCAGGAAGGACGGTTTATGGCACGATGGCTTGATATGGCACAATTCAGTCCTGCAGTTGTTTACTTCTGCAAGATTTGAAGCGCAAAGTTGTGAGTGTTCGAGGAGTAAAGCTGTTGTGGAGTGGCTATGAGCCAGACGTGGTGGGCGGAGTCATTGAGCACGTCCTGTGACACTCTTTCTGGCTCCGCCTTCTTCTGCTTGCAGGAGCCTCCATTCCTCGTCCTCGCTGTCGACGCCTCTTTCTCTAGGCTCCTCCCCACACTCATCTTCCTCCTCATCTTCATCCTCCGGGCCTGAATCCTCGTCCCTCTCTCGCTTGATGGTGGGAGGTGGCGGCGGGGCGGCGGCAGGGCTGTCGCTGTCGTTCTCCTCGAACACCTCAGGGTTCTCCAGCATCTCCCGGATCAGTGGTGGCATTGGGCCCGGAATCTCCATCTTCAGAGTGATGGCTCGCTCCGCTCCTACAAACACATTTGCTTTATGTCCTCTGATGTGTCCATGACTGGTGAACACAGCTTTACATCCATTGCATCAGATTATATTGTGTCTGTCTGGGTGAATTTCGCTGCAACAATCTAACTGATTTTTTTTAAGTATTTCAATTTGTTTGTTTAATTAAAGTAACCAAAAGTACAAACACAGTGGAGCATCAATTTGTGAAAAGGAAACTACTGACAAACACTTGGACCAGTTCAGGTTAAATCGCCTCCTATTAAGAAGTATTTCTGTGTGTGTGTGTGTGTGTGTGTATTAATGTATGACCTGACAGATACAGTGAGTCTGGCTTTACTGTGAACAGTTACAGCCTGTCCTAGATAACGAATGCAAAAAATCTAAAATGAAATAGGAATAAACACAATAGCTTTACTAATTGTATCAATACATGCTAACTTTACACTCCCTTTGATCAATAAAAGTCACTGATATGATGCTTGTACAGATTATGCAGATTTAATTTAGTTTGTGAAAACAATTAAAATATGCATGAAACATGTGTGTGTGAGGTTTATGACCATAATTCAGATGGAAGCGTGTCATGTAACATGAATTTGAAACTCATCTACCTTTAGTGCTGATACCCCGGAGGTCGGTCACCTTCATTAGCATCCGTGGGAACATGTGAGGTTTGTTGGGGCGGCGGCGGCGAGCATAGATCTTAAGTGCCTCCAGCAGGGGCTCCTGCAGCTGGTCCACCTTATGAGGCTCCTCCAGGTCCATGCGGTCTGCTCCACCAATCACAGCGCACACGTTAGACAGAAGACTGAGAGCTTTTCTAGCAGATAGCGAGTGAGGGTGCAGTACCTCCACAGATGAGGCAGATGGCGCTGAGAAGGCCAGTCTCGGTGTCGTCCATCTCCAGAGGAAGCAGCTGCACGGCAAAGGCAAACACCAGGTCGGTCAGTGGCCCGAAGCCAGCGTTGTGCATCTGTGTCCGGTTGAGGGTCAGCCCATCGGAAAATGTCATGGTGTCCTGCTCAGGGGTATAGCGAGTGCAGATCCGCAGCATCTGATGCAAAAAACATCAGAGATCAGAAGGTTTCAGGCCAGAAGCACAAACTGGTCAACCCACTCACACACAAACTCATAAACACACACAAGAACAGAAAATGTGGCATTGACTTATAAAAAAATAACAACTGAAATTAAGCTAAAAAATAGAATGTGAGTGCCTGTTCGATCTGGATTAATCTATGTGTTTTTTTTTGCTTTAGTGAGGGTTTTGTAGTGAAGCAAACCAATTAGATTTGAGAAATATCTAATAAATAATTATAATATAAATATAATTGTTTAAAATATATACATTTTTAAATATAAAAATATTCTTTCTTTGGACTAAAATGGTCAAGCTGGCACAAAACAAGAAGCTTGACAACAAATTAAACAGTGGCAATGTGGCCCGTCACTTTTAACTGTAACTTTGACGTGACACTGCGCATGAGATTGATTCTACTTCCTTCGTTATTTCACAAAATGAAAAAATATATACAATGTAAAATAAGGCATCATATGGTAAAGTAAAATAAGTCATCAAGGTTTATTAATCAAAAATGTCATCCTTTTGTTTTTGTTTAGGATGTTAATGACGTGAGTGGGGTACCAGGATGTCGAGGCAGGCGGATTTCAGGAGGGTGATCTGGTCGGCGATGGTGAGTGAGGTGAAGCCAGGCAGACGCTTGGCAAACTCCACGATCTTGATGATGCACTTGGTGGACAGTTCACTGAACTTATCCCACAGACCCAGGTCCAGCTGAACCCGGTGATCAGCGCTGGAGTTCTGAACAGAGAGAAAGGTTCACAGTTAGATGTGTAGAAGATTGGCCATGTACAGCAAATGAACTGCACATTTTTCACTATTAAGTGTCCCTGCAAAGTAGCTGCACCCACAATAAATGAAAAATATATTTTATGTTTTTAACACAACCAAAGTAAAATTTTCACAACATCTAAGATTTTCACTTGACGTGTGAACACCACTTTTACATTTCTAAACAACTTCAGACTGATCTTCCGTTGTGGCCTGATAGCTGAGCTACATTTAGATTACAGTGCGAAAATGTTTTGTTTTGTTTTGTTTTGTTTTATTTGTGTGTTGGCATATGAGTGTAATCAGGACTCACGGTTGTGTATTTTCCGAGCTGACACAGTGAGGGGAAAGTCTCTCGGTGAGCTTTACTGACTTTATTCACCAGTTCCTCCAGTTCTCCACTCAGCTCGTAGCTCTCGGGAAGAAGAACCTCCTCCTTGACGTCTTTCTTCTTCTTGTTCCTGTCGTTTCTAACAGCTAGGGGAGAACGTTGAAAGAGTTGAGATGGTGGTCTCTGCGGCGCAGGTGAGAAAGTAACGGTCTCTCACCCTCTTTGGACATTCCGACCTCGAAGCACTTCTGCAGGCGGCAGTACTGGCAGCGGTTGCGTGTTACCTTGTTAATCTGGCAGTTCTTGTCCCTGTGGCAGGTGTAGACCATGTTCTTCTGGATACTCCGGCGGAAAAAGCCCTGTGCCGTTTAAAAGAGGCATAATGCGGCAAAGACTTCACAAGTCTTAAATTGCTATAATAAATAGCTACCAGAAAAAACTTTTTATTTTAACATGATTAAGTAAAGCCAGTGTAAGTCCCTGCCATTCAAACATCATGAGTGTCTGGAAAAGCCTGAAGAGCAAAAATGTGACTGTATTATCCAGTTTGTCAAAACGTCCAGCAGAGGACGCTGTGGAACATGCTATTGAGTTCTGCAAGATACACCAGGGGGCAGCACTATGATTCTAAACTGCACCATGATCTATTTACACCGCAGAACCTGTTAGTCTGGTCTACTCCCGTCGGTGTGTTTCTAAAACACACATAGCAGGTCTGCAGTGTGTATAAACAGCCTCACGGTAGAACAAAATCTCTCAATTAGTGTGAGTGACAACTACAGAGAGACCACAAAGAGTATACTGAATGTGACCTATGTATGAGTATACATAGTGACCACATGTTACTCTGCACAGGGAACACTACTAAGAGAGCACTACTGAGTGTACAAATTGTGTACTCGGTGTGCAGTACTGAGTAAGTAGTTTAAGGTGAGTGAGTAAGTAGTTGTAGACTCAGTGTACAGATGCATTACATAGTAACCACCAATTACTTTTGACACAAATGATTTTGTATATTTTTTACCCTAGTATCTTATAATTTCTTATTCTTATATATAATAATTTATATAATAAGAGATGATCTTTATTGTCATTGCACAATGGTGCAACGAAATAATTATTTATATAATAAATGTATATACGGTAATGTATTATTTAAATAATTCTTATAATTTTTTTTGTGCTGCTTTGGAGTTGTAGCAAAAATAATTTCACCCTACATATTTTTGGCTACTTGTACTGAGTATCGAAAAAACAAGCAACTTTTTCTCTCCACTTGACTACATACTACACTTCATAATCGACTACACTCCACTTATTGTTACTTGTTACATTGTGACGGTGCGCGACAAGTTTCTTGGGGGGGGGGGTTGATTTTGCCATCTGCAGGGTGGATACTGGACAAGGTACTGGATGCTATTTATGAGTTAAATCACGTGAATTAATGGCTGCATTTTTTTACACATTCGACTTTGACTGAAACTGACTTTTTGTTCTTTTCTGTCTATTTTGTTTTGCCATTTTGAAACATTGAGGTGTTCAATTTCTAATCTTCATTATTACCTCATAAATAAAGCCTTTCTGGCTATTCATATTTCTTGGTGTTGTTTGCCTAAATTCGGTGGTAACTTGTCTGGAGTAGTGGTCCTAAATGGTAACTTTTAATGGAGAAATTTTTTACAGTAAAGTAACCGTATTATTACTCAAGTATGGTTTTCAGGCACTCTTTACACCTCTGGTGAGTGGTTGTGAGTAGAGTTTGTACCTTGCAGCCCTCACAGGAGCTGACGCCGTAGTGGTATCCAGAAGACTTGTCCTGGCATACAAAACAAGGTTTATAGACGCGAGGAGGAGGAGGAGGAGAAGGAGAACTGGGAACCATTTCCTCTGAACTGGTGCTCTGAGTCTCCACCGCTGCACACACACACAAACACACACTTTAGAATTCAGACCTTTTCACGTCCAACGTCTCACTGCACAAACTCTGCCTCATGTATTTTAACTACCACTTTTAATTTAAATCCGTATTTAAAAGTTGAAACTTTGCATGGGAATTGAACCCTTGACCTTGGTGTTGCTGGCGTCATTCTCGGCTGACTGAGCAAGAGGAAAGACTTTGACTTGATGTTTAGTGTTTAATGCTGCTTATGGAGGCGATAATCTCTACTAATATTGCTCTTTTCCTAAGCAAGATTAAAATGATTAACTGAGCCGCCGACATTTGCAGTGGAACCTTAGACACTCAACGTCTGAAAACCCGTTTACAATCAGGACCTTGGAATGGGCCAGTGAAGAGAGTGAGTTTGAGGGACATGTAAGGAACATCTCCAGGGACCTGAACTCAAAGACAAATATAGCGAATCGCAGGCGTCGAGAAACAGCCGCTGCACCTCTGAGTCACACGAGGAAGAAATGAAACCTGGTTTAAATGATCGTGACTTCTTCAAGCAGAAATGGATCAAAGTCCAGCAATAAAGTCTCATTAGAAATTCATAAGGCAACATTAAGCTCTTCTGATCACTTTACTTAGAGAGAAAAAAAAACCCCAACACTTCTCCATTTTGTCACATATTCATAAGAGGCTTTGGCAAGAAGTTCAACCATAAACATCTTCCTTTTCGAACTTCCTGTCATTCAGACAAACGGCCAAGCAAACACCATCCAGAGTTCCCCCCGATCGGCCAGTTTGTGTCACTCGCTTCAACTTTCACCTCTACACCCTCGCGCTCTTGTTTCCTGGACCCTAAATTCCTCAGGCTGGAATAGAGGTTTTTACTAGCGGTCCAGACACAGGCCGGCCCGTAAAGTCCGTCTGTGGTCCGAGCTTGGCCTGGGGCTGGGCTGACCCGCGCTTTATGATCGCCAGCCATTCACACCAGCCGCAGCTGTCCCCTCACGCCGCACTTGTAAAAAAAAAAAAAAAAAAAGCCAGAACAGGCTCCTCAGAGCTGCAGGTTTTACAAGCCACCTTCCTCCTATGGCTGAATGAGCCGGAGACCCCAAATGGGCCCCTCGTCCCCGGCTCTCGACCCGCAGGCTCCGTTTAACGAGAGCAGAATGGCTTGGGAAAGAAGCGGGAGGATTGGACAAGGGATCTCATTAACCCGAGGACTTTTGCTTTGACCTTGGCTTTGACTCCGGACTTGGGCTTCTCCGACGCCTCGCGTTCCTGCAGACGATTGTGGGGTGATCACAGAAAATCATCCCTTGATGTTCTGCGGGTCGATGACCGCTTGGAAGAAAACTGTGTTGCGGTGACTGGAACTAATTCCACCAATTTGATTATTTAGATAGTTCATAATCCACAAGAAACACCTATTTGATTAAACTGCAACCAATGTGCTTTGATTCATTGAGCATGAATTATATTTGAGCTTCCACCATCTTTCGTATCAAAGTGTGATGTTACACTTAAATGACACATACACACACTCAAATACGCAAACTTGCCAATTTAGTGCTTCCCTGAAAAGAACGGCGACAGTGATGAAGTTGATCTGTGTAACACACACACACACACAAGCAAGCACATGCACGAAGGCAGGAGCGACACTCGATCACCATGTTTGTGTAGGAACCTTACGCTGAACAAGCTTTGTATGTATGTGTGTTTGTGTGTGTGTGTGCGTGTGTGTGTGTGTGAGTGACAGAAATGTCTGAGTGACACAGTGAGGTGCTAAAAAACACCAGGTCCTTTTGTGCTGAATGAGTAAAGAATCGGCGCCAGGAACATGACAGACAGTCTCACAGTTCGCTCGCTCTTTCTCTCTCTCACTCACACACACTCTTACTCCTGCACACACCCTAACACTCTCCAGCTTACTCTTTCTCCTATTGGCACAGACCATCTCTCTCTCTCTCTCTCTCTCTCTCTCTCTCTCTCTCTCTCTTTCTTATAAACATCTTTGCTTGGAGGAGTGTTATTTCACCAGGACGTTGTTCGAACAGTTTTCTATCATGAGCCACTGCGTCAAGCCACCACACTTCACGCCCCGCAGGACATAACGTCCGTCTTCACCAATGACTTTGTAATGTTAGCATGCCAGAGGAGACTGGCACCAGGGAGTCGGGTTCTCCCTAGGTTTTTCCTCTTACCCCGCCAGAGAGGTTTTTTTCCTAGCCACTAGCTTCTAGCTTGCTCTTCTGGTCATAGCCCATAGTCTGAACAACAACAACCATATTTTTTTTCCCTTTTTAACTGACTCTTTTTTTCCCCCCAAATTTTTAAAACTCATATAAAGAATCAACATTTCTCTTTTAAAATACTTTTTTTCACATAGCGTCTTTGCGTTGGTCTCGGACTAAGAAAAGCACTATATAAATGAACTTGAACTTGAACTCTCTAGTTGACATTCTCTCACTCTGTCTTTCCCTTTCTGTCTGTGGAGAACATGAGTCATTTCCTGAAGTAAATAGTTGTGATGTATTGTGTTTGTATTCACACTTCAATGGTTTATTAAAAGCATAAATCACTGAAATGACACTTGGACACAAATATTAACTTATCTGATGCTTGTCACTTCTATTCAAGCACAAACAAACTGAATAGATCAATTTGCAGCTTTTTCATACCTAAAGATGATAGTTATCAAAAACTAAATGTTTAACTCTTAAAATCCAGAGGTCACTTCTAAACCAACACTTTAACTGTGATGAAGACACTGAACAGAACAAACCTGTGGAGAGAACAAACCTCCAAGCATGTGGAGCGATATCAATCACACTTTTCACTGTTCTGACCCATCAATTCCTCAGTCTGAAACTAGACGCACAAAACTTCCCTTCACATTCTTTAAACGTAGCTTCAGCCGAGCTGATGTGAACACGCTACTGTAACACACATATCACATGTTCCATGAGACCTCATGTCACACACACCCTCACTCACACGGTCACAGACACACACTCACACACTCTCAAACACACTCAGACACACATTCTAACAGACACACACACACACGCACGCACACACACACACGCACGCACACACACACACACACACACACACACACCCCGTCCGAGAGCAGAGATGAATTGCCTCTTTCATTTCTTCCACATGCTGCTTTATGTGGATGGACTGAACGATCTGGTCTTGTAAATTCTTGTTGGAACAAAGAGTTGTTTGCAGCAGCTGTTGACGTGTCGTCTACTTTATTTTTAGGGCCATGAACTTGAAGAACATGCAGAGGTTTGCTTGTCTACTCCATTTCACATCCTTTAACTGTAGAAAATACAGAGTTCTGGACTGATGTTGACTCCAGGGATTTTTTTACACCTTTCTCCATGTTGTTAGAACCGTCTCACCAACGCTCGACTTGAAGCGTTACTGAGAAATTTGACAACTCGGGTCAATCTGGCTCGGCTTCCAGGAGTTTGTCCTTAGACGAGTTTTTTTTAGCAAAGATGGCGCCATGTGTTGTACGATATAAATGGCATGTAAGAAGGTTTTTTCCCGATGGATCAGGAAGGACCGGTGTGATTGGCTGAGGCTGGTTTCACATCACTGCTCGTGTTACAGTCGTGTGAATGTAATCCTGCGCTGAGACAAACTGAAAGTCCTTTTGGAGAGGAAGAAAACTTAGTCGAGGACCTGGTATCAGAATCAAACTAACCTAGCATGTTAGCACGACGGCCACACACACACATCTTGCTTTTCAAATCAACTAGCTCCAATTCTTCAGGCTTGGAGTCATTCGGTTTTCTCCTTTCTATCTCACCCCCCTTTTTCCTTTCCTTCATCTCTCTGCCTCTAGTTCACATGTTGTTCCGTCTCTCGTGAATTCACATCATTCTCTTGTCTCAATCAATATAGATTATTTTCCCGTCTCTTATCTCTTCTTTCGTCTTTCTTCCTCTCCAAGTCTTTGTTTTACCCTTCCCTTTTCTAAAGTAGAGCACTCTATGAAAACGCTACATGAAAACAATGACAGTAACCAAGCATCCAGAACACTTTTCTGCGTTAAGATCTTGCCATTTGTAATAAAAGTATTTGTTCCATCATTGGTGAAATCCAATTCGGAAAGAAAACAGTCAAGCACTTGTACTAAAGCCTCTGTAATGAAATACTAAACAAACATTAGCATGCCGGCTACAGACTAGCATACTTGCACACGTACGTCTCCCGTAACTCAAACCAGCTCCTCGAATACTTCAGACTTGAACACGGCCTGATCGGATTCTTGTTTTCACATTAGGTGACGCACACAAAACAAAGGCCGCAGTCTTCGGCCAGACTGAAAGCTCATTTAATCCTGCAACATGCAGCTTTCTGCACCGGCACCTGTGAGAAACCGCACCGCAAACAGTGGCAGACACCGACACAACATTCCTTAAACGCCTTCACGTCACAACATCAGAGAGAAACACCTTCAAACTCATCCGTCGTTTCATTGGTCACTGTGCGTCATACAGAATCCTGGAGAAGATTGAGCACTTCGTGTTCTGAATAACGTGAGAAAAATGGCTTTGTCACAACATCAGAAAAGATTCCTCACTAAGATGATTCAGATCAGTGACATTTAGTTTCTTTGAGTTTCATTGCCAATCTAGAGAAACGTGCTCAGGTTTTATAATTAATTTGTATTGTGAATTAAGATGAGCATTATTGACATATACATTACCCAAATAAGAATTGTATCTGAAAAAAAAAAAAAATCACAAAAAGATTACCATTACTATTACTGTTTGAATTATGAAAACAGTGGATCTGTTCACCACCTAGATTGAGTATGATGGTATAACTGAGCAAAATCATCTGTAGAAGAGTAAAAAAAATATGCGACAGAGAGCCAGACAGAGAGGGTGTGAGAGAGAGGGAGAGAGATTGAGAGAATGGGAAAAAAGACAGAAGAAAGCTGAAGGCCAAGGGGGAAAGAAAGAGAGAGATGAGAAGAGAGAGAAGAGAAAGAGAATGAGAGAGAGAGAGAGAGAGAGAGAGAGAGAGAAAGAGAGAAAGAAGAATTAATAAATACCTGTGCTAATAATTCTCAAAGTTGTATTTCATAAGATCTTGTAAGTTTGCAGATTTGGCCAGACTCATGAATAATGAGTGGCCATCACGGGTGAAGCAGATGAACAGGACCGAGGCCCATCAGAAGACGGTAGCCGGAGCCGGAGCGTCCTTCCCAGACCAAAGATGTTAAACTTGGACTGACTCTTTCATACACACAAAGCTTTGGCTTTACAGCAGCTCATAAAGCCTCACGTTTTATTTGGCCTTTTCAGGGTGAAGCTAAGTCAACATTTGGCCTCCCCTCCTCAACACTGGCACATCTTCTGCCCCGTCCTAAACTCAAACCACACAGATCCAGTCATGCTGAAGTAATCTGCAGAACATCTGAGACTTCTATCTAAATGTTACGGGTTGGAGGTTGTTTTTTCGAGTCTCAGAGAATGCATGAACTTGACTATGGGACACATTTCTGAATGACTCTGGGCTGCTAGAATTGGAAAGCTAAATCTGACAAGTTCAAGTTTAGCCACAGAAGCCGGAGAGTGAAGTTCAGCAGGGGTGAGAAGAGCAGTGGCGGACTGAAGGCGTCCAGCGTGTTGTTTGCGCTCCGTCTGTCTGTTAAACGGCACGACAGCAGAGAGGCAAATTCCAGCAGAAGAGTGTGAAATCTCCCCAGCGTTCGCACAACAACACGAGCAGACCAGACTCCTGCATTATCTACAGACACTCCACACCAACATGTCTTCCCCCGGACTCAAACCCATAGCCAATCGTCTTTTCAAGCTTCTGGGAAGACAAGTCAACCAATGAAGCGGACTTCAGCATGGAGACGCCAACCAATAAATGTCAGGGATAAATCCTCTGCTTTTCATTCTAACCTCGTTATCAACGCTCAACGATCATCATCGTGGCCTGGGATGACTCGAAGAACTCTCATCTGTGTGAACGTGTCCGAGCAGCATCCATGTCCTTCATGCTGCTCTCCGGCTCTGGGAACTCACTAATCCCTTAATTGAGCTCATTGTGTTCATAAACGAATAATTACAGTGAGGTCAAAATGCAGAGACACTGTTCTAGGTACTTTTACTTCCATCCAGTGCACACAAACTTGACAGAAAAAATGAACTGCAGCATGGGTGGGGTTTGTCAAGCAGAACTAGGGCTTATTTTGGGGGTTGTGTGACATTTACCCATAAAAACGTAAGAGCATCTCAAACACAACATTATGCTTGTAAAGAGGCTTTTTTGTAGGGGAAATCTTTTAGGGGAATGTTTTCTGTGTAGTTAGCTGAGTGTGTTTGTGTATCTACATGTGTGTATTATTGTACTGTTTTTAGTAGGATCACAAATTGTCATTTGCATATATGCATGAGGCGATCATATGATACATGTACCACTTTAATTCATCAATTATTCTTCTTTTTGTATTTCTTATGCGATGTTAAAGAAACAAACCAGACGGTGACAGATGCACTTCAATTTCTTCATATACTACTTCATATTCTATTGCAAAGCCCTGTTTTTAATTATTAGTAATGAAATGCTATGCTTTATGTCTATTTGTGCATCTGTGTGTTTTAAATAATTCATAAAGGTTTTATTAGACACTAGCGTGACGTACAAAACATAACTGAAGTGTTCGCTCACTGATCATCTCTGACAGTTTTGTGGTAAACAACACATAGCAAGGTGAATAGTGTGTGTGTGTGTGTGTGTGTGTGTGTGTGTCATCATGGTGATAATTCTGTGCAAATGAGACTAACATCATCCCGCACCAAATTATTTTCTCCCCGAAAACGATTGATACAGATAATAGAATAGAAAAGAATCGTGACGATAAAAAAACTGGAATATCTTGATGAAAATGTTTTCTTGCTAAACATGAATGCTAAAAGACCCTCAGTGAACCGATCCAAAAGTTGAAACGTTTGATTCAACATGAAAACGTTGGTGCCGAAGTTCTAAGCCGATTCATTCACATGAGGTGAAGATCAGGTTATGATCACATTACTCATTCACCCCTGATGAAGATCCCAGAGAACCTGGGGATATCACCAGGCTTCATTAATTTTGCAAAAAACTCATTTGCATGTTTTCTGGTGAGAAGCCGATCTGTGCGAGCAGACGTGATGCTGACCAGAAGCTCCAGATGAAGGTTTAGAGGAGAAGAGAGAGTCTTACACTGCAGGCTGGCGCTGGTGCTCCATGAGAAGGGCTCCAGGCCGGAGAAGAAGGGTCCTGCTTTCCTCAGCATACAGGAGCTCTGAGCCGACACCTCAAACAGAGGTCTGGCCCCGACACCCAGAGCCTCCACACAGTCGAACATCACGTCCAGCAGTTGCTCTTTACACCAAACAAGCAGCTGAGAAGAGCTTGTCTCTCTTCGACCAGAGAAGGTCAGTGTCTGATCAAACTCACGAGGAAAAGCAGGAGCGAGTGCTCACACTGAGTCTCTGGCTCTGTTAGCTCAGCCCTACAGAGAGAGAGGGAGGAAGGGAGGGAGGGAGGGAGAGAGAGAGAGGGGGGGGAACTTGTGTGGTTGGCTGAAAAAACTTTCCCCTGCTTCCATTTTCTGCCAGAGAGATGCATATTTTATACCTCTACAGCTAAAAAACTCCCTGCGTTCATCCATCAGAGCAGCTCTGATGAAACACACCGACTTCAGCTGTGAGTGAATAACACGTGACACGGAGAGAGAAAGAGAGAGAGGCAGTGAGAGAGAATGTGCGTATGAGAAAGAAGGTGTGTGGAAGGAACAAATGGGAAAAAAAACTAAAGAGTTTTAGAGAGAAGATTTACAAGGGAAAGACGGGAAGGAGAGAGCGAGCATGTATGTAAAAGAAAGAGGGTGTGGGGGGCACAGAGAGGAAAATATGGAGTAGGAGGGGTGGCGGGGGTGGTGGTGGTGGGGGGGTGCAAGAGGAAGTTGTGTAAATGTCTCCTGTGAAATGACTGTGAATGTTTTGTTAAATCATCAGCTGTTGTTTTCTGTGTGACTGTGGAAAAATCACGTGAACTGTTCATTTCTCAGATGATACAAGTTCCAACAAGTTACAAAAATGTATTATTTCATGAGAAAAAACAAAAGCCAGATGGAGACAGAGAAGTAGAGTATGAGCGAGAATCAGTGAGGGAGATACGAGGAAAAAGCGAACAAATGAAGGGGTGAACTCGAAAGAATAGGAACACACACACACAAAGAAACTAAAAGATAAGAAAAAGATATAGAAAAAGCATAAAAGATGAAAAAAGCACAAAGAACTTAAACAAGAACATTTCTAAGTGAGGATTAACTCAGTAGTGCTCACTCAGTAGACTTAAACATAAGGTTTGTGTCAAAAATCTTATGAATGACCACACCCCCCAAAAAAACATTAAAAAGACCAGAAAAGTGACTGAAGTCTATCGCCACCTAGAGGTCACTGCACTGACCAGCGTGGTGTTCTGCTGCATAAGAGCAGAGTTGAACTGTATTTATAGAAGAGATTGATTGACGTTGGGTCTGTGGTGTGTGTGTGTGTGTGTGTGTGTGTGTGTGTGTGTGTGTGTGTGTGTGTGTGTGTGTGTGTGTGTGTGTGTGTGTGTGTGTGTGNCTCAAACTCACTCACTCTATTCTTTTACTTTCTCTTTTACTTTCTAGAGGCAGAAGGAGAGAGTGCGAGAGAGAGTAATAAGAGATAGCAAAAGAGAGAAAAAAAGAGAAAGATGTGAGAAAAAGTGTGACGAGCGAGAGAGAAAGACAGAGAGAGATAGAGACTGTAGGGAAGAGTGAAACTATTTCTCTCTCTGTAACTTTATCTTACATTTTTTATTTGTTGCTTGTAGGCATAATACAGTATTCTAAATCAGAAAATGACTTAAACTTATTTATTACTAACATCTGTTCACACACAGACACAGAAAAATAGACAGGCACACATACACACGCGCACACACACATACATCACCCCTGATTCACCCCGTACCTTCTCTCTCACTGCTTCAACCATTTCACCTGTCTTTCAACACGTCCCCCTTTTCCTCCCTCCCTCTCTCTCTAACACACACACACACACACACACACACACACACACTGCGTGGTGACACACAGCAGGGAGCTGCTGTACAATCTCAGCCAGTTCTGTTCTCTCCACACCTTGAGGCAATTACACCCCCACCCACACACACACACACACACACACACACTGCAGAAAGGAAAGGGGGAATGCAGACAGGAAAAGGCGCCTCATTCTGTCTCTCTCTCACTCGCTCTCTCTCTCTCTCTCTCTCTCTCGCTCCTTCTGCTTTTCATCTGTCTGCCAATCATCCCCGTCCATCTGTGCCTCTTCCTCCCCCCCTTTCCCTCTTTTTCTCTCTCTCTCTCTCCCGCTCTTTCTTTTCTTGCTCTGTCACACTCCCTCCTTCTGTCTCACTTTCTGGGGGATTTGTGTGTGTGTGTGTGTGTGTGTGTGTGTGTGTGTGTGTGTGCTGGTCACAAATTGTAATCTGAGCCACAAGGGGAAATTGTGTTTCTTTCATTACAGACTGACTCGCTCTCTCCTCTCTCGCTCTCTCTCTCCCTCTCTATCACTCTCTCTCTAAATCTGAGGGATGGACGATTATGGGAGACGTAGTTCCTGATGATTAGCAATAAATCAATGTATACATGTAAACAATCATTTTATTAGTCAACTGATTATTATAAGATGTTTTTAAGAATGGAGTATCGCTGATGAGACACTATTGAGTTAGCACTACTGAGTGAGCACTACAAAGTAAGCACTACTGTGAGTTCTACTGGGTACTATTGATTGAACATACTAGTGAGTACTACTGAGTGAGCACTTCTCATTGAGTACTGATGAGTAAGTACTACTGAGTGAGCCCCTAGACAAGCTGTCTGTACTGTTTATTGTAATTTAGCAGCAGCTTCGAACCAATTTGAAGGACATTTATATGATCTTCACACACAGATACGCACATACACAATATAGGATGGAAGTATGATTTTGGATGCGGGTCTTGTGAACAATCCGCTTAGCTCATTCACATCACACACACACACACACACACACACACACACACACACACACACACACGCACACACACACTATTGGCGGCTTAAAGTACTGGGCCGAACTCCAGGAATTCCTCTCCACTTCTTCATAAATAAATAAAGAGGCACAGCGCTCTCACAGATCAGACAGACAATCGGACGTCTCTCTTTCAGCAATACTCCACGAAGGTGCCGTGTCTGTGTTGGTCCAGTGAAGAAGACATTGTGAAAGAGGAGAAACCTCGCGTCAGCCCTTTTCTCATAAATCACAGAACAAGCTTTGACAAGTTTCAGGTGCAAACGTAAAGCGTGTCTAGCAGGTTTTACTTGGCTTTTACATTTTACAGCATTCGGTGTAAAGGTCACATAAAAAGAGACAAGCTGCTTCACACGGCTGAGGTAGACTGGAAGGAAATTAATGTTCAAATGTGAATTAAATAAAGTGTAATGATACAGATCAATAAACGGGAGAGCTGGTTTCAACGCTGATTCACGTCTATTGTTACTCCTTTGTTGTGCGTCACTCCTGCTTAAACAAACTTTAATGCGCTTGGCCCATTTGTGCTTTTACTACAGGCACATTGTGTTTCTGAGAGTTGGCATGAGTCTGAAACATGTCCTGATGTGATCGGATATCATAGCGATGGTGTCTGTGTGTGACAGACAATAATCACACAGGCTTCTGACCTTTTGACCTGGAGTTTAACTCGAACACGTGTGTGTGTGTGTGTGTGTGTGTGTGTGTGTGTGTTTGTGTAAGCGTGTGTATGAGTGCACATGTGGGAGAGGAAAATAGTGTGAGTGTGTGTGTGTGTGTGTCTGTGTGAATAATTGATTCAATTGTGTGGATAAATTAATACATTTTCAGTTCAATTTAGGTTTATTTGAGATATATACATTTATTTTGATATATTTAAACGTCTCAAAGCTAATAAAATGCCTGCATGAAATTTTGTTTATTGAGAAGAAGGTTAGTTCATTTATTTGCACACTAACTATGTTAACAATACACAGGGTTATGAATATCTTTGGATTTTTATTAATATTGTTGTTGCAAGCTGTTCTGTCACCAATTTTTTGGAATCATTTAATGAAATGATTTGTGTGATTAATTAAGCAAAACACTTAAAGTGTCTTTCTGGAACTTACACAGAGCTGCCATCTCTTTGGGAAGATCTGCTCCAAAACGTCCGAAAAGGCTTCCATTGGCCAGGAGATCGAAGGGGGAGTGGTTTCGCATGGAGCTGAAGGCAAACGGGTAGAACCCCGCCATGTGACCCATAGACCTCTCCCTATTGGTTGCCATATCTGTGATGTCAGTATGATGGTGTGATTCTGCTTTATGGATCCGGAATCAGGCTACAGAGATCCAAGAGACGCATGTAAATCCATGAAATATTGTTCACAGGAATCAGCTGGGACCTGCAGGAAAACGCCAAAAGACAGAAAATTAACAAGAGCTCCAGTTCTAAAAGGAGCAGTAAAGCGAGGAACAGTAAAACATTTTAGATATAAAAATGCAGGATTTAATTGACATCAGTGACATACATAAAGAGTCTTGTTTGGGCTTTACTGAAGCTTCTGGAGAACAGGAAGAGATTTAGTCGATGGCATATGATTTACATGAGAGACGCAGGAGAATAAAGATGCCAGTGTTGAGCTGCTCATGCCTACTCTCATTCGCCCATCCTTCCCCCATTTGCCCCTCCCTAACAAGCCCCTCCCTTCCTCACATGCCCCTCCTTCTCTCTCTGCTGTAAACTGTTCCACATGTGGGGTCTGTTTCACAAACCATCAACACCCGGTCCTGTTCTGATCTCAGACACATACACACACACAAACACACATACACTGTCCCTCTCACACACACATGCGTACACACATGCAATTATGTACTTCTGACATTACAAGGACTTTCCAATGATGTAATGTTTTTATTTTAAAAATCATTTTTAGAATCCTGACTTCATATGCACATTAACTTTTCAGAAAAATATTTTCAGCCCATAATCCCGGTAAAGTTTAAGACACACGTAAAACACAAACTAGTGTACAAACACAGGAAGCCATACGCAAGCAGGCACACACTCACTCACACACACACACACACACACACACACACACACACACGCACACACACTAGACTCATTCTCTCATGTTCAATGTGTATTTAATTAGAAGAAACTACTGCACAACAGAACACATTTTCAGTCCCTTTTCGACTTTGTCCAAGTTTTATTTGCTTTTCTATTCAGTCAGATTATACTTGAGATTGCGCATAATATTTCTACGCCATTGACAATTTTCTCTATTTATGTTTTTTCTAAAACTCGCCTGATCTGTCTGTGTCACTGTCAAAGAGGCAAAAAAAACGTCAGAAACAGGAAAAACTTCAGGAATGTTCAGGCTCTTAACATGTGGAAAACACGGCTCATGTATCAGCAGCGTTAATCCTGCGCTGTACAAAACAAAAGTCAGTGAACTAATACATTTAACGCTGAAACTTTAGATACACTTTTAATTTTTGGATTTGAAATTTTTGTTCATGTTTTATGATCTGATCTCACAGGAAAGAAACTAATAAAAAAAATAAAAACATGTATTTGACATTTCATCTTCAGTTACAGTAACTAAACTGATCAATACGTACAGTGTATGATAAATAATTAATCTTGTGAAATAAAAAACAAACAAACTTCAATCCCAGTGAAATAACCTGAATACAGGTAAAAGATAAATCAAAATTGTGAATGAGTCAGTGCAACGTTTCTGTCCAAAGATTGACTGATTCTAGAACTGATGAAATAAAATTCAGAAAAAAACAACCATGAAAATGTAATCTGACATCAATTAAAAACCAGAAATTTAATTTACTGCTTAAATTCAGCTGATGCGTGTTTGTGTGTGTGTGTCCAGAACTCCAGACTGTAGGGTCTGTTTTTCTTCAGCATAAAACAGAACACATCTGTGGATGTCTGTGTGTGTGTGTGCGTGTGTGTCTAGGTTTTAGTATGAAAGGTTGTATAACAAACAAACAGTTTTTCAGATTGATAATTGCTCTAAGGTCATAATAGAAACACCCACTTGTGTAAAATAAAGCCGCAATATCCAATTAGCTGAGAAAATAAGCTTTCAAGTCATAAAAAATTGGGCAGTGTGTTTCAAATTTCTCCCGGCCGGCGAAACACACAATCTGCCAGACACATAAACTCCCTGCGCTCATTTCACTTCTGAGGAATATTTGTAGCAAAAGACAAAATGACAGGATCATAAAACGTAATATCCTGCATGACACGCGGCGACCGCGGAGTGTTAGCTCCCTCAACAGTGAGCGGCTTGTTCAAGCTAAACCAGCTCTTTGTGCCATTTGAAAACGGATTTTGTAAACGCTCCACACCTGTGGCTGCTAATCACCGGTTGAGGAGGAGGCGTTACAGACTCAAGTTTGAGGCCCAGACGGGGTCTTTCTGTCTGGAGTTTGGATGTTCACCTGGGTTTTCTCTGAGTCTCCATTTTTACCCTTAGTCTAAAAACACCAGTGCAGGAAAATAAGCGTTAGGTGTTAGGTATGTCTCACATGCGTCTTAGTGAGATTAAGTATTTGTTAAGGACAAAGCCAGAAGGTCCACTCGACACTTGACAGAGACACAGGAAATTAGAACCTAAACCCTGAATGGGTGGAACACTGGGACACTGGCCGGCCGACATCCAGTGGCATTCTGGGCTTTAGCTGTACGTACATGTCTGTGTGGGCTAGTCTGTAATGAGTCTATCACCAATCCAGGTGAAATGTTCTGAATTCAGGCTCAGATCTGCTGAGATCTGCCAACTCGCCATAACCCAGAAATTAAAAAAAGCAGCAGAATTATACAAATTCAATTATAAAATTTAATTATGTCTTTGTTTTTTGTTTGTTAGAAATTGCTAAAACGAATTGCAATTATTTCATAATAGCCTCACATCGGTCTGACCAAAGAATGGATAGAAATTAATGATAATTTGACTGGTAAATGTTTTAAATTCACATTCTGTTTGTGCAAACATTCCTTTTAGACAAATCATTATATTATTATTATTATTATTATTATTATTATCACCATCATTATTATTCATTCATTACCTATACGTCATTTATTACCTGTGCAACTTATTACTTAAAGTCCATTATAAAGTCAGTGTGGAATCATTACAGGAATAGGAAAAAAATGTTGTAACTAAATAACATGATTTTAGTAAACTTTTAACTTGTTGTTATCTGAATTGACTTATTAAAGATATTTACACTGAGACCATAAATCAGAGAAAGATGTTCTGCACACACATACCCGCACAGGCGCTCTGGAAATCTCTTACAGGTCGGAGAGCTTGGAAATGTATTTCCATTCTCTAATAAACTATTGCTCAAGTCACACATTTTCCCCCCAAAATATTTTTACGAGTGTGGTCACTGTTGCTGCACAAAAATTTCAATTTATGAACACCATTATGTCGTTGGCTTTGTGGTCAAACGTCCTCAGAATATGTGCAAATATTCTTAATGGCCTCAATGTAGCTGCTCTTATAAATCCTCAGCAGCTCTTGGTTCCTGTAACCTAAACCTATCCTTCAAACTGTTTTACCACAAATGGAGACAAGCGACGCTCGGTGATTCCTACTGTAAAGATTTAACACTTCAGATATGCATCGAAAATGTTTTAAATTTCTTATTCCTATTACCACCACTTATCAACACAACAGGGCTAATTTCCCTAAATCTCAGTACATTAAACTGAAATCTACACCAACTTCATAGTAAACTTACCTAAACAAACCAACCCACATTAACCTAAATTCCAAGTTAAATTTACCGTGATTTAACACCCACCTGCTCTAACCTAAACTAACTTTAGATGAGCTTATATAGGGTTAGTATCTAGTCAACAATTTTATTATGGAATATTGGTAATAATCAATAGCTGATCAAAATACAGTATATATAAAATTCACTTAAAGTAACTGTTACAAATGATCTACAGTCTGTCTATAGTCACAATGACTGATCCAGAACCGACATTCAACTTACATAAATGACCCAAAGCTAAATTGAACTAAAACTCACATATACCTAAACAAACCTTAACCGTTAATCAATACATATCAATACTAATTTGGACTAAATTTTAAACTAATTGTAAACCTTTTTGAGAATGTCTCCATATTAATCCTAAGCCAGAGCTATGTCAATCTAACTCAACAGATCTTCAATAACTGAAGATGGTGCAAGAGAGTTTGTGAATGATAGTGCAAGCGCATCTTTCTCATCTCTCACTATACACACTGGCTATTTCCAACCAATGAAGCTTCATTCTGCTGACACACACACACACACACACACACACACACACACACACACACACACACACACACACACGTACGTGAATGACGTCCAGGTCAGAGCGACCACAGGACTTACCAGAACACTAAAATTTCAAGAGTCTCTGAACATTCAAATATTCTAGGGAAAATTACAGTTCACAACTATATTTTGGGTTTCCGGGAGTGGAGATTCAGTGTCTATGTGTGTATTGGTGCAGACTTTCAGAGTTTGTGTGTGGAGAGGAGAAGCTTTATAACTCACACACTCTTCCACTTTAAGTAACCCAGGCCAATCAAAGGCTGCTTTTCTGCTTTTATTAGACTCACATTAATGCAAATGACAAGTGTGGACAGAGAACTATAATAAGATCTGATGGTTTCATTTTCACCATAATGATTCACTGCGCTATCTCTCTCTCTCTGATCTATCAATTTTCTTAATTTTTTTCCCTAATTTTTTTTTCTTTCATTCTTTTCATTCAGTCCTTCACACTTTTCTTTCCTTTGTTCTCTGTCAAAACTGATGAATCAATCTGCTGAATGTTGCCAATAATTTGCTGCTTACAAAAATGAATTCTTTAAATCTGTAACTTTTACATTTTTATCTATTGTTTGTAGGACATTTTCAAGGTTTCTTCACTTCGCTATCACACGTATTACAGTTCAACACGGATTTTCAGGACACAGCGCCCCCTAGATCCAAGTGCGGAACATATTCAACCAGCCACAACCATCAAATCAGCTCATTTTAATTTTCCACATATGTACACGACGTCTCAAAGTTCCACAAAGCTGCACTGTCAAGAAACACTGGTTATGTCGCCAGTTGGTTTCTGGACATTTAGAGAAAGTCGACGGATTCCTCATCAACAATGAATATGAAAGAATCAACCAGTGTAATTGAAAAGGCAAAACCAAATAGGTAAAATGTCAAAACAAGTTTCGAACGTACTTATTTACCACAAATGGACTAAACTTGAGGTGTACTCAAACCTACATCAAACTCCGGGTCTCCACAAATGCTCCTTAAAACGCCATTTTCAAACAAACCCAGTGAAAAATGAATCTTATTAAACCTTATATTTTCTATCGAACCAACTAAACAAAAAGTGTTTTTCATTCCTTGGCACAGATTGTTGTGCCTAGGGCAAAAACTTCACTGGTTTCATATAAAGACACGTTTGTCATTTCTTCACTCTGGTTTTGAAGCCGTGAAATCGTGGCTTGATGATTCCGATAAGAAAAGATTTTTGGATCGCTGAAGTGTCACGTTCGATTCAGGCGCTCGAAACGGCTGATACGCAAGCCATAAAAACTCCGGCGTTCCCACTTCAAACCGTGAAACACACAAACTTCATTCTCTTTGGGTTTACCCGAGCTTTGTGTAAGACACACCAACGACAGATGTCGTCTGAAACGCTTCCTGCTCCAACACGCTCGCTGCACATTCTAAAAGCCACGATGAGGAGATCTCACTTACCTGGCGCAAGGCTTGGCGGTGGACGTCTGGACTGACTTGTGTTAGTCAGATGTTTCTCTCTCTCTTTTCTAGAATAAAAAAAAGCCTGTTGCGTTCCGCCTTCAACCCTCCCCACACGCTCTTCTCATTCGCTCTCGGGCACTCTCGCCCTCCCTCCTTCTCTGCCACTCCACCGATCCCTCTAACCGCCCAGTTCCACTGGTTTTTCTCTCTCTTTCTTTCTTCAGGTCGTCCTCACACAGATCCTACACACTCATGAAAACACAGGTCACGTGCTGCGACAGCTCAAATACACCGGGCTTATTTTAGAAACCACAGAAAGCCTTGAGGGATGGAAAATCAAGGCCAGAAAGCTTGAGTTTCCCTCTGGTTGCCCCCTCCGCTGGTTCTCCTCTTCTTCTTCTTCTTCTTCTTCTTCTCCTTCTCCAACAGCAGCATCTCTCCCGCCTTCTGCTGGAGTGTCAGTTTCTCAGCTCATTATCCCTCCATCCCCTGCTCTCCTCTCCTCTCCACCAGCATCTGATGTCACACGTGTGTGCATGTATTCCCACTTAGTTTTTCCATCTGAAATCAACTTGCCAGAAAATACAAAAGTGAAGTAGGACTTTATGAAAGTAATCCTCAAACTCTCCTTAAAAGGCGATGTTTTTCATAATATCTGTTGAAGATATTGAAACTAAAGTTTTAAATTTAATATATAGTATATATTTCAAAACAGAAAGACTTACCCAGACACACAGGTACACACACAAACACACACATACGCACGCACACACACACACACACACACACACACACACACACACACACACACACACACACACAGATTTTATTCTTTTTATTATTAAGAATAATATTAATTTATTTTTTTATTAAGCTTCACTTGACAGTTAATACATGAAAAATATAATTAGCAATTTTGCAAAGTCGAGGAATAAACATGAGTGTGTTTGTGTGCTCATGAGAGAACGGGAGTCGCACACACAGATCATAAATCAGATACACTGATCTTCTACACACTTCTCTGAGGTTTCAGCACTAACAGCGCTGACCTTTGATCTCTGACCTGCACTGAACACACACACACACTTCATCATCACTTCAGACTGAAGAAGTGGGAATCTGTCACAGCGTTGTACACAAAATAAGACCTACCCCCGGAAAACCGTTCTGTGAGTGTTTTTCACGTGCACTTCCTGAAGTAATTTGTTTCCTTCAGACATTTTTAATTTTAATTAACAAAATAATTTTAATTAACAAATACTAAACATCTAGTTGTTTTAACTGGATTTGAAAAGGACTGGGTTAAGCTGCTAGCTATTGAAGTAAACAAATATTTCTTGTCGAGGAACTGCTGGTAATTTTGAACTTCTAAGAGATGAACATCAGCAGATTTTAAGAAGGAGAGTGATAGTTAGAGTGAGAGAAAGAGCAGAGAGAGAGAAAGTACGGTTGAGCGAGTTTGTAGAGAACATAAAATGGGGCCCGTTTGGAAGGGAATGGAGGAGAAACCGCAGAATGGGTTGAGCCCCGGGCATGTGTGCGTGCATGTGTGTGTGTGTGTGTGTTTGAGAGAAAGAGAGAGAGTAGGCTTTAATCAATAGCAAGTTGTCTGTAATGAGATCACAGTTTGCCGATTGATGTCATGTGATGTCTGTACGCATGTGTGTGCTGCACATGAAGCATGGTTTAACACACCTACAACAACATGTTATGTGTGCATGCGTTTCTTACTCGAAATGTACGTGCACTCGCACACCAGGGACAAACACATAAAGAACAGACTGTGCTGCATTTAAGATGACCTGGCAAGAACAGGAGAAGAACGTGAGAGAGGGGCAGGTAAATGAGAGACAGACAGATATGTTGAAAAAGAGAGGATCAGAATGAAAAAACAGAGAGAGAGAAAGAGAGAGGAAGAGAAAGAGGGGGGAAGAAAGACACAAGGAGTAATGGGAGGGAGAGAGACAGACAGGCAGAGGGAGGAGAGAAGGAGATGGAGCGAGAAACTAAGAGAGAGAAAAAGGGAGAGAGGAGAGAGAGACGGGGAGAGGTGAGAGAGAGAGAGAGAGAGAGAGAGAGAGAGAGAGAGAGAGAGACTGAGAGCGAGAGAGGTAGAGAGACACAAGGAGAAATGGAAGAGACAGGGAGGGGCGGTGGGGGGTGCGAGAGAGAGTCTAAGGTTGGTTAAGTTCACTTTCTGACCAATAAAATCACACAGAGTTATTGTGCAGATGCCCGAACGTGAAGTCATTTTTCATCTGGCAGGGAAATGTGTTTTGCACCAAGTGCTCTGAAATGCTTAATCCGGATTGGGCAGCAAAGGATCTCAGGTGTGTTTGTTTAAAAAAAAAAGAAAAAGGAAAAAAAGAACAGCATAAAAAACATGAATTTTTGCAATTTAATTACAAAAGCAGACAAAGAGAAATAGGGCGACAGAGAGATGAAAAAAGAGAGGGAGAAGTTCAGACAATTGGGAAAGACAGGAAGACAAAGGAGAGAGAAACAAACAAACAGAGATAGCAAGTACAAAGCCTTAAAGAACAAATATACACAAAGAAAAAATTAAGAGAGGATTAACAGAAAGAGAGAGGGGGAGGGGGTCCGAGCAACACGTTGCACGCCAACAACAGCATCGTAAAATCCACCGCTTCAAACTATAGTGCTGTATTTTAACTAAAAGAGTGTGTCGTACGTTTATGGTTCGGTGAGACAAACGGTTCTGAAATTAGATGGTGATGTCACTTCGAACCCGCCATGAACCGGAGTCTGTCGACTACTATTACAGTCAAATTTTCTCTCTTTTCAGTCCTTCTTTTTCTTTCTCGGCTCTTTCCCTCAATTTTCCATTCCTCCATCTGTAACGGAAGAACTATTTTCGCCCGAGTCGCCTCCCAATCAAGAGAAAGCCGGCCACCGCAGCCTCTCTGTCGTTCTTCTGTCTCCACTCTCACTTTGCCTTTCCCTCTCTCACAATGATTGAATTACCAAAGGTTTGCGCCGGTGCCAAAATGTGCCAGGTTGTTCTGATTAAGACAGACATCATAAAAACCCCGAATGACACGGGGGGAGGAGGAGTCCCGTGATGGAAAAGCAGTTTGATGCACATATGGAAACAATTCTACCATTTCTTCTGTTTTGAGTTGAAATGCTGCACTGTAGAGACGCAGTCCACGGAAGTTCGGCTCTGAAAACACACTCCATTTCTCAAACCGACATTAAACTTCTCACTCGCAAGATTAGACAAAACAAACGCTTGAAACCAAACAATGCTAACATTAAAAGCAACGCTGAGAACTGGAGTTAATGTTAGAAACTAGTTTCATCGTCGGCGCCCACCGCTGTGACTTTCCATATGCAGTTACGCATGTGGAACTGTTTTGAAACCCCAGAAAAATGAATAATGACAAGCAGCCGCCGCGGCCTCATGCGTTTGGCGCTAGTCTGGCCTTCGATAGATAATGGAAAATGCGCTATTCACGTGAATTACGGAATTGTGCTTTACTACGCTCCCACAGAATCGCACGTTTTCTTTCATATAGATGTGCATAAGTGATGCATATGTTTCACCTTGGTTAACACATGGCATGGGGTTTGGGTTACTAGACCGTTTTTTTAAACACATTTTGTTTACAAGCGACGTTTTAGGGTGCGAGCTGAAAATTTTTATCCATGTGGCAGATTGAGCATACTTGGTCGCACACGTCATGGAATAGTCTAGCGTTTTCTTGTGTGAACACGTTTAACGCACAAAACATTTGATTTGACCAACATAAAAGACATATACGAATATGACTTTCTAGGTTTTTTCGCTCGTGATTACATTTTTAATGCGAAACCTGACAGAAGATCAACAAAACGATAATTGGAGAGTAAACTGACGTCACAAAGTGACGGCGTCATTAATTGTTTTGTATGTGTAAAGTCACTTACAAGCATCCTGTCCATCCTGTTCACTCAAGCTGCATGTGAGGGTGTTCGTCATGTCAGTGAAACATGAAAAATTATCGGCGACACGAACGAAACAAATCGCACGTTTTCTACTGTACTTCATTACATTCTCCGCCAGGAGGCGCAGCGCTTCCGGATTTACGCGAAAATTCAGATTTGCTAGTCTTTGGCGCAAAATGGAGCCAAGGCGAGCAAAATGATCGGCGAAATGTAAAATCATCATTTTCCGGATTACAAACTTGACATACATTATTGTGTGTGTTATCTAAAATGTTTTAGACAAACATTTTTTCACAAACACCTGACTAAAAATGCTTTTATAATAATAATAATAATAATA
>SOMO01000161.1:375870-409313 GCA_028128575.1 Paedocypris carbunculus
CACACACACACACACACACACACACACACACACACACACACACACACACACACACACACACACACACACACACACACACACGCACACTTTCTGTCTGTCTGTCTCACTTACTCATTCTCTTACTTTAATTTAGGAGTTAGATATATATAAATATATTTTTTATTTACGATTTTATTGCTTAGAGTAATAGAAACATTTCCATATGGCTCAAATTATTCAATGATAAATAGTTTGTGTTATTTAGCAAATACAGATTGTAAAATGAATTCATGTTTTTTTTAATCAGTAAATGGTGTAACACTGTCTCATTTAAGAAAATCTCAATGTGATATTTTGGAAGTCTGAATAATACAATTTGAAGAGTGTCCTTGATAAAGATACAGACCACCCCATGCTCACTCCCAGGTGCCATGGCTTAAGGCAGCCCACTGCTCCGAGTTTGTATGTGTTCACTACACTCTATGTGTGTAACTTCACTGGATGGGTAAAATGGAAAGCACTGGATAGATGTGTATATAGTGGCCATATTGAGAAACTCACTCAAGTGTGTTTTGCAACAGCGCCATCTTGTGTATAAAACAACCAATACAACTGAACACGGCCATCTCGTTCCCCCTCCTGTGTAATTTTCACTTTGTTGAAATTCAGCTTTTTTTTAGCCTTCGGTTTGTTTGTTTTTTAATTCAGTGCAGTGATCCGATTGGTTGGTAGGTGTTCTATCAGTGTTGTAGTGTTGGGTGTTCTAGATTGTGCTGTTCATTTAGTACAGTATGTGGTAAGCTTAATTGTGATCTAGCTGTTTGCTGTGTGTTTACTTAGTATTTGATTTGTTGTGGTATTTAATTAGTGCAGGGTTACTATTGATTTGTGCATGTTAAAACATTCAATTTATTCAATTAGTCAAAATGTCTTAGTCTAATTAAAGTTTAGTAATATGAATTGTTGCAGTGACATTTCAGTTCAGTAACCTGCTTATAATTAGTTGAACATATCTGATTTCTGATTTCATCAACACAGTGATCTGAATGGTTGTGGTGTTTTTAATCTGTGCAGTGATCTGATTGGTTGTGGGCTTTTAATCTGTGCAATGATCTGATTGGCTGTTTGCATTAAATCACTTCAGTGATATTGTGATTTGTCAGTGACCCACATCTCCATTAAGAGACTAAATGCATTTAAACTAACATATGCCTAACTTATAATGACATGTTATGATAATACTCCTGGCTGTGATATACTCCTAAATACTAATTATAGATTATATATATATATATATCTAGATCTCTTGTANCTAGATCTCTATTTAAATTTGTCAGATTTCATGTTTATTATAATTCATAAATATAAATACTGCTTTATATCTAGATCTCTATTTAAATTTGTCAGATTTCATGTTTATTATAATTTCGAATATACCATATATTTATACTCTATACTATAACATGATAATACATTAGATCAAAATACACAAATTAAAGGCAATGATTTACTTAATGATCTAAATTATTATCTGTTTTTTATTAGCAAGTATATTTAAGCAAGCAGAATTCTAGAGCATTATTCTTGCTGACATTGCCAAGAAGATAATCTACAAAATGCAATGATGATATTTCTTAATGGTGCATAATGTATTGATACCAATGCTACTGGCACTGTAGTTACTTGGTATCGGATCGATTGGTATTGCCAACCTATTAAGTGGTGTGTGTGTGTGTGTGTGTGTGTGTGTGTGTGTGTGTGTGTGTGTGTGTGTGTGTGTGTGTGTGTGTGTGTGTGTGTGTGTGNTCACACACAATTTCACTTTTTCCTCCATTTTCCTCTGATGGATTGTGGGGAATGTAGTATTAAGATGAGATTTAACAAACACAAGTAGATAAATTAAAATGTTTTATACCTGCTGTAGTGGAAAATTGTTTATTTAAAATAGAGTCACTGAAAGTAGAATCAATAATAAACTTCTAGGCGTTGACTTCATTACCGACTCAGTGACTCTATTTTAAATAAACAATTTTCCACTACAGCAGGTATAAAACATTTTAATTTATCTACTTGTGTTTGATAATGAATGTTAAATTCATTATCATACGTATTGTGTGGGTTTTTGACTGAATACTACATGTTAAAGTCAGATCCATTTTAAACCAAATGAAAGAGAATAGAGACTAGTCATAACAGTCATTATGCTTCACTCTGAGAATCAGTTCGTTTCATATGTGTAATTTACCTATAATTACGACAATTTAATAGCCCTTTTCTACAATTTTTTCATTTGAAAATGTTTCAATTGACAAAAGTCACCCTGGTGACTGGTGTGAATGTGATGTGCTTAAAGTGCTGAAAGATGCAGATGTCAGCAAGTACAGAAACTTAAAGCTTTGCTCTACCTGCCTCTATATCAAGAGAATGAAACACACAGGCGCGCGCACACACACACACACACACACACACACACACACACACACACACACACACACACACACACACACACACACACACACACACACACACACAGAGATCGATCTTTATTTTCCAGGATGTCTCCGCTCAGGTCACGTGACCGCTGAGCCCGGTCTGAACAGACAGTGCCGGTAAGGCGAATCAACAACGGTCACGGTGCGCTCCTCCTCCGCGCCATGTGCTTCTCCCACGCCGCCCCTCCCCCGCCCGTCACACTCGTGCTCATTTGCATAAAATGTGTGTCAGTAGGGCAGCGCTCACATGCAGCTCCCGCATGCAGCAAGCATTCCGATGTCAAGCGGGTGCACGCGCAGCCGTCCGAAGAAGGGCGGAACGGACGCGCTACTACACGAGCGTGACCGGGAAAGAAAGAGGGCGTGTGAACGGACGCCGAGTCCTTGGCGCACAACAACACAAACAGTTTAAAGGACAAGGAAAGGCGGGGCGGGAAGCCCAGTCACATTTCTGAGACACCTGAGATCGCGCTTTGGTGCGCGTGTGGAGCTCGAGCAGGTCTCACACCGCTTTGGACTGTCACACTGCGCGCTCAGACCGGTCACCGTGTCATGCTCACCTGAGAGACAGGTGACTTCCAGCATTCGATTCTCGTTCGACACCACCTGCTTTCCCGTTCATCAGCTTCAGACGCAGAGACCATGGAAGTCAGTCCCGGTGAGTCCCACATTTTCTCGTTTTCTCTGCCATTGTGTCATCTATGCGAATGAGAGAATATATATCATGCAACCAGGCGTTGTACTTTTTCAGAATTTATCATGGACTTTTATGTCGTATTAAACATAATGAATGAGAAAATAGACAAATTGTAAAATTGTAGTCGGACAATTTACACAAAAAAAAAACTTTAATTTGCCTTCACATTGCGTTTATTCTTTCAACGGATGCTTTTATCCAACATTATCCTGAGTATATATATATATATATTATCCTGNATCCTGAGAACATATAATATTATATTGTATAATTTTGTGTCTCATTTATAAATTATGCTTACTCTGTATATTTAAAATGTGGTTTACTCGTTATGTATCAAGTATTGTTTTTGAAGCGTTTTATTTAGCTCAACTGACTGTTTTACCGAAATCTTTGAGTAGTTGTGCTCCTTTCTAACTGTATTATGTGTTTGTATAGAATTGTAAACGAGATGGTTTTAGCGTTCTATAACGAGTTAGCACGTTGCCTTTAAGTTGCATTTGATGTGTTTTACGCACGAGCGACGATCTGACAGTCGTTTCCAGCCTCGAGATGCGCGTAAACAAACTCACGTGCAGGAACTGCACACTGCGCGCGCTCCCGTGCTCATTCCATCAGTGTCCTCGTGAACTCGTTTCAGACCTCGGACGTTGTCGACTAAAGACAAGTCTTCCGGGCGTGCAGTTGACACGTGCGAGATCAGTTTGAAATAACGGTCGGTGGAAAACAAACAAATACTGGCCAACTCGGTTTCTTTACAGCCGCAGCTGTTTATACCGCGACTGAGGAAGCAAGTCACGCTTGTACACCGGTGACAGTCGGTCATTAGGCTACAGAAGCTCCTCCCCCTTCACGTTTACCCCTGCACGTGCTCGTGAACATGTGAAAGCAGATAAGAGGCGTTTATCCTCTTCACCAGCGCACCTGACAGGCTCCGCGCGACTGAATGTCAAGCTTTACTCGCTGTACATGATGCATTGTCTTTTCTTCATATATGGCTAGGATATAATAGAAACATCTTAATCTTTTCATGGAACAAAACTCACAACCTAAATGTTGAAAACACAAGCTCTGCAGATTCTTCTGCAGATTTTTATTCCTTGTTTTATTAAATCTTTTTTTTAACCTAAAAATTAAAATCCTATAAATGTACACAAGACAGCAGGTAATTATAGTCATGAATAATTAGTAAAATAAAAATAATGTAGAAATACATTTTAATGGTGTCTGTGACAAGAAATTTGGAGTTTGGTTTAGGTCGTAATGTGAACATTTCCAGAAACACATTGTCAGTGCTTTTGTTTCCTACACACACGCGGGCAGGGAGGGAGAAATGGAACAGTGCCACCTGTTCATCCTGCCTGGCATCAGTCCAGATGACATCAGTTGCTTTCGCTTTTACTGTCACGAGGAGCAACTTCAATTTCCACGTGCCACGCGTGATTTCCCATGATTCCTGGCACTTCACCCCTGTGTGTTTGTGTTCCGACAGCCCATGTCTCTGAGACAGAGAGAGGGATAGAATGGGGGGAGGGGGTCGCTGGTCACTGGGTCAAAGTCAACGCAGCGGATGTTCAGCTGACTGGTCTTAGGTCTCTGTTTAACTCTTTACTTCTTCACATGTTTATTTTGACTGGATCTGAGGTTTTATTCAAAAGATTCACATTACCATTTTTTTTAAATATAAGAGTTGTTAACAGCGTTGGCGATTACTAAGTGTGTGTTCAAGCAGTAGTGAGAGAAACATCACACGTGTTTATATGTTTGTGTGTGTGTGTCCACGTTGAGAGAAACGCCACGTGTGTGTGTTCGGCAGTGAGAAACGCCACGTGTGTCTTTGTGTGTCACTGATAACAGACTGAATTGACACTAGTAAATGAGTGACAATACGGATGTTCTTTTTTTTCCACACATTGTTCCACAGGTGAATGTGGGTGCGTACACCCTCAATAAATTACTGTGTAATCTTTAACCTTACTGCAACTACAACGATTTTACTGTGGTTGTTCAGTTCATTAACAATGTTGGCTGACAGAGATTACACACAAATAATCAGATCAAACAAATAACACATTAATGAGCACAACACAAGGAATGTTGAAGGATGATGTGTGTTTGCCTTGTGTTATAATGTGTGTAAGGGGCATGTGTGTTGTAGTAAGTTCCGTGTTTGTGAGATGGAGCGGAAACCACAAGAAACCTCTGACCTGAAATGCATTCCCCAGCTTCACGCGGCAGAAGCGCAGATCTAGAATCACCAGACTCTTCTGATGAGAGATGAAGAGATGAGAGAGAGAGAAGGGGATGGATAGATGGATGGATGGATAGATAAATAGATAGATAAAGACAGTTAAAGAAACTGTGAAAGAGAGACAGAAAGAAAGATGGCAGACAGCAGACAGTGTAAAATAGATGACAAAGATATGGTGAAAGCGACGGAGATGAATGTTAAAGAGAGTAAACGGGTACAATTTAACAAAAAAAAGTAAAAGGGTTAAAGATAGCAGTGAAAAACGGAAAAAAGGAGAGGCAGGTAAAGAGAACGAGAAAAAGAGATTTAAATAACATCAAAGAAACTGAGAAAAGCTGAGCAGTAAAAACTGATCTAAATAAATGAACGAGGTGTTTCCCGACAGCGCATTACAACACAAAACACTCGAGATGCTCTATATTCTGATCATCATCATCATCATCATCATCATCTTCAGCCGTCCGTGTGCGTGAATCACGTCGTGTTAAATTTTATCTGAAAGGCTGAGTAGAGGTGAACACAAACGAGCTGCTTTTAATCCGTCAACCGCTCAAAGTCCCAGAGTCTCCAAACCTCGTGACTAAACCATTTACAAAAAGAAGAGGAAAACAAAGCGAGCTCGTATGTCGAGCAAACGTGACCGTGCACGTTCACGAGCGCTCTCGGCTTCCGGTGACTCACGGATACAAACACAACATCATAAAAATAGTCGGTTCGTGTCTCTGTGTGCGATTTAATAAGCCCTCTTCAAACGTGAGCTGGCAGCGTGCGACGTTTTTTTCTCTCTCGCACTGCGGCTGTTGCAGACACGGGACTGCAGAAAGAGGCTTGTGTTTGCGGGGCGTTCACTGTGTCAGGAGTGCATGTGAGTCGGCGGTCAGGTGGCTGGCAGCTCTAAAGCGCGTTCCCGGAGCGCGTTCTCGGGCGCGCCGCCAGCTGAGGGAGCAGCACGAGAGCTTAGCTGAGCGAGTCAGCCAGATTCGTCCTAAAGAGTCGGTTCGTATAAATAGCTTTTCAAACAACCACAGTGCAAGATATACAGTCACAGTTAAACGGAATAAACATATCGTAAAAGTAGATCGATTATTTGGATCCCTCCCGCGGTGAATCAGAACCGTTTAATAGTCGCTTTAATCCAAACGATCGAATCAGCGACTCTTCATTTCAACGAATCTGATTCGCCACCGACATACACGTGAGTCCATCCGGCTCATCGTCGTTCATTTCTCACATGCTTGAGCCTTTGCTTGACCAGATTTGAAACATGTGAGTCACGATGAAGGATGAGCTGGTGAGGCCGAAGGGTTCAAACATGTGCGACATTTGTGTGTTTACAGAGAAAACAGTGTTTTTCCGCGTTAGGTGGAAATTTCAATTGACCAAATACTTTCAGGAAGAAATTATTAATCAGTTAATAATTATTATTAACATTAACAAACTATATTTTAATTAAAAAAAAAAAAAAAAAAAAAAAAACAAAGAAAAAAATTAATACACACACACACACACACACACACACACACACACACACACACACACACACACACAAGTGAGTTTTCCAAGAAACAGCTGACAATTGATTAATGAAAAACTGAAATGAAACTGTCATGACACAAAAATCATCAATTTTTTTTATTTGGTCCATGTGCAGGTGGAGGCGTGATCCTCTATGCAGGCTCCACGGGTAGCGCTAGCCCCAGCCCGGGCAGCCCATCTAGTGGGTACCAAACCCAGTCTCCATCTTCTCAGCCCTCTTCCCCGGAGGAGGTTTCATTCACTGAACTGGGCACTTTCAAAAAGAACTCACCTGGAAGTGATGTCAGTTTGGCAGGAAACAATAAATTGGTTTTCCAATTTCCGGATGTTAGCAGTCCCATGTCAGTCAACTCTGTGACCCCAAGCTCGGTGGCACCATCAGGGCAGAGCTCCTACTCCCACCCCATGGTCGGCAGGAGACCCAGCGGATTCACAGGGACCTTCACCAGTGAGTTTACCCACATTTGGTCTCCCGTTGCCTCTTGAAGCATCTTGACTAACTTGCTCTCATGGTTGTGTCTTTCTAGAAACAGGAGGCATGGTGTTGCTTTGCAAAGTATGTGGAGATATTGCATCAGGATTTCACTATGGCGTCCATGCATGCGAAGGATGCAAGGTAAAGAATGCTCTTGGAATTAATGGGGAACAGTGTTAACACCTTTTGTGATCCTCAGGGCTTCTTCCGCCGCAGCATCCAGCAGAACATCCATTATAAGATGTGTGTGAAGAATGAAAACTGCCTGATCATGCGGATGAACCGCAACCGATGTCAGCACTGTCGCTTTAAGAAGTGCCTCTCCGTCGGCATGTCCAGAGATGGTATGGAGTTGAAACATTTTTTACTTAAAAAAAATATAGCTGTGTTTGATTCAGTTCCGTTCACAGACTAAAATGGGATGACTTTGACTAAAGGATGTTCAGATTAGATCAGTAAAAAAAGCCTCAATCCCACTCAAAAATGGCCAATTTGGGCCCGATGATGGTTTTCCTAGTGTTGAACTTTTTCTTTTGTACATTTCTTCATTTCAGTTACAGCATTAAGTCTTTACATTTTTCCCTTCGCAAGGTCTTTCAGCCACCATCTGTTCTGCTTGCTCCCTTTCTGACAGTTTCTTGTCTTCTCACTGCTGATTTATTAGTGTTGGTGCCTCGAAATCCCACAAGTCATCGCTCATTGCAAAAGCTTCAGCAAATCAGGTTAACTCCGGGAATTTGGGACGCAAATGGCCCAAGAGCCCAGTACAGTGGAGTTTAATGTGTTTCCAGGTCTTCGCTTGCTATACTGTAGGATTAATTAAGATAGCAAGTGCAAACCTGGGTTTAAAAAAATGCCCTGTCGATGTAACCAGGGCGTTCCGAGGCTTTTATTCCGATCCAGTGCCACGCTTGCAACCTGCAGGAATACTTTTTGCTTTTGTCCTCTAGCACACTTTGCTCATGCAGGACAGTGTTGTCTCTGGGGACCTTGGTAAACTGGGCTGATAATAAATCATTTTTTTCTGGGGCTAGTGTACATATTTAGGTGACCCAAAAAGAAAAAGAAATGGTATGCGCTATAATTTTTCAACTGTGCATGATGCACTTGACCTTGTTTTGATTTTTTCGTTGGCACCAAACTGTAATTACACTAGATTTCCAATTAATTTGAGGGTTTGTAGATCTAAATAACTCTAATGGATATCATTGCATTACACTGCACATTTCTAACTTCATTCTTTATTACAATTTGTCAATGCAAACGTCACCCGACACTGAGGCATCTCCGGTTACATCCAGCTCTAGTGCTACGTGACACCTCGGATCTCACAACATTGCCAGGAACCGGTTTCTTGCCATTTGGAGTGTTAAAATATGAAACAGTGCTTCAGATTAATGCTTCTGCTAATGGTTTTAACTCAAACCTGCATGATGAAGGCACCTTAACACCACCATCAGTTTAGCTTATCTTCAAATCTCACTATCAATCATCACTTAACTAGTCTGAGAGATCAGTCAATTTGAGCTTACCACCCCCAACCCAAAACAATATCACTTTCCCATGCCATCAGTCAGTGACATCATCGGTCAGATGACCTGCTGACCCACTTCCCATAGGAGACGGTGGGATTTATAAATAGCCCGGAGAGGTAGAGTCTGTGTAGAACAGAGTGGGGGAGAAACTGTNGACCCACTTCCCATAGGAGACGGTGGGATTTATAAATAGCCCGGAGAGGTAGAGTCTGTGTAGAACTGAGTGGGGGAGAAACTGTCATTCATTTTTGTAGTTTTGTGTAGTAATCTTTTCCATGTTGTGCTGAAAATGAGTGACTTTTTACTGTACCAATGAACGTTGCACTAGGGCTTTATTTTATAGATAGTTTTTCAATGCATCAAGTAATTTTCTAACAAAAAGGGTGATACTATGTACAGATCAAACTCTTTTGTGTCACTCAAGTAACTGAAGTGCATTTCTTCTTTTCTATCTCTTCTAGCTGTGCGATTTGGACGTATACCGAAGCGTGAGAAGCAGCGGCTGCTGGATGAAATGCAGAGCTACATGAACAGCCTCAACGAAAGCGCATCCATGGATGTCACCTGCACAACACCCACTGACACCCCCATCAGCGCCGACGTTGGCCAACCAGAGGAAGCCATGGGAGCCATCTCGCAAGCCTATCGCAATATCTTTGTAAATGGAGAGAAGTTATTGGTGAAGGTCGACAACGACAACAACATCAATAACAACAACAACAGTCCTTCATCCTTTCATCATAATCATCAAATTCAAGAGTCCAGCTATCCACTTCCCAGCATCTCACCACATGACCGCCACATTCATCCAGCTACCAGCTGTCCCAGCCAATCCCAATGCCCCGTCGCCAACCACGACATCAAACCAACAGCCCAAGTCTTGGACAACTGTCCCTACAACTTCCCACAATCCTCCAGTCCAAACCAGGGATCCATTCCTTCTCAGAGCTTTCCAACAAAACACAACAGCTATTCCTCACAGACATCTTGTCCTTGGAGACTGAGTCCTGGGACCAAGGTTCTGGTAGGTATCCAGCAACAAAAAAAACATTTTTTATGAACATGCAATACACTAGACTTAAGTGTTACTCTTAAATGTTGAGTGTCGTGCAGCAAGAGATTATGAATGTTAATGAAGATGTTACGAATACATTTGAGTAAACTTGTACTAAAATAAACTTTTAGTAAAATAGAGATTTAAAAAAGAGATTCGGTGATGGGTATCCACCATTGTGTCTTTAACGTATGCAGAAAAAGGAAAATCAAAGAACTTTCTTATAACAGAACATTGACTATAACAGACAAATGATTTATTCAGAGACTGTAGTCTTCTTTAACGATAACAGACAAATCTCACGTCATGCCGTGGTCAAAAACATTGATGCGTCATAAGACACATAAGAAAAAAGTGTACTCTTATTTTCTGCTCACTAAGATGCACACAAGACGTAATTTATAATTTTTGCACATACAATGTTACTTGATTTTAGTTGATTGTCCATTAGTTTGTGAGAAAAAAGAAATTGGGTGCACAATTTTGACCTATTTTTAACCCCTTCATGGTTGTGGCCTTTTCTTGTTTCCTCTAGGCATGTCCTCTGAACGCCTGCCCAGTCTCCTCTGCCTCCCGCTCCAGTCAGCAGGTGTGGGAGAGTTTCTCCCAATGTTTCACGCCAGCGGTTAAAGAAGTTGTGGAGTTCGCCAAAAGCATCCCAGGCTTCCAGGCTCTGAGTCAACACGACCAGGTCATGCTCCTGAAGGCAGGAACCTTCCAGGTGAGGACTCACTTGTCGTTTTTTAAAGACTTAAAGCATAGAGAACGCAAACAAATTGACTTCAATCATTAATCAAAGAATTAAAGGTCTCAAAGATTCCCAAACTGTCCTTGTGGTGCCACACAATTGTCCTAATTTGTGTTTGGGAGGTTTTCTGGAGTGTTGAAAGTGGATGTGTTTGTGCAGGTTCTGATGGTGAGGTTCAGTTCCCTGTTTGACGCCGCTGAACGCACGTTGACCTTCCTGAACGGCCAGACGTATCCACTGGCATCACTGCGCATGCTCGGGATGTCTGGCCTCCTGGATGCCATGTTTGAGTTCAGCGAGAAGCTGGGGAACATGAGCCTGGAGCCCGATGAGATGGCTCTCTTCATGGCCGTCGTGCTGGTTTCTGCCGGTAAGTTTGAAGTTTAACAACCATGTGCAATGAGTTCACAATTTGAAGTCTCATATTTTAATAACATGATAAACCACATTTTCTATTGATTCTAACTTCTATTTGTCCATGTCTTTGACAGATCGGTCGGGAATTTCAGACGTTGGGGCTGTGGAGCAGTTACAGGAGGATTTGATCGCGGCTCTACGGGCTCTGATAACTCGCCGGCGGCCAGACGACACCACACTCTTCCCCAAACTTCTGCTGCGTCTGCCAGACCTGCGCACCCTCAATAACCAACACTCCGAAAAGCTCCTCGCCTTCCATATCGACCCCTGAGGAGGAGCATCCAGGGAACTGCACTTCTTGTACAAAAAGCCATGTGTAATTCAGGATAAACGTGGGAGTCTGGAAAACCAAAAACATTTCCCGTGTAATTGCGAGCGTCTAAGACTTTTTTTGGAAAGACTTTCCAGGAAGAAGACGATGAACTTTGCTGAACGAATCACAGTTTGAAGACAGATGCTATGCATTTCTTCGCATATCTTATCACGCCAGCTTTTGAGAAAGCATCAATAGCAAAAGAGAAAGTTTGGCTAGCACAAACGCCATAATTTCCTTACACATTCTAATATCTGTTTGTTTGGTTAATGTCAGTCACATGTTGACTGTACGGCACATGTATTATACCTGACTATCTGATAGTTTCCAATAAGATTGTGTGTGTTAATAATATGACAGTACCAGGACTGTTTTTTTGTGTTTAAGATGTTAAAATAATGTCATTTACTCTGCATGAATCTCGTGTCGGCACTTTGCTTGTGTATGGGTTTTTTTTCTGGAAGCGAAGTGAAGGCGTCACAAATTCACCTCCATCTAAATATGTATATTTGTAACTTGTATAATCTTTATTGTTTTTTTCATAGAGATGACAGATTATGTGGTATTAAAAGATTATCTTTCAACTTTTTTGAGGCTTTCAGCTTGGTGTTTATCTATATGCTGCTACCTTTTAATGCAGAAGCTATTTTTACAGCCAAAAAGGACATTACCATAAAAAACTACCGTAAAAAGCACAAAAAGACACACAGTGAGTGACACTGGAGGTTGTCCCAATACTTTTTAATGAGTTTTAATTCCAGTTTAATTCCATTTATACTTCACAGTACTTTAGCATTTGTGTTAAGTAGGAATCCTTAAAAGGCTTATTTTAAAACATACACACACACACACACAGTATCCGGGGAGAATACGCATTTCGTGTATATTCGCAATACAATACGTACATACAATTCCAGAAATGTGCATGCACGTGAAAATACGGTTACGTACATCTAAGACGTCTCTGGTGTTATAGGCTTGACTGCCACACGACGGTTTCCTAGCAACAGACAGAGAAGGCGCTTGTGGCTTGTGAATGTATAAGTGGAAGCTGTAATGATTTTTTAGCTTCATTTGCAGAAGCTTTGCCGGGATTCGAGCTCAAATGTCACCGTTAATTTCACGCGTTATTTCCCAGTTATTAAACTGTTTTTCGCGTTGTCGTAATAATGCTTAATAATATTTGGTGCAATGAGCGAATTTGCCAGCGAAAGGCACATTTGACCCTTTCAGTTTCCAGTAGCAATGCAGCTTGCCTTCAGTACACGTATCATACGTGACGTATGTTTATAAAGGGTTTTAAAATTATGGTTTTACGAACGGCAGATTCATTAAATTGAAAGTGACCAAACTGAAATACATTAAATCCAGAATCCATTTTCTTCCAATGATATAGAAAGCGAAGCTACAAAAATCGGATTTTCTATAAATAGAAAGTGTCCAGGAATAAATGGAATGATTGCGCCCCCTACAGTTTAGCCTAAACTAGACAGGTGTAAAACATGAAAAGAAATACAGTAAGCACAATACACGAAACTACAAATAAAACAAGAAATATAAAAATACACACAAATACGAGATTAAAACACACACTTGTTAAAAAAAAGTACCGACGTGTGCGTGTGTCTGTGCACGCGTGCGTGCGTTAGATCTGAAAACTGAAACTCTGAAAACTCAAAAAACACGTTTAAATTCTAGCCCAAACAGAAACTTCTCGCTGTGAGGCGACAGCGCCACCTATAAATCGTATTAGGGCTCAGATCACAAAAAGAAAGAACAGCACAGGGGAACTGTTATAAAAGTTTTTATAACTGTTATAAAAAATTTCCCTGCTCGTCAAACTGACGCAATCTGCCGGAACCGTCAGGTAAGAATTGGGATCTGAAGCTTATGGAGGTTTCTAGACCCTCGTGAAGTAAACCCTTAAACCTTTAACAGTCTTATACGCAGTCTTATTACAAAACCAACCCGAAATAAGCCGCGAAGTCTTTCATAACTACACCAGCCGCTTCACTTACCGTATCTTTCACGCCCCCTCTCCATATTATCAATATCAATTGGTCGTTTGTCACTGTGTATTTATTTAACGACTTTACGACGTCACTGTTTTGGATGGTTGTGGGTGATTGAGGCGTGCGTTTATTGAAACCCAGAGAGACGCGAGGACACTTGTCACTGAGAGGATTAACCTGAATGAAGACTATAAATGTCTGCAGTGGCTCTCACACACAACAACAGAAGCAGCAGCAGCAGCAGCAGAAGCAACATGACACAGAAGAAGGTAAGGAACGTATTCTCAGCTGCAAAAATAAAAAAAAAATCAGTAGACATGAGACAGAACAAAACTGAATAGAATAGACGAAGAAGATGTTATATTGAGTATTGGTCAAACAATGGTCAAAGTAGAGCTGAAAAGAGAAGAGTGTGTTTAGGTTTACTGTCTGTATCTATCTTCTTCTGTCTGTGTCGATCCCTCTTTCTCTCTTTGTCTGTCTGTGTCTCTCTCTCTGCATCTTTGGCTCTTTCTCCGCCTGTCTGTATCATCACCCTTTTTCTGTCTGTCTGTATTTCTCAGGCTCTTTCATTTTGATATACTGTAAAACTGACAAATGTAAATCTGTTGATCACAAGACTTTAAAAACACAATAAGAATAACTGACCCCCACTCTCACTATCCCCAACATATTTCTTTAAGAAGATTATTCCCATCTTGTCTATTTATAGTGTAAAATCCTGTAGACACGCACAGACAAAGACAGACAACAAGAGAGGGTGTTAGATAATGTGTGAGTGTGTGTGTGTGTGTGTGTGTGTGTGTGCGCGCTAAAAAAATGAATCTTTTGAGAAAGAGAAAGCGTGTAATAGAAGAGAGTGTTTGTATGATAAAGAATGAGCTGGAGAATAGAATGTGTGTAAGAAAGGGGGAGAGCGTGTGTGAGAATGAATGAACATGTGTTGGAGAGAGAGAGTTTAGATCTCTACTTTTTCTCAGGTTGCTCCGTCAGGACAGATCGTAGAAGGATGTTTGCCCCCGAGTTACGAGGAGTCAAATGCAGGTCACTCATCCACTCTTTTCTCCCTCCCTCTTCTTTCTTTCACTCACTCACTCACCCACTTTCAGTCAATCACTCAATTTTTATTTAGTCTTTCACTTCACCCATCACTTCACTCCTTCATCTAATCATTATCTCCTCATTAAAGTGTGTGTGTGCGCGCATGTTTGCATATAATGTTGTATTTTTATGTAATGATGTGTTTGTTGGTGTGATTATTGTGTAATGATTGTGTGTGTGTGCGTGTTCTATGCATGTGGTGTTAGTGTGTATGTTGCTGTGATTATTGTGCAATGGTTGTATGCGTTGCTGTGATTGTGTGTGTGTGTGTGTGTGTGTGAGTGTGTGAGATTATTGTGTAATAATTGTGTGTGTTTGTGTTTATTGTGTAATGACTGTGTGCTTGCTGTGATTGTGTGTGTGTGTGTGTGTGTAACAGGGTGTCCTGGTTATTACTCTGCTGGGGCATTTTCCTGGGACGACATGAATATCAGACGAATCTTTATACGAAAGGTAAAATTATCTCAAGAAAATGATTGTATAAGTTGATGTGTATAAAATTCCATACTGTGTCTGATACTTTTTATGTAACATCTGGGAATAAACCTGTAACCTTCTTGTGTTGCAGGTTTATTCCATCCTGATGCTGCAGCTGTTGTGCACCGTTGCTGTCATCGCTCTCTTCACCTTCTGGTGCGTGACTGTGCTGACACACGTCTATTACACACTTTTGCACTACTACGCCATTCTTATTAGTAAAACAGTCTTTACCTTTGAGTTTTATAGTATGCAAAAGTGTGTTTGTATTATTATACTTATGGCTGTGTGTACTTGGTTATTCTGAACATATGTGTGTGTGTTCAGTGCACCTGTGAGGATGTACATTCAGACTCATCCGTTCTTATACTCCATGTCCAAGTAAGTGAATTCCATCTCAGTATAACTCAGTCAGAAGCTGGTGGGAGTTTGACTGGACGATGTGTTTTTGTGTGTTTCAGTCTGGTGTTTCTGGGCACCTACATTTCTCTGGCCTGTTGCGGTGACTTGAGGTCTGTTCATCTTCAGCTGCTCACACTCTCTCTCCATCACACCCATTTGTGCACCTGCTTACTCTTTCACACTGCTCACTCTCTCACATCATTCACTCACGTGCTTCCTTCGAACTCACCCAGGCGTCTAGTCACTCTTTTAAGATCACTTACTAACCTGCTCACTCATTCATATGCACCCAGTCATCTGGTCATAATTTCACGCTCATTCACTCACTAATCTGCTCAGTCTTTCACAATGATCATTTTACACTCACCTGCTCACACACACACACACACACACACACACACACACACACACACACACACACACACACACACACTCACCCTCTCACTCGTCAGTCTTGTTCTTTCAGGAGGCAGTTTCCCTGGAATCTCCTGCTGCTCAGCGTTTTTGTGAGTATTTAATAGATTTACATATTTTTCGCTCAAGCTCGTGATAACGTGTGTTGATTCTTTGCTGTAGACCCTCAGCATGGCTTTCATGATGGCGTTCATATCAAGGTGAGAAGATTTTTGTGTTGAGTGGTAATGAATCAGAGCGACATACTGACGATCTTTCACAGTTTCTACAACACGAAGGCAGTGATGATGTGTGTCGGCATCACAGCAGCCGTGTNGTTGTGAGAGTTGCGTGTGTGTTTGTTTTTTTGTGTTTTGAATGAGCATGAGACTGTTTTGAGTGCAGGATAGTGTGTGTGTGTGTGTGTGTGTGTGTGCGTCAGTGTAAGGAAAATGTGCTTTCATAAGTTCATGCAATCAAGGTGCAAAACACCCGTCAAAGTACATAATGAACATTAGAGCATTTTGACAACGGGATTAAAACGTGCTTACTGGTGTTTATTTTACTGCTGTGGCGCCACCTAGGGTTTAAACTATATAAATAATAATCATTTGTAACAATATAAAGATTAGCATTAATTAGCAGATACGTTTGGTTTAAAATGAGCCACATTTTACATATATAAAACAAAATAAATGTAAGTAAAAATTGTCACTGTATAATATAATATGTAATGTATAAGAGTATAACATTTTGTAAATGAGCAGTAGACAACCAGACTACAGAAAAGACTCAGCTCGAAATTAAATCTGCTCTGTCTATTACCATTTTCAAATCTGTCCTGAAAATGAATTTCACTCTTTATGTTTTAGCTCTATTTGAGGGAGTACATTTTTATGTTTTGGCTTTTATCCTTTGACTTTGTTTCATGCTTTATTATAATTCGATATCACCATTTGTGTGCTTCATTTAAAAAAACTAAACATATTTAATAATAGTTTTTATGTATATTTAATACATAATATAAAATACAGTATTAAGAGTACAGTACGGTAAAAAAAATACCAGATTCTGTAAATTTCCAAAGCATGTTTTAGAAACCTAATTGAGGCGTTTGTGAACCAATTACCTAATTCAATTACAAATTATATGCTTAGAGTAAATGTGTCTATAGTACCTAAATAATAATAATAAGCACCAAGTCTTCATAATGTGATTGTTTTGGATCCATTAATCCTGTAGATTGAGACGGTGTTTCTGTTTTCAGATTGACATCACGTCATATCAGGGTCTTCTGTTCATTCTGTGTCTGGTCATGCTGTTCTGTGCCGTTCTCATGGGCTTCACGGTTCCGTTCGGCTATGTAGGTCTCACACAAAACACTTGTCTCTTACTCAGCTCAGTCCCTCTCCATCACTCACCTTCATCTCTCCATCTGTCTCAGGTCCCGTGGCTTCACGCGGTGTACTCAAGTGTTGGGGCTGTGCTCTTCACCATGGTAAGTCGCAAAACACTGATGCTGCAGATTTAACACTGACTGGGTCCTTTTTGCCTCTCAGTTCCTGGCCTTTGACACACAGCTGCTGATGGGAAACAAGCAGTACACCATCAGTCCTGAAGAATACGTCTTTGCCACTTTGAGCCTTTATCTGGACATAGTCAATCTCTTCACCTTCCTGCTGCATATGTTCGGCAGCGGCCACGATTGAGGAAATGCGTTCGCTCTAAAACATGCGGGAATGAGTTTGGCGGTAATGGTTCAACTCACAAAATGGCGCCAAACTACGTATTTTGCTTCACAACATGTGGCCTTTTTAGCACAGAAAGGAAAAAGACCTTTTAAAGAAAAGCTTTACATCTATCACAATTTCCAAAAAGTGACATGATCTAATGGTACCCAACAGTGACAATGAAATAAATGTTTCTCCCACTTCACTGCTAAAAGGAGTAAATTAAAACCCTAAAAGTAGACCTAAATAGATTCCATCAGGGCCAGGACTCTCAACTTCACAGTGAAACAAATTTTCAAATTGTCACAAAGTTGCAGCACAATACATTTTTGACATTTGTAGTGGGGATTGTCAACCGAAAAAAGATGCTTTATGTGATTATTAAAACTAGGACCACCGATAGGTGATGCATTTGAATTAGTAGGGCCAAATTCATGAGATTAAGTAACATAAAGTGAGTGAGATTATCGATGTGAAGTGCACATACACACAGTGAAGTGAACACAGACAAACCAGGAGCAGTGGGAAGCCTAAGCCGTGGCACCTGGTGGTATGTGAGGTTCTATGTCTTGCCCAAGGACACTTAGTTGCAGAACCAGACGTAGGGGGATTCGTTGACATGTTTGAGTTTGAACGACAACAACAGTTAGCAAGTTTACGTTTATTTATAAAGCACTGTTCCCAGTTAGACTGCAACTGGGAACAAACAAAGAAGAATATTGTTGTATTATGTCATTGCCCTTCAGTATTTCGACTGACTATGACCATTGTCATACTAGTAATAATAGTATGACTTGTAATACAAGTAATAAAAGTAATAGAAAAGCAATAGAGTAATAAAAATGACTTGTCATGTTTCCTTTGTTTGGTTGAAAAACAGAATTCTATTATATAAAACAGTTTTTATTTACATGTTTAGAGTCAAGTTCAAGCTCAATTTGTAAATTTGTCAACAACACTGTTGCTGATGTTTATTTTTCAAAACATTTACACTTTTTTTATTTCACATAAATAAAACTTTTTTTATTTCACATAAAAAAGGTCAGTCATCGGATGATTCTGTCTTTGAGGTGACACTTGTTTCCATAATGTTATGTAATATGTACTGTGAATATTATATTATGTTAGTGTATAACAGGATATAAAAGACCGTGTTACAGCAATAAAGACAGACCTTTCACCCAGGCCTGCATGGACTCATCTCAAGGCAAGACACTACAGAAAAGCTTATGATGTGTATTACATGGAGTTAGAGAGCCACTTGGAGGCACCATATCGAATTGTAAAGAAGTCAGCGGAGGTTGTTTATGTGCCTCTATGTCACCAGCCTCTGGTGGGTGTACAGTATTACTGCACTGTGACTAATTTAAACAGGTCTGAAACCATTAACATTTGTGTGAGATGAACCTATATTTTAGGTCAGTCTGCAACAACAACGGTCAACATCTCAGGGGGGCAAACGCAGCAAATGTGGAGGCTCTTTTTGTTTTGTGTGTATGAGAATATCGCAGTCAAATAAACCTATAAATTAGAAAAACACGTTTTATTGTAAAATACACAGAAATATATACACAGAGCAAATAAAAACAACATGTATATATACACACACATATACACACAAGTGTGTGCATCTCTGTGTGTATGTACAGTATATATAATCAATGTTTAAAAAGTGAAACAAGAAAATCAAAATTTCATATATGTTTTGCATACAAGTTTTTCATTAGATTAAAAAAAAAAAATCGGTAACAGAAAATTAGAAACCGTAGCAAAAAATAATCTTTCAACCCAAAACTCTTGAGTAACATGAAAACAAAACCTTTCTGTACAAAACTTGTTAGTTCATAAATAACGACACGTGTGTAAAAAGCGATTCAAAAGACGTGCGATCACAACATCGAAATCCACACGACTGGAGCACAGGAACTCGCTGTCGTCGTTTGGCTTGATCTGATGAACACGATAGCAGCAGCGATCGCAGGAAAGTAGCAGCTAGTCGACGAATCCTGCCATTCCACGAAACCGATCTATGGGAAGCGATCGTTTGGTTGAACAAGAGTAGCAACGATCAAAACAAACTGACAAATAGATTGTCGCAGAGCCGTCGAAAGCGGTGAGAACGGATGGATACAGTCGCACGGACGGCACAGAGCTTGAGCGTTCTGACTGTATAATAATGGCACTTTGGCTTTGCTCTTTGGTTTGTAAAGAAATCTTAATAAAACTAAACGTTAAGGCTTGTGATGAGGTACAGGAGACGAGGTGCATGTCGAGTACTTTAACTCACGTCTTAAAACCGCCAACGGGCCACAATATTGCAAAAACATTGTTATTCAAAGCAAAATCTTGACATTAGAAAACCAGAAGATGGACGCATCGAGCGTCTCCTTTACGGAAGAAAAAGCCCTTTTCTTTATGTCCTATGCATCACAACCCCATGCACACAACTAGGACGAGCGTGACATGAGATCTTTGCTAGCAATGAAATGATTTCCTTTTTTTCGAAATAAAAAAAGCTTTTCGAAGTGCATGATGCGTGGGCATTTCAAGTAAAACATTAGGCAGGAACAAACATGGAAGAAACAGCACTAAAGGCTGAGCTTAAAAAAGACACAGAAGAGTTTCCTTCTCTGATCAGGCACAGAGGTAAAGCTGAAGCCAAGCTATCACATCATAACAGATCCGTAAAGGAGAAACCAATTGTTTGGACTGCCATTTTAGTCTGTTGTAAAGTCTCTTGCTTTAAAGTTTCCGCTATCCTCATAAATGGACGGAATTCGAATACTACTCTAATCCAGGATTTAATCTGAAAAATGTTACCTAGTCTTGTGGTGAGGAAGGCCACGTGTAATTCTTTGTTGCAAAGTCAGTTGAAATGCAGAGGCCGGTTAACAGCAAGCGACTATTGAGCTTTAAAGAGTTGTGTTTAGTAGACTTCAGGAGCTCTGAGAACAAAAGCATCAATAACAAACTTTCAACAGAAATTTGGCAAAAATAAAATAAAACCAGTTCATTTGACAAATTGACCCTTCACATGAGCGCTGACGACACCATTTCCGCAAAAGTGGGAAATAAATGCCTTAAAACCATGTCCCCACAAGTCTTTACACTGCAGGATGACTGAGACTTTCCTTTCGGACAAACATTAGCTAGAGAGACGCTTTCTCGCTGAGCCAGACAAACTGAAACGTCTGAACTTCGGCAGGTTGGTGTCAAACCAGAACCACTTGAAGTCGCTTCTCTCTCAGTCTTGCACCATATTCACGCAAACTCCTCCTTTTAAGAACTGCTAATAAAAATACTTCCTTTCTTAGTCTTCAAAAGAGAAAATTAAAAGCATTTTTTCTGAACACTGTAACATTACAAACCATTTAAAAGTCCCTTAATTTTTATCTGTGTGTCGTGAACCACAAACGGCCAAAATAATGAAATTATTGCTATACGATCAGAATATACTTTAAAACTCTGCAATAAATAATTAGGTTAAGGATTGTCTGTCGCTCAAATTAGAGTGATTTCATCACTTTTGCATTTTTTAAAGAGTAAAAGAAGTGGCTTTTAATGGTTCTATGCACTCACACTCACACACACACACACACACACACACACACACACACACCTACAACAAACGCAAATATAAGACAAACAAGTTGCATCTGAGCATGTACAAAAATATTTCACTGCTGCCGACCGAAAAAAAAGTCATTTGAAAAATGCTGCGTATTTCACAAAACATCTGCCTATGATAAAGTTTCCTTGTTCTGCACATCAGAACCTTGATGATTCGCACCGTTCTTCTGATTTATCCTCATTTTAAAAAATGTAGCTATTAAAAGGGATCAGAGAGATGCACAGCAGAAGGTCTCGTACACTGAACGAGAGACATCTGAAAAGAGAGACGAAAAAAGAAAGCAGGAGAGAGAGAGAGAGAAGAGAGAGTGAAGTCTGATCCTATGCTTTTCTGTGATCCCCCTCTCTCTTTTCTGTGATCCACTTCTCTTCATCAGAGTTGATCCAACAATTCCTAAAGGTTTAGTGGTGCCAACAACAACATTAAACCTCTGACGGACCTATGAGAGAAAGAGAGAGAAAGAGAGAGAGAGAAAGAGGGGTGAATGAGTCAGAGAAGAGAAGTTATTGTTACCTTGGGTTTAGGGGTTAATAAATCTTTTACCGGAGTTTCACTTGCTATGTTGATACGAATAAGCTGTGTGTTCTGAAGGCGTCTCGATGGAAACCTGCTGTTGTCCGCCATTTTCCTGCAGTGGAAGGCAGTAAGTAAGTGGTGAACACAACGCAGCCAACAATATCCGCGAGGCGAGCAGTGTGTCTTACCTCAACTGAGACACTGGAGGGAGGCACTGCAGTGAATTGAGGGATGTACGTCCCTGTCATGGCAGCATTTGGAATGTACTGTGTGTTAAGAAGGAGAAATGGGTAAACAAGAATGGCCTAGGTTGGCTCTCTGGAGTGTAAGAGCGGACCGACCGTCCCGCTGCCGCCCAGACTCAGATGACTGAGCTGCTGACTCAAGGGTCCCATCATAGATGAAGGCTGAATGGACAATGGATGGTCCATCGCCGCAGTCAGAACTGCCCCCTGCAGAAGATCAGAAGTGCAACCAGACACGTCAAACACTTGACCTGTGACCTTAAACAGCGTACATCTCACATGATTTTTCCTGCTGCATCTCTGGAGAGGCTGATCATAATGGAAAAATGATAAAAGCTAAAAATGAACAAGTTTAAACACTTAAATTACTTAAAAAAACATATATAACATTTTAAGATTTGCCAGACACAGAGTCATGCATGTTATATATAAGCTAAACGTGTGTGTGTGTGTGTGTGATAAGTTTGAAATTACATGATATGAATGTGTGTGATGTATGATAAATGAATAACAAATGAAACATATGAATGTATGATGTATGCATGTGGAATAGGACAAGTAATACGGTTACGATTGAGTGATTTGTTAAGGATAGAATTAAAGTGATGGTTGAGGTTACGGGGAGGAAACGTATGCAAGCTAATGGTGAGAACTCACTGTGTTAAAATATATCAGTGTGTGTGTGTGTGTGTGTCGTTACTCACGGTGGGCTGCATGAGGTAAGACTGATGCATCCAGGATGGGCCGTGCATCTGCAGATGCAATCATCATCAAACGTTATTATCCAGAGAAACAACAACCTAGACTTGTGAGTGAGTGTCTGCTACATGTACTCTTTGAGTTTCACAAGTAGATACGCACACTTCTATTTTGTTTTAACTTTTAACATTTTTACACTATCTTTTATACTGGAAAAAAAAACACAATTTGCCTTTTTGTGGAAAAATAAGACGTGAGAGAAGGATCTTCTGTATTCTTATAATCTTTTTAACAATGATGCTTTGTTTGATTATTTTGTAATCTCACTCAGGCACTCAATTACACACACTCATTCACAAACACACACGCTCAGGCAGACGTCAGCACATGCGCATACACACACACATAAACACACACGCTAACACGTCCTCACCCCGCTAACACAGTCACTTACACACACTCACCGAGGGTAAACTGGAAGGTGATGATTTAGCCTTATGCCACATGTGTACTACTGTTACGGGTGTATGTTTGTTCAACTGAAATACAACAACTGAGGTACCAAAAAAAATCTTGAATCTGCCCTCACATATAAGAAAGATATTTCTTAATGCTATAACACTGTACAGCAGGGGTCCTTAAACTCAATTTACTTGGGGGCCGCTGGAGGCAGAGTCGGGGTGAGGCTGGGCCGCATCAGGTTTTTCCGCATCATTTCCGCAATATACGTCATCAGTGGCGGTTCCAGGCATGGGCGAACGGGGCAGACGCCCAGGGCGGCATTTTTTCATGTCACGTTGGGGGCGCCACGAGCGCTCCGAACAAATGTTTTTTTTCTGTAAAGTATCAATACGTTTGTGACGGCGACCCGTTTGTCTGTCTTGCACATAAAACGAAAAAAGTAAAAACGGAGGGAGAGGAAGAGCGCAAAAGGCAATGCGTGTGAGCAGGCCCGTCGCTACAAGGCAGGCAAACCAAGCAATTGCTTGGGGCCCCGAGCTGGCAGGGGCCCCAAGACAACGACTGGTTAAGAATAAAGTGCAGCGACAAACTGCGTGAGCGCCCCATTGATAGTGAATGCGGTAAAGTGCAATGACACTGTTCTCGGGATCCCTCTCACGGGGCCCCCCTCACTGACACCAGCCAGCCATCAGCAACTTAGCGATTTTGTCGCTAGATTTAGCGACTTTTCAGACTCCTCTAGCGACACATTAATAAAAAAAGCGACTAGCGACAAATCTAGCGTGTTTTCTGCTGTTACTGGCGACTTTTGTGTGTCCGTATTATTCTTACACTTTTCAACTTGCCGCCGCAGCGATAGTTTCCGACGCCCCTTCCCCGTCCCAGAGCAGTGACAGGCGAGTCCCACACACACAGGCACGCACGCACACACACACACACACACACACACACACACACCGTCGTTCTAGCGGGAGATGTTCACATATCTGCTACATCTGCAAGGGCAAGTTACAAGCTCGCTAATCCTGGCTTGTAAGCGAGATGTACCGCAAATGTTAAATGTTCCATTCTGATGAACTGCATAAAANTTTTTTTTTTTTTTTTTCTCACGGGCCTCACTAACATTAAACTTTAATAATAAGGTGGGGGCCACAAACTATCGTCGCAAGTTTGAGACCCCTGCTGTACAGGATATATTTTGTGAGTAGCTCCTAAATGAACCAGGAATTCTTGTTCAAGGATTGGCCTGATAATGTGCTTGTGGTGGAGACACTGACCTGGTAGGACGGAACTTGTGAGTGGAGGTAAGGTGACAGAGACTGAGCCATCATTCTGTTTGGGCCCAAGCTGTAGGGGGAAGGATAAAACCTGAGGACCAAAGAAGACTTCAGATGATCATTTAAGCCAGGTCTGAGTGAAGATGAGACTCTTAATGTTAATCTCCAGTCACTCTCTGTGACGTCAAGCTCTGATTGGTTGACCGATTTTGAATAGGTTTATTGAAATAATTGTCAGAAAATAGGTGACAATTTTTGCTTTGATTTTAAACAATCAAGAAATTAGAAAATTGAATTTTCTAACAATTCTGAAAACCACAAAATGAACAGACTATTCCTCTAGCACAGCACACAACTCTGATTTCTGACAGAAAAACCATTCATTTCAAATGCAATCACAGCACTCTGAATTTTAAAAACTTCAAATTTTATATAAAACAAACAACTTTCCTTCACAGTAATACCAGTTTATGAGATGCCACTCACCCATTCTGCAGGGCCGCCGCATCGTATGCCAGAGTAATTCCTCCCTGAACACAAGAGAACATCACACATGATGATCAGCAGTTATCTACATGTTCTCCCTCAGAATCAAACCCAGACCCATGGTGTTGCAAACACCAAAATTTGTTGGAAAAGGCCTTAATTACCATTTCACCAAGAGCAAATGAACACATGAAAAGCATAAGTTGAGAAAATATTGTGTTCAACAGTTGTAAATAGAGAAGATTGTGTGAGGAAAAACACGCAAGTATACGCATAAAATAACAAATCTTTAAAAAAAGAAAATAAAGCTAAATTAAATTTAGAAAACAAATTAAAATGTACACAGAAAAAAATAAAGCTAATGTTACCTAATTTGATGACAAAATATATCGATACAGTTTCTGTAAACGTAAAATTTATTTAATGTCCATAAAACGTTCATTGAAGTGAACCATGTCTTTTGAAACACATCCTTTAACCAACAATGAATAGGTTTCATGCCACGTACACCTGTCAAGTGACATTTAATTAACCTCCACAGTGTATTAACAAAAAAGACTTGGGAGAGAGAACGCAATTCACTGTGTGCGTGAGTGATTGATTTTGTGTATGTGTGTGTGGTGATTAATTGTTAGAAGTTGTGCCAGTAATTATTTGTGTTTGTGGTTTATTGTAAGAGTGTGTGAGTTATTTGTATGTGGAGTGTGTGTGTGTGTGTGTGTGTGTGTGTGTGTGTGTGGGTGTGTGCGCATTCAGTAGTACCGTATCGGGGTCCCTGTGCCAGCCTCTGCCATTTTGCAGGAATTTGCTCTGACTCTGGCGTTTCTTCTGTCCGCCGTCTGCAAACTTGCACAGCAGTGGTTCTGTGGGAACTACAGCATATTCTTGTCACACGCCATCACACTCGTACTGAGCACACATACATTTACCTGGCACTCCTGCTGGGGTTTTGATGTATTTGCCATTAAAATGTTGAATAATGGCTTCACATTTCTCTGTGGTCTCCATCCTGTCATGAGAAATGAGACATGAGAACAGAAACTGTTACAGTTCACCACAATGAATTAAAAAAAAAATGCTACTACATAGACACATAAAATTGAAAAGACTGTATTATAGAAAACCACTTAAAATTAGTGAAGCGCCGAAACCGAAAACCAAAAAAGAGGAAAACCTGGCCGAAAGCCGAAACACCGAAAGAAAATTATGGCAATTGTTAGTAGTACCATTGCATTTAACGCTATGATGGTGTACTAACTTTACTAAAATCAAGGCATTGGAAATGCATTAATTAATAAGAAAGTTTCAAATGAATGAATAAATGAAACACAATTTGTTATAAATTACGCAAATATTTATTAAGCATATTGCAACAATCAAGAGAATAAAATATAATTCAAACTAAAATGTTACGTAAAACAATACATCAACAATAATGCCTACTGGCCTGCTGAAAGGTTGTAAAAATAAATTATCTTCACACACGTATTCTTATGTAAAATCAAATGGAGCTTATATTTACAATGTTATCTAACTTATGACATAAAAGCTGTGCTACTTTAAAATATAAGCGAGTATATACGTGTTCAAATAAAGTGCTTAGCTTTCAAAACTTAACTTCCTTTTACATCTCGACTCAAAACTTATAACAGATAAAAAAAAAACTAATCATATCTCTCTCTCTCTCTCCATGAACTCTCTCTCTCTCTCTCTTTAACTCTGTCTCTCTCTTTCTCTCTCTCCTTCTTCTCTGTCATCTGTGTCTCTCTTTGTTTTCGATAACTTCCAATGTAAAAACTGCAATCGTTATGAATTCCATTGCAACCTCGAATGTTCTCTAATCTGCCGTTGTCCCGAGATCGCGCCGCGGCAGTTACGTTCATTCATGTTCGCGCAGCTGCTGCGGTAAGTTCGCGTAGATGCCGCAGCAGTTATACGTAGTCCGCTAAATTCTGCAAACCGGACCCGGACCGTGGTCCGCCATTATTCTGCTTGCGTCATCACCTTTCGACCGGATTGTTTCGATGAAAAAAATGCACTTTTTGGCCATTTTCTGCCGTAAATTTTCAGTGGCCTAATATTCGGTGCATCCCTACTTGAAAACATTCAATGAAAGGCTAAACTAAACTCAAGTCCAGCCAATGAGAAAAAAGATCACCTCAGATCAAAATGAATCACTTCACAGAGATCTAGACCAGACATCAAGCACAAGGGCTTTGGGACAAGGGATCTACAAGGGAAGACTTTTACACCTGCAAAATGCCATAAAATACTCCAAAAATACAGTAATTCTAAAAGGAGGATGTCTGGACTGTACAAAGCAAGAGTCATTCATATATTTCTTCAATCACAAAGGCTGCAGCTCCTTTATTCTGTCAAAGTTCATGTCTATTCTGTCCCTGGGCGTTAACCTTTTGCTTCATGTTGTGATGTCAAAGCCACTTAAATGTTGCCTATTAATGTGCACTGAAACATTAACGTGAACCAGAACATTTTGGTGCAGAAATTGCACTGATACGTGGCTTGGTGATGTTACTGCAGGAAGAATGTACCTGGCGAATCCAACTCCTCGGCTGTTGCCAGCGGCGTCTCGCAAGATACGTGTAGAAATCACCTGTCCGAAAGACTTCAGCATGGCCTCCAGCTCCTGCTCGTCCATAGACACGGGCAAGTTGGATATGTACAAGTTGGTTGGATCCTGCTCCTGTTGCTTCACATTTAAACACAGAAGAGTGATGAGTTATTTCTGTGACTCTGGTGATGCGGTAAAACTACCTTAGCCATCTGAGCTTGAACCCCACTGGCCCTGAGAGCAGTCACTGCCTTCTGCGCTGCTGCCGGACTGTCAAAGTCCACAAAACCATAACCTGCACATTCAGACGCGTCAGCAAGTGAAACACAGAGGATGAAACAGTCTGGTTACTTCACCTTTGCACTTGTTGGTTGTTTTGTCCAAAATAGCCTTGGTGGACACAATTTTCCCATACCTGAGAGAGGGGTGAGAGCAAGAAAGAGAGGTTGATAGATAGAGATAAGAACGAGTGAGAGATGAAACAAAACAAACATGGCCATGAATGACTTGTGCCAAAAGATCTACAGTGGTACCTCACCTTACGAAATTAATTCGTGCCGAGACCAGTTTTGTAAAGCGAAAATTTGTAAAGTGGAAAGATAACTTAACTTGACTTGACTCACTCTTGGCTCTCTCGCACACGCACACCCACACCCCACAGACTCGTTAACTCTCACAAACACCATTTTTTTCCCCACATAAACCACGTTACTCTTCTACACAACCACTTCCACGTTTTCACAAATCGGACACACTTTGCGCTTCACACATGTGATTTAACAATGTTCAGCATGTGAGTAAAGCAGGTGAAACAAAAACGTGTGGTTGTTGAGATGACACAGAAACTGCTAGTTGAAGCTCACGGGTGACGCAGCAGCGCCTCCGGCTCAGACATTCCTGTCCGTCTCTGACTCGCTCAATCACGCTGACAGGAGGAAGTCTGTCGTCCGGCCAGACGCCACAATAAAGTGTTTGTGTCTGAGAAGCTGGAGCTCGAGTTTCACATCAATCAGTTCAACCAACATGCAGAATCACAGCAAAGCGTTTAATTTCCCTTAGCACTCTTCTATTCTCTTCATCCCTGTGGCTTTTGAGCAAGGGATCATTTATGATTTCATTGTGAAAATGAGATTAAGCGGAGATGGTAACAAATGAAAAAGCAAACAGGATGAGTGGAAAACAAAAAGAACATGAGGAAATTACAAGCGACTTGTGTCACGTGCAGGTTCATAAGTTCAAATGAGTCACTCCAAATCAACAGACAGGATGAGAGAGAGACAGAACAAAGGGATTTATAAAGGCAAGGAGAAATTGACAGGCGTGACCCAAAATACACTAAAAAGTTCTATGGGTTGTGATGTGTAAATGGATTCATTGAAGGAAATGACAGCTGGAGAGTTTCTTCTCTTTCCTTCAACAAATTCAGTAAATGCTTCATCTTCAAACATATTTGATGATTTTTTTTAATGTACGTGATGACTGAACCTCGCATCTTACATCATCTGAGTCAGTCTCATCACTGGTTGGGGTTTTCTTTTGGGCTAATCCACTCAATTAATTCTAAATGTGTTTGCTTCAAATGGGTTTGATAGCATGAGTGAGATTGGGAACTCATGAACAGAGATTTTTTTTACAAAAAACAAAAAAAGTAACGTTTAATTCTCTGCAGGAATTCTGTAAAAGAAAAATGTATCTATTTGGCACATTGCGAGGAAGAATTCCACTAACAGGCCGCGGTATTTCAAACTTCATAGTTCACACGTGTTTAGTTCAGTTGCATGGTTAAATGTTAAATTGGCTTGCCACAGCTCACTCTTCTTCTTCATGATGCTTTACTTCAGCAAAGCTATGTAGCTTACCAAAGTCATACTGAAATATTTTAATATAGTGGACTGAAAATGGATGAAAACACAATACGCTTTTACATTTTCAACCTGACCAAAGTAAATCAAGCTTTAAAAATGCCATGAATTAAAGCAACAATTACAATATTATAAGATTCACAGTCTAAATTAAAACATCTCACACATAAATGATCAGGAAAGGAATGCTCCAGTACGCAAAAATTGGTGTCGCTGATTTTCTCAGAAGCAGGTCCCTTCATTTGGGACAGAACTAATGCGTCAGCATCTCTAGTCCTGCTGAAGTGAAGAATGCGTCAGAATTAACACACACGACAGGGTCTAATCAAGACCGGTCTTGACATGCAGAAGTAAAACCAGTTCCCACCAAGAGAAACACATCAAATGATTGTAACTGCAACACCACAGAGAGAGCAATGCAGAATCAACTGCACCCACCTGTAATTACAGCCTCTAATACAATAGACAGAGAGACCAAAAGACAGACTGAGAGAGCCATCCGAATATTGGTTTTGAGTTTTGTTCAGTGTGTTGATTAATATGAGTTTTGTACTGTAAATGCAGTGGTGTTCAACAAAAATGAAACTATTTGACTTACGGCTGACAGAGTTTGACCAAGTCTTGGTCATTGGTCCCTGGATGAAGTCCACGAATGTACAGGTTGGTTTTGCTGAGCTGTTCCCCGCTAACGCCATTGTTTGTGCTGCCGCTGGTGTTTGGGCTCGGTGGTGCCATCTGGTGGCTGGAGGACACATAGGTCTGCTGCAATAACAATAATCACACACAATTATTGTATAAGCAAGTAATAACAAACTAATAGCAACACTTATATTGATTTTACTGTTTGATTAACTGGTTATTATTTTAGTTGTCTTGGTCGATTTGTTTCTGTTGAAACATTCTGTTCAAACTGCGTAAAACATTAAGACTCCTGAATGTTACGGCAATTTGTTAAGGCAATCCTGAACTTTTTAGAAATAGTAGCACCTTGACTTGACTTATTTCCCGTAAAAAATTTATTTGAAACCATGGGGTCACAGTTTAATTGCTAAAAAGGCAGATTTTATTTATTCAAATATTATTTATTCAGTGATTTGTACTTTAAAGTTATTTGTGAAGGATAATTACTGGAATTACAAATTTTTCAGAATAGAGGATCACACATCTAACCTGAACTAATTGTCTAAATTGGAATTTCAATTGAAGCATGAGATAAAGACGACCTGTACTAACAAGTTATCAGAACTTTTCAGAGAATTATCAGAGAAGGAGTAACACTTGAATTTCTAAGCGAACAATTTTTATTGTTGTTGTTTTCAATGCTACATTATGTATTTGTCAAGAAGGCTGACATTAGGTTTGAACAAACACATGTTAACTGATGCCAACCAAAAGGAAAATTAGCTTGTCTTCGAGTTTGTACACCAGACTGATCACACAGCCATAAAACTCACAGCACGAAACAAAGTAACGATACAAAAAAATTGTGTTAGTGTAGCAAACTTTTATGATTTGAAGGATGTGTGAGAAATGTTTTGTTGTGTTTCTTGTGATGAAATCTAATGACTAGACAAAAAAGGCAATGACTAGTGATGAACCCTTATCCTCTGTGATGGGGTACGATTAACTATGATGCACAGTGTTGGATTAACTATATAATAACTATAACGATTGCATGGATTCTGATGACTTGGAATGGACTGTGATGACCATGATCTGTAATCAAATGTGAGCAGGGGTGTGAGAAGTACTGGGCAGCCATACTTGAGTAAAAGTATCGGTACTCACTGTAAAAATTACAAGTAACAAGTCACCAGCTTAATAAAGACTTGAGTCAAAGTAGCAAAGTATCCAATTATAAATGAACTTAAGTATTTTACTTGTACTGAATTTGGGCAAAAATCAAAAAATCAAACTCTTTATTTATGAGCTTTTTTCAGTACAGGAACAAAATTAAACTCTTCAATGTTTCAAAAGTGGTGCAGCTAAATAAATAAGAGCAAAAAGTCAGTCTCGATCAAAAAAATATGAGTTTTTTTTTCTAGTACAGGAAGAAAATTTTACACCACAATGTTCCAAAAGTGGTGCAACAAAATAAATAAAAAACACAAAAAGTCAGTCTCAAATTAAACTCAAACCGGCAAACATAAAAAACAAATACAATTCTTAGCTAAATGTGTGACTCTCAGTGAGCTCTCAGTATCAAAAAGGGACAATATTTGTTTTCAACTTCCGCAAAAGCTGGTTTTCTCTAATCACATTCACGTGGTTTCTAATTCACAAATAGCTTCCAGTATCGTCAGCAGCCTATAGATGGCGCTATCACCTCGTCCGCCCAAAAAATTAACAGCGGTATAAATGAATCACAATGTAACGAGTAACGGCAAGTGTTAATTCAAATGTAGTGGAGTGAAAAGTACTGCTACTCAATCAGAAATGCAGTGGAGTAGAGAGTAAAAGTTGCTTATAATTTTTATACTCAGTAAAGTAATCAAGTACATTTACTCAAGTACGTTACACCCTTGACTGTGAGTAAATGTACTGATTGTTCAAAACCAGTAATGGGCTGTGAAAGCTAAGACTAGGATGAAATGTGATTACCTGTGATAATGTGAATAATATTGCTACTCAGTGAGGGTTTATCATAAACTAGTGATGTCATCAGCAGAAATGTTCTACTCAAAAGTCCAAGCCAATGCATTCAGAGTTGGAGTCGTTCATGACAGCAAAACATCACAGTCATTTTGCCTCATCCACAACTTTCCGAGACAGAACATCAGGTATACAAAACTTAAAATCAAATGACTTATTATAGAATTACTAATTTGATTGCACTACACAGCAGACATGTTTATTTGGACTCCTGTTTATTGTATTTACCACTAAGGTTGTTTAATAAAGAACAACGAAAAGCAATGTACGTATTATTACAGAAATGCTTTCAGTAGTTTGACATGAAAAAGAAATAAAATCTAAATTCTAAATGGCTCTAATAATTCTAATAACAACTTGATTTATACAAAGTGATGTCGACTTCAGCGACTTCAGTTTACGTTGTATTAAATCGTTGGATGAATGCTATTAATACCATTTTATGTCTTGTCACGTCAAATGTTAATAGACGATTCAAAAACACAATTAGCTCGTGGACCAGATGGAATAAGCGCATCCTGAATTATGTAACTGTTCCAACTACAGCGCGACTCGTCTTGATTCAACTACCGATAACGCGGGAAACTTTGTTGCGTTTACTGCAGAGACGAGCAAGTATCGTGTTCTTACGGCTTCGGTTCGGTCCTTTTAACAAACTGACGTCCGAGAAGAGCGAAACCGTCGTCTCGCAGGCATGAAACCTTCTGAGACCTGGAATCGTCGTTTAATACTCTGGATAGCTGGAGCAGAGGCGTCACGGTGGGTTTTTCCTCCAGGGGTGGGGCGTTCACTGCGACCCCCGTTTAAAACTTTCGCTCGAAACGTTGTACGATCAAATCAATGGTAACGTATTTTCACACGGCACGGAACGTTCCGTCCTTATCATTCGCATTTAAATATACGTCACTTGCGTTTCACATCTTCGCCATTCCGATCCAACAAAAGCCAGACTCTCTGTGGAAAGTTCGTCGGAACCGTGAGAAAAGCGTGACTTTCACCCTGATTGCGAACTCGCAACTCTTTTATTAGAGGAAAAAAACTTAAAGAGCCGCCATTCTCAACCAAGCTGAACTGATCCCGATCCGCCTCCAGCTCGGATACAACCATGCAGAGTCGAAGTTGTTTCGTCAAGGACACTGTAGCGGGCTCACAAGCTGACGCCTCGGGCCTTTGCAAGTCAACGTGCGGCCATCGCGTTACCTTTTTGTTGTTTCTGCTGTTGTATCCGCTGTAAGGGTTGATTCCCGTCCTCGGCGGCACGGAGAGCAGCATTTTTCTCAGAGGCTGACGTCAGTGAGAGGAAGTTCAGGCGGGACCGAGTCCCGCCGTCGCCAGGAATGAAGCGGCTGCCACTGCCGCCTCTTCGTAACCCCGCCCGGGTCCTAGTGCCACAAACACTGGCGGTGCGCGCGTGTGTGTGTGTGTGTGT
>SOMO01000162.1:61240-78133 GCA_028128575.1 Paedocypris carbunculus
CCGGTGCCTCATGGCTGAACCTGGAAAACTGCGCGCCTGCACATGAAGAGAACTGCAAGCCACTGAGATGGAGTGCACCATCAGGATGCTTTAAGCAAACGTCAAGGTATTTATAGCAGCCTGGAGCGCTAATTCCACCCGCGTCAGTATCTCGGCATGTCTTTGTGAAACATGATGTATTGAAGTCTGCAGTGCGAGTGCTAGGTGTTCTACCTGACTGTCTTTGTGCCTGTCACTGCACTTTCAACACTTCAGCGAAAGGCAGAAAGTGAAAAGATTAGCTGTAAGGGAGGGCCCGGCCCTTCTAGCTTTTAAGACTAGATATAGCAAGCGAGGGAGGGGAAAAAAGCCTATTGACTCCCTGCCGTTTTCTGGAGCTCTTAGCATGATTACCTGAAAAAAAAGTAGAAGGAGAAATGGCTCATTAGTCAAGCTGGAGAATTTCAAGCCAAAGACAGATCACTCCACAACACATTCCTATCCCACCGCAGCCCCCTTTCCCACAAGCCTTCGACCACGACCATTTATTCAGCCTGGAACATCATCTAATGAAGCTGAGCATTCAACTGTTGTTCAAAGGGAATGACATTTTAACTTTTTTTTCTTTTATCATCAATAGAGGTTTTGAGTGAAATCTGCAAAATAACCATCTAATTTCTGCAGAATAAAGTAGAACTTCAGAAGCAATGACAGCTTTTATTACCGTCTGTCACATCGGGATGGTCGTGTGATCACAACAAATCCACCAGCTGTTGGCAAATTATTCATCTTTATCTCGTTTCAGTCTTTCAAAAGAGCAAAAATAACTGAGGAAAAAACCATGACGCCGCACAGTGATGTGATTAACCAATACAAAAAAATTTGATACAATAGTTCACTTAAAACCCATTATCTATCTGCACACGTCATTCCACACATTACTTTTGTAAAAAAAAAAAAATCAGTCAGATGTATTGATATATCTACTAAATACTGGGCTGTATATGAACATTGAGCGAAATGCAATCTGTCACGCTGGATTAATCAAGTTTGCTTAAAACATTAAAAGAGAATTGGCTGAATGGATAGATTGAGAATAGGAAAATTGAGAGATGCCTTGATGTCTTCAGAAATCTAAAGAGAAAAGAATAAGAAATAAATTGATGTGTGGAACAGCACTGCATTTCACTGAAATAAAGCCTCTGTAGTATCCGCATACTGGTTTGGTAAAAATTGAAATGCAATTTCATTGCCACAAATATAATATAAAAGCAGATTTTCTCAATGTTGTGGAGATTTCTGAGGATACAGCCGTCCACTGATTACTCTTGTGTGCTGTAGCATCACTGGCATTTCTCCAGGACCCTGAGCTGATGAAAGCTCATCATGGCTGGTCGTTTCACAGAGTAGGAATCTGCTTGTGTTAGTCTTTCATCGCCTCGATCTGAAGGCGAGAGAAGAGCTGGTTTGAGCAGATTTCAGCAAACAAAGGATGTGAGTGTGCTTTGGTCTTAGGGAAGAGGAAGAGTTGGAAAGATCCAATATTCTTCCAGACTTTTCACCTCTACCCAACTTGACTTTGTGATTAAAGCAAACACAAGGTTGTAATAAAAAAAAATAATAATAATCTTATTATTAAACTAAAATCCTTTCATTTTTCAGACATATATACATATATACACATTATTAAGTGGAGTTCACTGTGTGTGTGTGTGTGTGTGTGTGTGTGTGTGTGTATGCATATATAATTTGTATATATGAGCCATGTTATTACTCAAATTCAAATATTTCAGAGAGTTTAAAAAAAAAATCTATACCCTCCAGTGTGTGTGTGGTAATTAACAATACTAACATGCACCTATTTACATAGTTTTCCTATGCAATTTGTTTTTTGTCTACTGGTAAAATCCATTGTCTCTACCTGTAAATCTTTGTTCATGTCTCTTTTCAGAGAAACAAATGATCAGACATCCGGAAACCTGTCGCTATGTCGCTCATAATTGGCAACGATGGTTCACAGCGAGTCAAAAAGAACATGTCTACCAATTACTGTACTGCGGCAGGACGGTCAGTGTGTTGTCCTTGCTCTTTTGTGTTTTCCTCATTATATTTTTCATCCTTTTTGAAGGGTCCCCAGGGTTTGTACAGAAAAAGTGCAGAAAATAAAAGGTCACACGTGATTTTTAGCACATGCCGTGATGGTTTCTTTTCATGAAGTCATATTCTGCGATATAAATATAATTGTTGCACTCCAGCACAAATTCAGTCAACATCCTCCCAGATCCTTCTGCCTCAGTAAATGTTTGCAACTCAAAAAGTCCTGGTTTTGAAAAAATTAGTTTTTTCAATGTGCAACTAATGTAATGTAGGAGACTTTGTATAAAAGTGAGAGAAAACACTGAATTCACACTTCAGAGTGAAAGATTATCAGCGACATTTAGCTAAATCAGCTGTTTGACCACTGCAAAGAAAAAATCTGCACAGTTCAAACGTGTAATAAAACAACAAAAGTTGTCCACTGGGGTGTTTAATTCTCAAGCACGACATTGCTGAAACACAACGGGTTTAGAATAGAGCATCTCTGAAAATCTATTTATATGCAAATATCACTGAACCCCAAAATCTCAGGCTTCTCTAACTAATTTTAACTTGCAAGGATGATGAAATAAACAAATTGGATTTCTGAAGGACTCCAAAAGTCACTTTTTCAGGTTCAAATGTGGAAGGACATTCGTTCATTCTAACTAACAGCACTTTTGAATTGTTGACTTTTTGAAATAGAAATGGAGCTTCTGTAAAATTAAACAGGTGTTGTTGAAACGGGAGATTTATATTTAATATAATATCATTGGGAAAAATAACTCATTTTACAATAAATTTTCAAAATGGGCTCAGATTTATGTACTGATATACTACTATTATATTATATATACTATACCTGCCGTCACTTATGAGATGTCTATTCAAGTGAAACTAATCATAAATTGCTCACGAATTGAGTTAAAAAGTCCAGATCAAGACAGGATATTGACTCTCAATTGACCAGAAATTGCAAACAGTTTAGGTGTCAAGCAAAGTCCCTGAAAAGGAACATCTCAGATTTTTATTGCCGTGTTTATGGAGCTTGAATGTTTGCATCACTAATGTCTAAGTCTGCAAACCAATCTTTGGAATCCATTGGGAGAATAGTCTTCAGAGCCAATGGAAACCTTAACAAATGTTAAGATTCAAGATGTTCCCAAGAGAAGCATTGGAGCTGAAAGCTGTTTGGCATCCTCGGTGCTTGGGCAGGGGTCGATGCTCTTTTTTGTGGAGGCTGTCTCCTGGCGTAGATGATGAGAATTTGTTTTTGCCAAGTATTGCCAATATGGCCACTAGGAACTGTTTTCGAAACATGTTTTACAATTAACCCTTCAGTGAAAGTGAGGTGATTGTGCAGAGAGGACACACACACACACATGTCTTGTTCAAGGACACTCAGTTGTGGAACCTACTGGACTGGGATTAAAACTGGCAATGTACCTGCAACGGTGGCTCCAAATTCCAACAAACACATTGCACTACAACTGTCCTGAGGGAAACTAAATAAATAAAATGCATCTCACCTTAGTTGTCCAGCAATTAAAGCCAACTTAACGACCAACCTTTGACGACGAAACTGAAAAATCTTGCATCTGACTCATAATTAGGGTTAGGGTTCATGAATGTATTGAATATTGTTCGAGGGAAAGCCTGACACTTTATTTATTACATCACCTTAAGAGCGTTCTTATTTCTCCAGCACTTTACATCCTAAACTAAGGAAATACTATTGGGAAATATTCCATATATGCTCGCAACGCTGCGATGGTTGGTTCACAAATCAAACATGTGCCATTCACAAAGGACTTTTTCTGCAAGTATGCATCTTCAACAACATCTCCCTCTGACAAAAACGAATTTTGCTAATTAACTTGAAAATAATAAAAACGACACATACCAGCAGGGAGTCTTTCAGTGACAAGTGTTGGTGAACTCGGGAAGTTTTGAGTGTAGTGAGAAGATGCTGAACCTGCTGCAGATTCCAACGCTGAGACTGGCAATAAGTGCAGGCAATATCAAGTTCATGTTCAGAGCATTTGTAAGGCGCTTTTCACAGTTTTAACTATCTCAAAGTGCACAATATCAGAATGAAAATGTAAAGAAAATTAATAAAGTAAAAGTAATAAAAAACAGAAATGTTGTCCTGAGTATTTGGTTCTTGCGTGGGATTTTGCACTGCGATTATTCTTTTTATACCTTTCTTCTGTTTCCTCGTAATCTTATAGTAATTTCCGCAGTGTCTTTAAAATACGTTTGAGAGCTTTCTGTTTTGGTTTCAGTTTTATCCTTGTATTTGATTGTTTTCTCTCTAGACTATCTGTCAGCTTTCGTTTCTATTCTGGCCAAAATTGTAGTTGTTTGGTTCCTGTCATTACCAAAAAATCACTTTTGGTCAGACTTTAAAAAATCATGTCTTTGGTATAACAAATATTAATGCTTCTAAAAAGGTTCCATTATTATCAAATAAGATCCCACTGCCATCATCTGTCTCGCGGTCCATCTTCTCCATGTGGATGGAGATCAGACAGAGTGAAAGTGCAGCAGACTGAAACTTCAGCTCTGAAGAGACTCTGGGGAGGCAGAAAGAGAGACGGCTTTATCGAGCAACATCTCTGTGTTTCAAACAATAGCCATACAAAGGTTGTATTGTGAGCTACTCCAGGGCAAGATTTGCCCATTAAAACAAACATCAGGGGAAAGAAAGGCAGTGAGGATACCATATTGGTATTTGTATGACAACTAGTCAAAATGACAAGCATAAAAAAGACAATTTAAGTTTCCAATTTTCTGGAGTAAAAGAGAGTAACACAAAACAGGCAAACACAATGTACAAAACTGCTTCATACAAACAGAGATGCTTGAGGCATTCTTGTTGTTATTGCAGTAATACACAAATGATAAAGATCAATGCAGTAAAAACGAGGAATACACTATGAACAATACTATACATGTACACACACCTTTAGTTGGGAGTCTTATTATTAATTAAATTTTTTCACATTTTGTCACTGTTGTGACCACCACAAACGTAGGTGTTTTTGAATTGAGACTTTACTTGGTGGTGAATGTTGGAAAGTTGACGAAATTCACTCGAAGTGATCGAGTGTGTAAAAGTGTGTATCTGTGTGTTAATAGAAATATGGGTCCAAAAAATGGAAAAATGTAAGAATGGCCCAGTCCTAAATTGTTTTGAGCATCTCTGGTAAGACCATAACTTTGCTCATCTTCTATTCTGGCTGGAACTATTTTGGGAAGAAGAACAAAGAATAACTCCGATTTGCACCGTAATGGCACTATAGAACTACAAAACACTATTCCCTATGATATGTATCTCCAAAAAAAAAAACAGTCTTTTCCTGTAAGCAAACACTACGTATGCACACAGATGTTCTAAGAGAATTTAGTCGGCACTATCACAGTCTGGCTGCAGCATCTCATGCTCCAGGCCTCACATCAGCACCAGGGACGTTCATCAGAGGAAAAGAAACCAATAACAGGATGGAAACTGCAAAAAAGACAACAAGGATCTCAAAGCCCAAGGGGACTCCGGAATATTCCTCCCTGATAATGACTCTGCCTGATGCCCAAATGAATAGATCCATCAGACAGATAACTCTATTAAAACATTACTGAATCATCAGAAGTGTTTTCATCACAACTCTATTCAATAGAAGAGCGAGTTTAATTGGGCCGAGCACGAGCGAGATGGGGGGCTGAACTGACTGACAGCTAAATTACTCCCCTCTTCATGCTATTATGCTGAAGATAGTTCCATTTGCAGCTAAATTATGAAGAAGTGTTGCTAATTCATTATGGGAGCTGATACTAACTGTCCGGCTTAAAGACATCATTTCCTCCTCTGTTATCCGCTCTCATAATACGCTTTCATCGATCAGATAGAGATCTGCTGAGGGTCTTCACAAAGCTTCTGGATTAAAGCTTATACACTTTAAAGCTTATACACTTTAGAAACCGTATACAATCATCCATTATAGAAAATAAAAGACTTCATAAAATGTTAATCAAAGAGACATGAGGCAAACTACATTTGATTGCTTCCTAAATCAAACCAAATACATCAGTTTCCATGATGCAGCTAAGTAGTTTTAAACGACTGAGAAAAAGCATCAAATATTGAATGTGAATTAAATATTAAACAGCCCTAAATGATATTTAGATGCACTTAACAACTAGAATTTAGTTTGTGGGGTGATCACAAAATCATGAAAATCTGCAGACCGAAAATATGAAATATAGGACGGGTAAAACAGATAAAGAGAGTAAGATAGCAGAGAATGAAAGGGGCAAAGAGAGAGTACAGACAGAGAGGAAAAAGAGCAGGGAATGAAATGTAAAGATTAAAAATAAGAGAATGAATGAAGGAGAGATTTGGGACCAAAAAGAAAAAGTGAGAAGAGTACAAAAGAAAGAGAGTGAGAAAGAGAAGGACAATAGAAGGGAGACACACAGAGAGAGAGAGAGATGCCCCAAAGCAACAACAGTAAATACGGCGTCGAATAATAAGAGGTCAAAGGTCAGTGCATTAGCATTGTTATTGGCTTGAAGTGTTAATTGCTTGAAGTGTTGTTAGCGTGCTGCTCACGTCGCGTCGGAGCATCACCTTAGCTGCGCTGAGAATCTGAAAGAGCTCACAATGAGAGATTAATGCATTAATGCATACGGTATCGGTTAAGTGGCATGTGTTCACTTAGCAATTAAAATTAGCATCGGATTGATGCAGGGCACACGGAGGCCGCTATTGTCTGCTATCAGTCAACTGCAGATTGAGCAAAACGTTCAGATTTTGTTATCGTTAAAAATGAAAAAACAAAGAAAGAGAGAGCAGAAATTCATGCACGTGATGATGTATCATTACATTTATAAACATGATTCTAAGTTGTGAAGTTTGCTTAGTTAAAATTCTTTTGGAGTTCCATGTGAGCAACATGTGACCCTTTATAAAATGAGAACAAATAAATAAAATAATTTTTATATTATAGGAAAAGAAACACAATTTAAATTAAACTGTTGAAAAGCCTAAACAATCGTTTAAGTTAATCAAAAAAATAAATGTTCTCAATGCTAATTAAAATATTAACGCTAGAATACACTATAATAAACTGAACTACAATTTTTTAAGTTCTCCTGCTAGAAAGCAGCCAAGTTTGAATCAGATTCCAGATTAGAGATAACAAAATTCCTGGTTCCTTTACCTCATAGCCCACTGCCAAAAAATGTCCATAGTTAGTATTAATTATTATTTGTATGTTGACTACGTAACAAGTGTCTATATTCTTTAGTCAACCCCCGTACGGTTTTTTTTTTTCCATGCAGCAGTCTTTGTGCACACCCCAACAACGAGTGTACTACTGCCATATAGTGCATTTACACTTTATTTTAGTGGCACAAAAGAATATAAGAACAAAACTTTCCATTAAGGTTTAGAAGTAATAAAGTGGATAAGTCGCTATCAGATTTATTCCGAAACATTTCTGAAAACCAAGTAACACTAGGCTGGTTGCACTAATGGAATAAAATCATTATGTTCCAAATAATAAACTTTATGGGGACATTATAAACTGGAACATAAACTGGTGGGTATAACAACGTTCAATGGAACATACAGTTCAACGCCAAAAAGCGGCCTGGAATAATCAGTTCAGGGGTCAGGGCTTCAAACAAGTATAGCAGTGGTGGCCTAATGGTTAGAAAGATAATATTGTGGTCAGAAGTTTGCAGATTTGAATCTCAGACCTGAAGTTCTGATTGGTTGTGCCACATCTGTTTATACCACAGAAACACACACACACACACACACCAAATCAATGTTAGAAATACATTATGGTATTGACTGTTGTATCTGTTATTCCAATAAATGGTTTCTGGTATGTTTTTCTTAAGTAGTCAATACTCAGAGATGCTTTTTCTTGTAAATTGTAACAGTGTTTTTTCCGGGACCAGCTGACCTTGACTGTTCTAGCCAAAGTTTCATTATAAGCAAACTATAATGCAACTTTACTTTACTGTTGGAAAAATCTAAAAGGTATCTAAACAATGGCAATAAAATTTGTGTAAAACTAAAATCGTCTTCCACTAAGCAGGAAGATAGTTGGCTGAAACCATTCCTAAACCTTCAAACCAGCCAGATCAAAACTACATCTCACTTCATGGGGAAATTCTCTTCCCGGTTTGATTCCCACCTACGTCATTCCTCACAGAACCGCAAGCCTTTTTTCTTGAAAACAAAATGCTACAAAGAGTTGAAGAATATGACAGGCTCCCCAGAAGCACAGAAGATGTTTTGAAGGTGAAGTTTGACTACACATAAGAGGCTTTAAAGATAGAGTTCAAGCCAAAAATGAACATGCAGTCATTATTTACTCACCCTCTTCTGAACCCGCATGCTTCTTCTTTCTTCTACGGAAGGAAAGGATTGGACTTTCTTCCAAGGTTGTTAATTTCCATACAGCTAAACTCAACTTCGATGGAAGATCAGGATGCATAAAGCACCACAAGTGTATATCTCTGTCTATATGTTTAAGTCTATAAATTACCTTCAAATTATTAATGTGTTACTATAAACAGTACGTATACTGACACACATGCACACCTATATGTGATCTCAATCATACACACATGATCCATACATGTTATGTACTAGTATATAAAGTGTATATAAAAGCACAAAAAAGGAAATTTCTTAACAAACACAAGTACTTTGTGTAATTGCTCCTGTCTGCAATCAATATGGCCACTAGGGACCGTATTTAGCTCTGTATTTAACCCATCCAGTAAAGTGAACACACACAAACCCGGAGCAGTGGGCACCCTTAAGCCGCGGAGGGTCAGTGTGGGGGTCAGTGTCTTGCCCAAGGACACCTTACAGAAAGAGATTCGAACCTGCAAGGTCAAATCTTGGACTCAAGTCCAAAGTCGTACCACTGGGAACCACTACACAATTTAAAGGTTCAGGTCTCCGACCTTTAAGCAACAACTATCCTTGAGACCAAGAATCCGGAGAAATGCAATGATTGGTCCATTTGCTTTTGTCTGTTGATTAGGTAAAGTAGCTATGAATCCAGCTCTTTGATGCAGAGACGTGCTCTTTCCAGATGTGGAACAGGTTTGACCCTCGGCGCCGAGCCTACCTGAGGGATAAGTCGCAAGCCTTTATATCCTCTTCCAGCTTAGAAAGACTTACTCCTCTGAGAAAAGATAGACAGAGAAAGAACATACCAATACCCTGGAGAAGAAGTGTGACTGTGAATAAAAGACAACCTCAAAAATCCTCTTTTGCCTTTGTTCCTTCGTTTCCGTCTACTTTCGGCCCGGTTCACAGGAACAGCGCATGAGCAGAAGTGAGGACTTAGCAGAGAGACAGACATGAGAGAAACATCAACGAAGAAAATTAAACAAGCAGCTGCTGTGATCAAGCAATGAGAAGCAGGAGGAACGGATTGACTGGAGGGCGAAGTCGTGGGAAGGTTCAAAGGTACCATGAAATCCAAAGGACACTTGCTAACCCTGACACACATGCACACTAATGAGAGCCAGAAGCCCCCGAGTCCTGCACGGAAGTGAGCAGAGATGGCAGTATGGAGGCCGCGGGGTGCCACACACTCGGATGGTGGGCAGAAGTGCCATGGAAGCCCGCACTGCGACATGAGCACCAGTCCGCCTCATTATTGAGTTAAAGAGATCAGCAGCTCCTCCGGTCCTGCAGCGTCTCACTCGTCTCTTTCCTCACACAAAACGCTTCTTTTCTTCACTGTCAATTTTTTGACGTAATTCTTATTTTATTTCGGCTTTTACTTTTAGCTCATACAAAAATAAAGGGGTAAACAAATGGATTTAAAATCTTTCCCAGTTGTTTTACATTATTTAAAATGTTGGCAGTTATAATATGTCTTTATTTATATTTTATTTAATATCTATGTATTTGATTTTTTGATCAATAAAAATGTGATCTGTAACATTTTATATTTAATATATATGTATGTGATCTGTTCCTGTGTTTAGAAGCACACCAATTGAATGCTCCACTCACAAACAGATTAATTTTACTGAACTTTTCTAAATTAAAAATTAGTCAGCCAAAAAATATATTTATTATTTAAAACACCATTTATTATATTGTATTATTTAGAATTATTGTTTGCACTGTGCACACTAACTTCACAATCTTGTGAAAGGTCGGTATCAGCATTATCCTTTATGAGTAACGGTTCATCTTTAAAAATAAATTGGTTTAATAGACTTCAATAGTTGGTGAGAATGACCAACACTCAAAGCTCTACCTCCGTTACTTCCTCCTCTCCGTGTGGTTGTCAGGTCATAAGAGGCACTTATAACCCAATTAAGGCAAACAAGTTTTGCAGTCAGTGCAGAACTCTGTCCTCCTCCATCATCAAACCTGCAGTGGCGTCGCGATGAGACACATATGACAGCCAGAGGTACAGCGAGTGTAGCCTGACGATGCAGTTACTCTCACAAACAGAAGTCCTAGTGTCACAAATCAAACCTGGAATAAATCCCAGAGCACAGCCCGACGCTTTTTCAGCACTGAATTTCACAAATAACCGCTTCATTTGAAGTGGACAAACTGCTCTTGACAAGCAGAAAGTACATTTTTCTGCTCATTAGTGTCTAATTAATGAAATCAGAGTTCATTTTCCTCACAGGTCATGGCAAAAACTCATAAACTGGTATGTTTTTTAGTTTGTAAAAGGCAATTTTACAATATTTTTGTATTTTTATTGCTATCAAAGAATGGCATTTTGACATTTTTATTGCTGTCTAGAATGGCAGATTGACATTAAAAAATGCACTAGTGAAAGAGTTGTGAAAAACATCACAATGTTTACATTATACATGAGGTGCACAGTTACATTTGTAAAAAAAATATTCAAAGTAATATTGGGGTTAGAGAGCAGCACGGTGGCGTAGCAGGTAGAATGGTCGACTCAAAGAACGAAGAACTCACTGGAAATCAACGAGGATGGATTGTGGTGAGAGGCCAACTAAGCTTCTACAAGTTGCTAAAATGTCCAAAATGTCAGTCTTTGTTTATTTCTGACTTCAGCATGATTGTGGAATTAATCCTAATGGATTTACCTCTTTTCTGAAAGAACTAAAATCAGTCTTGTACAACAAAAGCCTATAAAGCACCATTCAGCCATGACGAGAATGCACATAAAAGTGTGAAGATGGGAACTTTGTGAACGCTCTTCTTCTCTGTTCATGTTGCAGAACTAATTATCACAGGAAATATCTTCTGTCGCTGAAAACACGGATCATTAAAACACACATTTGACACTACAAGTTAAAGGCAGAATAAAGGTTCATTACACTACCGAGAATCATTAAACCTACACAAGGTGTGGATTCAATGAGCAGAAGACCAGCAGTCAAAAATTCAGCAGAAATGCTCCTACATAGAAGATGCATTTATTTCTACATTTCTCCTAACAAGAGGATATTTCACAGCTACAGCAACAACACAATGTCAGACAAAATGCTTGAAAACCAACAAATCACAATCTTTACAAACATTGTGAAAATAGTGGAATTGAAAAATGTTGCCTATATACTTGAAACCCAAAAGTGTTTTTTTTTTGTAAAGTATACATACATTGTAAAGTTTGTATAAAAAGAAACACAGTAGCAAAGAATGTACATAGATTTAGTAAATTGGTATGAAGTCATTTGAATTTCCGTTAATTAAACACATATTTGATCCCTCTCCAAGTGTGATTTAGTACTTGGAGGAAAATTCTTGCTTGCTATTCTTGTAGTTGGCCACAAGGTTTGCTCACATCTCTTGAATGTTGACTAACTCCTCTTTGCACATTTTATTAAGTTGTTGTGGTTCGTGACAATTTTTGGAAAAATCGAGCATTCATTCACTCTTACAATATGTTTTATGGGACTAATGTCTGGAGAAGCCACTCTATGACCATAATATGCTTCTTCTAGAGAAAATGCTTTGTAGCCTTGCCCATGAGTTTTAGATCATTGTCATGCTGGAACACCCAACCATGACCCATTTTCAATTCCCTGACTGAAAGCAGGAGGTTCTCACACAGATTTGATGATACATCTAACCCATCTATTCTCCCTTTGATTGAATGTCCTCCTTGGTTGGAAAACACCCAAAACCTTAATGCTTTCTCTTTCAAATTTGATGGTAGGTATAATGTTTTTTGGGAGTCATTGGGCAACCTCCCTACTCCAAATGCAGCAAGTTGGGTTAATGTCAAAGAGCTCAATTTTGGTCCCTTTGACCACAATACTTTCAAAAATGTAATATTTAATGATGTAAAAATACCAAAAAACCTAGATGTGCGAATTGAAGAAAACACATATAATTACTAAATGTGTGTGGGTGTCCCATGTGTCCCAGGTGGGTTCCTGCCTTCAGCATTACATAGATCGGTTTAGCAAACCGAAGCAAAATCATTTAACGCCACAAAATGAAATGGATCAAAAATCTGCATATACAGTACCAAGGACAACCCGTGAAGATGTTTAGCCCGTCCTATTTATTTATTTAGATCTACTCGTTATTTCTAAATATCTATACTGTATTCCAGTACACTCACTGCTGGTGTACCTAACAGAGTCCGTCGAGGCTCACACTACGCTCATTTACATCAAACACTGGCGAGCAAACGATGTGCTAAACAGACAAACCTGTACATAAATAAACTCAAAATGCAAAGACTGGGATGTGAGATTCATGAGATGCAGTGGTGGATTCTGTGCATTAATCTCACTTACCACCATTACGCTTGTGCGGTGAAATATACAACAGCAGCAAAGCCGAAGCTTCTGCATCGGATAGAAAAATCTTCACATAAGAACATCCCCCTCAACTAAAGACCCTTATTTACACAAGGACATTAGCATGCACATACATGTAACAATATGGCATATTACAATTCATCATTTTCCCATATATTTGAGTCTGTAGTAATTGTATAGTATTTTGGGATTTCTACTGTTGTCTCGAGTCAGTGTCTGTCATCCCCATGTGTCTTGTTGTTACACTTGTTTTTGACCTCACTATTTATTATTTATTACCTTATTGTAGCCCCCAACTGTTGTCATATGTTCCATTTTGCATAGAACCAGGGTCCTAAATAAACGTCTTATATCACTGTGTGTTGCTCTGCTTTATATGGTGGAAATAACAATAAAGCTTCATTGACTTTGACTCTTGGGTGATGCGCTATTTAAACTCTGGTTTTCTTTGTCTTGTGTGACATTGCAATATGGTTGTAGGTTTTCTAATCAGTTTGAGCTTAAGGAAAAAGTCAAAGTTTTTTTTTTCCTGTAGCGACTTTGTTTTTTGCTTTTCTGTGCATCCATTTACTGTTATTTGGTTTTAATTTTAAAATTTTGTTATTTTTCATGTGTTTGTTGTTGAAAATTCTAAAGTTTTAAAGTTTCTGAAGATCTCTTCTGTATTTCAAGACATTACTGTTTCTTGTACTGTATAACACTTAAACTATTTATTGTCAGTAAACAAGTTGACCTAACAAATTGGAAGTTTTGTCATGATTAGACTGTGGGAAAATCTGTGAAATAAAAACTAGATCACATTGGATATAAAACCTGGAATAGAACAATAAAACGAGTTACTCACCTGACCTGCCCTTTTTCTAAGATTCAATAGAAAGGTGCAATTCAACAGCCAATTCAAATAAGCATAAAGAATGGCAGGTAACAACACTTCTAGATTGAAACGACTTATGATGATCAATTGTTGATATGAATGAGTTCTAATGAGTCACCAAGCAAATCTCGCTTTTTACCCGAGTCTCTTCAGACTATAAAGCCATTAAGATTTTGACTATCAACTGAATGGACATCATTTGGTTGCTTTATATGAACATGAGCTGGTGAATATTTCAAAAACATGGAGGGTTACCATTTTCTGATTTAATTCCCTGGCTCTTTTCCTGGATCTCAAATTAGGTTTGTTTAAGAGACTCAAACTGAGCAAGTTTAAGACTATAAACAAAACGTTTCATAAACATTGCTTGCTTTAAGGACCAGACACTGAAAAAAGGGTTAAGATGTATAAAAGAGACTCAAGGCTTTAGATTGGTTGGGACAATCCTAAGCCATTCAGATCGTGTAGGATAACGTTGTCTCACTGCAAAGCCTACACAGGTATTAAACAGACAGCCTCCGTCCCCTGTTCTTGTAGAAGCTGTACATCATCCAACCATGACTTCAGAGAGATTCCTCTAGTGTCAGTTCTACAACACAACATCAAACTGAACTGACAGTTAAGCAACAGCTCGGGTACTTCCTATGGAACTAATATTGTCTCATTCCCAACCAGGAAATATAACGGTGCTATGAGAGTGACACAGTGGAAGAAGAAAATGGAACATATAAATGGTTGAAAGTCACACTTTCAGGCTGGAATAAAATATAAGATCTCCAAGAAGAGTAGATACCGAGTTATCAAATAGTGAAGTCAGTGCAAAAAGTGATTACTTTAAAATGCTCCAAAATGTACATTACTGCTAAAAAAATATAACTTTAAACTAATCAGAAATACACTATATGCATTGCTTGTGTGTTAAATAACTATTCTAGCTGTAAATCCCTGAATTTTTGTGCTATGAATAATGTATCTACACAAGTGTTTACAGGCCCTACATAAGTGTATGTCACTCCAGTGTATATTGAATGCTACACTGTGTTTGCTAATTCTGTTAGAAGGATAATGGATGATTGGAAAAGCCTTGTTTGATAATGTTAGCACTGCTGGAAACTGTTTAGCTGGTTAAAGAAGCTATAAAACTGACCTTTCTTTGAGCAGGTTGAGAATTTGGAGCATCACATTTGTGGGGTCAATCAAACGCTCAAAATGGAATAAAACTCAACTCTTAGAAAATAAAGTGTGGCTTTTCATGAAACACACAAAATTGTCTACGTGACCCCAAACTTTTGAAAGGTAGCGTTTATATGTAAAAAGCTGTTCGAAATAAAAGGTGACGCAAAAATCTTGTGCAAAAACACAAGAGATAATCACAATCAAGCTTGAATTGTCTTGTTCCATGGCTTGTAAAACTGAACTCTCCACAAACCTTTAACCAGCAAATGCGGCCCAGATTCTTTAGGATTGAAAACATAACAAGGTAATTAATTTAATTTTGAAAAATAGCTAGTCTGATTGTGGTGTTGCGGAATACTGGCTGATTTTACCAGTTACCACTTAGTCTTAATGAGCTTTGACAGCAACAACAGAACTCTTCATATCTGTTGTGACATTTCACAAAGTGCACGTCTAATCGCCAGCCCCTAATAGCAGCACAGAGCATTTATCCAACCAAAACTGTGACACGGAGCTAAGTGTGAGAAATCTGAACCGTTACACCCCTTCTAATTATCCCCTCCCACTCCACACAGCATCCTCACGGAGAAGAGAAATGCCTCATCCAATCCCATCCACCAACGCTCCACCAGAACCTTTTCTGCAGCTAAGAGCTGCCGGTTCTCAGCGAGACGGGTCAAATTCCTGCTGCTTGTGGGCCAAAAGTCAACCTGGGAACATTTTTCTCCATCTTTTCTGGAAGAAGCTGACATTTTTTGGGCTTGTAGCCAGAAGCGGAGCAGACATCCCTGGTGAATCACTTCCAGGAGAACAGTTTGTCATTTATTCACTCCAACTCTGAGTTTTAAACCCACCGCAGAGGAGACACACTCTTGATCATTAGTCAAGCAACAAGGGACTGACCTTACTTAACGTGGCCTGACCTGATCATCAGGGATGTGCACGTCCACTCCTTTCTGTCTCAAACCCTGGTCGACTTCTGCACAATAACTCATTTCACAATCATGGCATCACTGTTGAGGCGGCACAAAGCAAAACACAGCTAGTTATTTTTAACATATTTTAACACTAAAGTGTGTTGTTTATATAGATGGCAGCTCTTTTTTAAATGACAGAGGTGGCTGTGTGTGAAACTGAGAATTTTTCACTCAATTTAAAAGTCGCTGCCATAAAAAATCTATTATCCCACATTCACACTGGAGAAAATGCAGTTTGTTGCTTGTAAAAGCATCTAAGCGTTTTATCTATGGCTAGACAAAAATAAAATGTTGACAACCTTCTCAACAGCACTTTCTGCACTGAACATTAAAAAGCAGAACAGTTTAAGCGAGGGAGCCACACTTTTTCCAATATTCTACACACTTTATATATTGTTATATATGCGTGCATAAAGTACGTAAAAAAATAGAGAAATATATTTACAATAAATGACAATTTCCTAAATTCAATAGCTTGAAATGAAACAATTGAGAATCTAAAACTATAAGGAGTAAATATATCTTAGAATCAAATATTTGCTAGTATGTATTTCACAATAGTGATAGAAGCATCATCCTTGCAATGAGATTATGTGTTTTAATTCATCACTGTATATTTGTGTTTTTATTCTGTCTGACCTGTTTGTTTGACCACATTTCATATTAAAAACATTTTATTGCAAAATGGACCACAGCATTCATACGCTACTTATTAAAATATCAATTTTAATTTGTAATTAGGGATTTATGGAATGAACTACGGTACGTAACGATTTGTATGTTTGTAGTTATACGCATTAGATGAAAAATGTTATAAAAAATTTGACTTCAAGTTTAGTTCGTTCTGTGGTTGAGCCAAAATCTCAAATCACTCTCAAGTCAAATTAATTTTATCCATTAAAACTAATTAAAATGCTTTAATTCGTTCTAACCCTTAAATGGCTATCCCACTCTTTTAATGTGTCATGTTGTAATTTAGAGAATAAAAATGTGTATTTTTAT
>SOMO01000162.1:90992-102364 GCA_028128575.1 Paedocypris carbunculus
TAGTAGTAGTAAATGGGTCAATTCAAAAGTTCACCAAAGTTCCACTTAATTTACAAACATTGATCAAATTATTCTTTTTTCTAAATGTAGATCTAGTGTATTTCCAAAAACCTAAACTTTGTATTCCTTACAGAGTAGAAAATAACGCAAGGTTATGATTAATAAGTGCTCTCCATCTTCTGTCACACATCCTGCCTGATACTGCATATTTAGAGACTACGGGGTTGATTTGTGGCCTAAACAATAAAGTCTTTTGAGGTTGTGTCCATTAATCATACCTTTTTCCTTGAACGGGGGTCTACAAAACAGAAAAGAATGCCAAAGTTTCTTAACAAAGAAATTGCATATTAAGCATGTGCAGTTTCTACAATGCGAAAGGCTAAAGTTTAGTTTATCAATTTATTTAGGTTTACTATGCAGGACTGTTCATGTTTGTGATGTTGACCAATCAGTTCAACACACAGCTCACTCACAAATTATTTTGAATCTAAGCGCAACGTAACGTTTCATAACTTTGTGAATAAATTGAGATGCCAACAGGATTTATCAGCAGCCACTGTAAACAATGCAAGTCAACAATCATTGAACTGCCGCACAAAAATAGCTTTCGTGGCAAAAGCACATGCAACCATTTCTCAATGACTCAAAAAGCAAACACTTAAAGAAAATAGAGAGCGTTTAACCTTTGATCCAAATAACCAAGTGTCATCTACAATGTTGTGGCTATAAACAGCCTTATACATGACCATGAAATGACTCGATTGGCAAGAAATGACTCGATTGTGACCTGAATTAACCTGCGCCAGTGACTCCATTTTGCAGTCTTAAAAAATCCGATTCTGCATTTAAGGAATCCATTAAAACTGCAACAGGCTCAATGAAATTCACACATTTGATGTCTTTCTTAAATGTTAAACTCGCTGCTCTGGCAAAAAAAATAAATAAATCCACTCCTGTGAGTGTCTAGACATCTGTAAGATTTCTCATCTAAACTTTGTTTATCATCCAAAATGGTTTGGAGACTTGTGGGCTCAAATATAATTAAAAATAGCTGATTTAATTATTTTGTCACAACAGTTTCAAAATGTTCTATTATATTTTGAGATTTATTCATCAATATAGGAAAGCGCTCTTACTAATCAGAGCAGTTGAGATTACCATGGACTGTTTACGGTCCAATTAAAGTTTGATTTCCTGTTTTCACTAACCAAAAACGATTTTTACTTTCTGAATTACATTTTTTGCACTGTTTTTGCACATTTTGCTCAGTTTCTTGACTGAAAGAATGAAAACATCGCAAGCCACCTAAAATGCACAATTTTGGACTGTGGAGGAAACCGGAGACTTGGACGAAACCCTCGCAACCACAACAAGAACATGCAAAATCCACAAAGAAAGGCCTCAACCGGGCCTCAGACTCGCAACTCAAGTCTCAAACAGGACCAGGAGTTCGCAGAACTATTTGTTGACCATAAAAATGGCCTAGTAGAATTGGCCACATTTCATGGAAGAATACTGTATCTTCTTGAAGCATTTCTGTGGATCTTTCTCTGCTGACTTATTACAGCGATCAAGAAAAATGAGAGCGTATGTATCTGGAATTATCAGGTGTCCTTCTCTTTGTCTCATAAAGATCTTTCTCACCTACCTTCTCATGTACTGGAGCTGTGAAACAGCGTGTGTGTTTTCAAGCGATTATGCGTAAAGCTGGAATATACGTGCACAGTGAAACATAATGAGTCTGTTCTGACTGCATGGGGTAACTCACCGGTTACAGATTGGCCGGAAAATTTAGCGCTGCGTCTCCGAGATAAAGCATGGATCTGATGTAATTCTTTTCCTCTGAAGAAAATCCTTAATGATAGTCTCCTCACGTCGGGTTCCTTTTTGCCGTCTCCTTAACTTTAGAAGCTTCAAGCGCTGTAAAAAAAAAATACAACAAAAATGAAACAGAAAAAGCTTTAGAACGAATGACATTCAAGATTCCAAGGCAAATGTACCTGGGTTCAAAAATACATAGTTTAAATAGTCCTTATGTGAAAGTTCAGTTCAACAAATGAGTAAAAAAATCAAGTTTGTAAATTAAGTTCAAAATAGTAAGTAACTGTAATATTGGAATCAACTTCAGCCTCAGAAGTTGAGAAGTTTCTAAAAAACTTTGCACCTGTTGACCTCCTTCATGTCAACTCAAGAAATCGAATTGAATTGAATTGAATTGAAAAATCCTTTATTAGTCCCTCAGCGGGGAAATTTCACGTCACGACAGCAACAACAAATCCAAACAAGTTCAAATCCAAAGTTCTTGTTGAACACCAGCAACCACTACAACGAGCAATCTCAAGTGCAGCACAATTGTCTTCTGTTTTAGAAGCTGTTCCTGAAATTAAGCCATCAACACACTCTCCCGAGATTTTCCCAGCTAGGTTAAAAGCAAATCACTACAAGAATTCCGCAGTAGCTTTTCTGCATAATGGTTTTCCTTCCATTGTGCTGCCAGACCTTAAAGCACAAAAACTTGGGGTTATTTATGAGGAAACCTTTCATACAAACAAGTACTGTAGCAGTCATGTACACAGAATCCTTCTTGACTACAGTAATGCCCCCATATCCTTCCATCAATCCACCTGAAATCAATACACATAACAGCATCTCTTGTATTCCGTTACCATGGCAACACCTCCAAGTGAGCATGACTTTTGTTCATGTCACAGATTCTTCAGTTATGCTTCGGTTCACAGGTTTCCCCATCCTGGATCAAACCTGTGACCTCCGCATCACCTGCTCGGCTCCGCAGCTCTGCCTTCACACTGAAATCTGCCCCGGGAAATGAAAACACGTTGCCATGCCGAAACTAAAATGATGCATAGCCACAGCCTTTTAATTGCTCTACAATATACAACATCATCCATTCCACAAATTCAACACAAAGTAATCATTCTCTTTAATAGTTAATGTGTTTAGGAACAGCTTAGATGGATTGCTAGTTTTTTTTTCCACACCATAAAATGCTATTTGAATATTTTTGCCAGCAAAAAATCCCAGAAAATCAAAACTGTTGTGATGTAATACAAGTGTAATAGAATATTGGGTACAAAATATATTATCTATACTATATTTTATAATATTACTATAATATAAACATTCAGTATAAAGTAATTTAATGTGTTTTTTCAATGTCTGTTATATATAAAAATATATTGCTTCATTTAACAATTAGAAATAGTAAATCATAATAGTGAAACTGATAAGTTCATGTCGTCAAATTCTATAGACTATAAAGGGAAATATGTTGGAGTAAATGCATATGTGTAAACTTGAGTGTGTGAATTATTCATATTGTGGAGAAATACACAATTTTCTCAACGGTGAAACCGAAGTCAAGGATATGCATGACATAATAGCAGACACAAATGCAATTTGCAAGTGCATGTGTGTTAAAGCAAAAGATTCATTAGCAAATAGTAAAAACATTGCAATTCAGAGCACAAGTTTTTTCTTACCAATCTACAAAACCTGAATTGTCAAGAGGTGTCAAACTCAACCAAGTGGTAACCATGGCAACCCCCCACCCCCAGCGGAACAGGCGATATGTTGAGAAACCTTAACAAACACTTCAAAACGCAATGTCAGCATTCATCATGAAACATCCTGCAAAAAAATGTTGAAAAGTGATTGTGTAATTCTCACCCTGTCTGAGTCTGTGATGTTCTTCATGTCTCCGTGAAGAGCAACTCATCCTTCTTAAGGTGAACAACACGTTATCAAGTGCCGACACACGTCTCCTGAAAAACATGATGCGAGCAGCACTCAATGTAGATATCAAAAAAAGCCAGCAATGCCATTTCTGTACTTTTAAAATGCTAGTGAGTAAATGACAATGTTAATAAACGTTTGTATTATAAGGCAAGCATCTCTACCGATTAGAAAAAAAAACACGAGAAAACTTTTAGACAAGATTTTGACAAAATCGCAAACTGGTTTGATGTGGTTGCATGTTGTGGGTTGCACATTTTGGAGAACTATCAATTATTCACATGACTGAATGTTTACCTTGGCTACTTCGAGGCAGGGCGAGAATGGATTTTACACCCATGACCGACTAGAAATATGTTTCAGTCACGGCTTGATGCATTTCGATGTATAAACAGCAAGATAAACTTCTTGGCCCTGCCTGGTTTCCTTCTGTGTTCACGCTATGCATCTGAAATCCTAAATAAGAATCCACAAAAGCAATGCAATAAAACCACAGTGAAGGATTCTGTTATGGCACATCTGGAGCAGATCTGTTATTTGCAGTTATTCATTTGTATGCGATCTTGACAAAAGTTAATGCACGTGTAATTATTAGCTATTATAATGTTGCTTTATCCCTCAATTTCTGTACTAATTAATATTATAAAACTCTTGTTGAAACCTCAGGCGAACCTCAAAGCATCAATTCTAGTTCATTATCATTTAACATGCCATATATACAATACGATGCAAATCATCACTGGTTATGATGTAATAATCATTTCTGTTCAATCCTAATTTCAAAAGACTTGGGAATAATCTCTGCAATGTGATGAGGTTTTTACATTACCATAAAAAATGATGAAACTGCTTTAAAATCGGGCCCTGTGGTTCACTCAATGCACTCAGGGTCCAACACATTTCCCAGATTTATATGGCAATTAATGAATACATGTACCTTTTGTCCTGTTTCCAATCTCGATCCAGATTGAAATTTGGAGCCTCAGAAAAAAAACATGTCTCCTGGCACAGGCTCTAAAAAAGGTTTATTGCTAGTTTAGCAAACCAAAACGTTTCAAGCTCAGAAAAACCAAATTTCATTGTTCATTTGAGTATAACAATAGCTGACAATTTGTGCAATACTGAAAAGAAATTGCAAGACATGTTAGTCTTTGATTTGGTTTTAAAAGTGAATTTGACATCTGTATGATGAATATACCGTAATTTCAGTCAGTAATAAGTTAAATCAGTTAAAAAAACTGTCTACTAACCTGAGGAAAACAGAAGCATCAAAAGCCAAACATGCTGTGGTGTTCACAACCCAAGCCTTGACTTCGATTTCCAAAGGAGTGAATTTGATTCAAATGTGATTTGGGTAAATGCATCTGCAAAATGCATAAATGTAATACCAATGTTTAAAAAAAAACCTGTCCACGCTAAAGGTGAGGTGAATTTCAGTCAAACGAATTGGCGGACATTTTCCCGCACTTTTTCTTCACTGAAAAACACCAACTCTGCCTGAGGGGTTTCAACTTCTGTTTAATATCACATGGGTTTGTGTTAGTATTTCTGACTAGGAATTCAGCTCTTCTCAGCCTCCCGTCTCAAGTGAGTTTCGAGTATTTGTATTATTGACAAACCGGGAGGTTCCTGACAAGAAGGAAACGCTCGGTTCAAAACAGCGGGATCCAGAACTACACGTCAAAGCGAGAACAAAACAAAGATGGTGGAACAACATCGCCCCTCTCAGGCTGTAAGCGGCAGTGAAGCAGCACTAGTCCGGCTGTCAGATGATGTAACGATGATGAATTATGAAATGTGTCACACTCGATTTAAGTTTCTTCTCACTCTCTCGTTCTCCTTCAGCTCTCCTTTATTGGTAACTACTTTGAAGCAAAAGAGAAGATGGTTCATCTGTAGGTGGGTCATACTTTTTCAGGCTCTTAAATTAAAAAAAAAAAAAAAAACAATAATTGAAAAATAATGCAAGATAAAGACTGCTTTACAAATATATTGTTGCAAATAAAGGGCATTATCTATCTTATCAACAAATATTTTGCTGAAGACAAAATTACCATGATTATTTCATCAATTTCGCTTAAAATTTGCATAATAAAATAAAACCTTGTGTTAAATGTTTTAATGCCATTATTACCACATTACGTGTAAAGTACAGGTGTTAGCAACTCCAAATGACCAATAGTTCACAACATGTTTTTTTTTTTTTTTTTTATGTTTAGCTTAACCAAAAAGCAGAGCTCTCTATATACCTAGTCAATCGATGATCCAACTTCTGGTCATGATGAAAGGACAATGTCTCAGATGCAAGCTGCTGGTATGAGTTCTCATCCAGGTTGGCTGGGCTCAGTCAGCTGAAGTGGCTTGGGCACCTGTTCGAACGCCTCTGGAACATCTTCCAGTGGCCAAGGGGAGAATGATGCTCAGAATGCTGTATCTGTAGACTGATCTGGGAACGTGTTCTTGGAAGAGCTTGAGGGAGCTCACAAAAGCTAGAGGGAATGTCAAGGGAGAAAGAAATCTAGGCATCATCGCTCAGACTGCAGCACGACCCAGCTGCAGATGAGCAGCAGAGGATGGATAGATGAAAGGATGGATGGAAGGAAGGATGGGTGGCGTTACTTACTTTACATTGCAGTTCTACAAAAGAGCTTTACGCTTTCTGTGGGAATCAAACCAACACATTTTTGTTATCCTTCTGTGAGCCAGTGAACCACAGAAGTGAATCAGCAAATGTTTCTAATTGAAGCCTTCTGTTGTGCTTTTGCTAATCAAATTTCTTTCAACGTTCAGAGTTAACGTGCATAAAGAAGTGTGCTTTGCATCGAATGAGCCTTTAAATGTTGTAACATTAGACCTTTTAAAAGCAACACACCATTTTGCCTTCAAGCCTGAACATTGTTCAGACTGGAAAAGAAGATCTCACACTGTTTGATGACCTCAGCATGTAACCAACTAATGTACGCAGATAGTGAGTAAACAATGCTTTATATAAGCACACAAACACTTTTCCGATTGCTGCTCGTTTTATGGGAAGCATTTTCTTAAAACTAGAGCATCGTTTATTTGCTCATGCTGTTTTGCCACCAGAGAAAATATACAAATCAAGATTTAGCATGTTCACACAGCAGATATATTAGCGCCTGATTAGACTATAAATGCCCACATTTTTTACACAGTAGGGCAGTAAAAATATCTGCTCATTAAATGGTGACACCATTGAATTAAACTGTGCTGATAGACCAGGCCACATAATGGATCACGATTTTAAAAGATGCCATTATCTCTCTGTGATACATTTAAGGAAAATGGGACATTGATGAAAAAATGGAAGAGCAGATAAAACATATTGGGGAAAAAAAAGAATCCAAATTAGTAAACCAATACAAACCTACGATGCCCAAGGACGAGCCAACGGCACTGATCTCAGAGCTCAAAGTCTCAAGACCTGAGAATGTAATTTCATTAACTCCAGTGAAAACAGACACAGTAAAATAACCTTGAAAAATATCTCGAGGGGTTTTTACCCTAGATGCCGGAGTGCATTTTAAAGACGCTGTAAATGGTGAGATTCATTCTACATTAGGAAAGTTGATTACCACAGCGAATGATACGTGCACACAGACGTTTTTTTATACGTGAGGATACAATAGCGAGAAATTAAATGAGAATGCCACACAGATTTTAAATCCATTTCAGGTAGATTCGATTTCACAGAATGTTCTTTTGCCTCAAAAATGCACTTTGTTTTATAAACTGCATAATCAATAATTAATCTTTTTGTTCATGAAACACACTTTTATTTAAAAAATCTCAAAATTGTCATTTCAACTATTATTAGCGAAGCAAGACTTCACCGGGCTGAATACCTGGATGAATGGATGGATGGACGGCTGATAAATGGATAAATGGACAGATAGATAGATGGATGGACGGACGGACGGACAGACAGATAAAAATAGATGGGTGGAAGGGTGGGTGGATGGATGGATGGATGGATAGACAGACAGACAGACAGACAGACCGACAGATAGATAGATATGAACAAGTAGATAAGAACTAAAAAGATAGTTACTTTGTAACCTTCTGCTTCCATCAGTACTACAGGGAAATATTCTCCTGTCAGAGCTTGCAGTGCCAAACTCAAATCAGGGATGAGTTGATTTCAATTACCCTCCTCTGGATGAATAATGTAAAGCGATCTTACCATCTTAGTGAACTCTAAAAGGAAAAAAGGGGGCAGCCCTCCATTATCCTCCCCACAAATCCATCACTCCCTGCCTCTCTGTCTCAGTCTATATCACTGTCAGTCGCTCCTCTCTTCTCTTTTTAGCCAGATGATTATGATCATCTGTTCTGGATCTTTTCATGTTGTAAGTCTCTTCCATCCCTTTATTCCTTGGGTTTGGTCAGAATATATTTTATATATATAAAAAATAAAATGGAATATATACAGCATATTCTTTTGCTTTTGGCTTTTTGCTCTTTTTCAATACAGAAAAGCTCTTTAATGTGCAAGTTAGCTTTGGTTTTGTGGTTTCAATATAACTTAGTGAAACTGTGCATCAAAAAAGGTCATTTGCGGGGCGTCTTGTGATGAAACACAAAAAGAACCGTGTTTACTGGGAGATTATTTGAGATAAAAGCGCTACCTTTCAGACAAAATTATGCGCCATCTAAGCATAATAAAATCCTCTGAAGCCGAGATCCCATGAATGTTTCAAGCAAAGCATCTCTAGTGAAAACTTCAGACTGTCACAAAGGAGACGAATCATCATCAATCATTCATTCATTCGCCTGTCAAATATCGCAGCGAAGACAAGCATTTGAATTTCACAAGGGACCACGATTTAGGCACAATACACAGTTTATTTTCCAGGAATGACTTAAAACGTGGAGATTACACCAGATGTCATGGTTCCACTAAGCAGCAATGCTAGTAACAATTTATGAATACTGAAACAAACAGTCCAAGTCTACATTTATTCCTGAAGTATCAGCAGCAAACACAAGAACATACATGATAAGTTAAGTCCACACTTCCGAAAAACATAGAGGTCCATGTTTCTCTTCAATATAGGAAGAACGAGAAAATGAGTGAAACTGTCAATATGGCCACTAGGTGACAAGTCAAAATTGTGCTCTTCATTTAACCATCCAGTGAAGTTACAGTGCACTGTGCGTTACAGAACGCACAGTGAAGTCAACGCACTGGGGGGCAAGTGGGTTTCAGTGTCTTGCTCAAAGACACTCATGTTCCACCCATGTGGAACTCGGAACTCAAACCTCTTGAGGTTTAGATCACAAAAATGATCTAAATCACTGGCCGGTCAGGTTACAGAAGTATTGTTCAGGCCTGTCCACTAGAACATTGCGGAATCTCCTGAGATTAAATTAGAATCATAAAATGAAAATATATCAGAAGTAATATCAGTAATTGAATTAAAAGTGAGATTCGAGTTGCCTGTGGCTACTGGAATTGTTCTGGAAGATGATTCCAACTATGATTGGCAATTAGCTTGCAATACTAATTGGAAGCCACTGATGTGATAGGTTCAAATCTCTATCACAAAAGCACATTATCTCCAAGATTCCATGTTTTTATTTTACAATTATAAATTTGAAGTCCTTGCATGTACTCACCATTTAAACAAATCAATGTACACAAAAATGTTACCAATTAATCAACGCAATGTCTTTTCTCTTTGTTCATCTGAAGTTTTGAGTCTGCAGGTCAAGGATGTCGACTCGGATGTCCAAGTACAGAAGCCTGAATTGTTTGAGAGCCATATTGGGGGAAAGATCAAGCCGGTTTTAAAGATTTTCGAGAATTATGTTTCTACAGCACGATGCTGAGATCCAGTAGTTGGAGCATTGGTATTCTGTCTGTATGTGTACAGTATTAAGATGAGTGGCATTTATATCTTCATGCCAAAGTATATGTTCTGTAGCTACTCAGTTTACCAGATCGTTTCCAAGTTCTGTTTATTGGAGTTTGGGTAAGTCAATAGTTAAACACACTTTTGATGTTTCATAGCACTGTATTTTTTTCTTCCTATCTTTCTGAAGTGGAGGTCTGATCTGTCTCACATCCGCAGCCCTTGAGGAAGTGCTGATTGACTTCCTGAAATTATTATTGATCTTCTCAGAGAAGGAGGCAAACTCATTGCATTTAGCATCTGAGAGCATTTCACAGCGAATTTAATTTGTGGGGTTTGTAAGCTTCTCAACACTAGCTGAAATGGTGTTCTCTACACAACCTTGTACAGGCGTACAAGAGTACCTGAAAACCATACTTGAGTAAAAGTATGGATATCTTATATGGATAAAAAATAATCCAATACAAGTCACAAGTCACCAATTTCAAGACTTGAGTAAAAGTTGCAAAGTACTGAATTTAGGCTCAAAAAGCACTAATCAATGTGGAAAAACAAGAAAAAAAAATGTTTTATTTCCTAATATAAAAATGCAATTTAACACCTAAATGTTTCAAAATGACAGAACAAAATAGATAAAAAAAAGAACAAAAATTCAGTCTCAGTCAAACTCTAATGTGCAAAAAAGTACAAATGCTAATTCACGCTCACAGCGATATGGCTCATAAACAGCATAAAGCACGTTCAGCATCCTGCAGATGGCGATATCACCTCATCCAGCCAAGAAATTAAACACGGTAAAAAAAAGATGCCGACTTGTTGTGCACAATCACAATGTAACGAGTAACGGTAAGTGTCCATTCAAATGTAACAGAGTAAAAAGTACAAGTTGCTTATATTTTTGACAAATAAATAAATGTAAAAAAAATATTTACTCAACACCACTGGTGCTACACAATTAAATGTAATTTGCAAATTGGTAATAGTTGAGCGTTTATACATGTTTTGTGCAAATAAAAAAAACAAATACTTTAATGAAAAGTCATTGTACATAACCTGAAGATTAGCAACATGCTAATGCTAACCATTTGAAATTCTGTCAAGACAAAGTGGAGCTTTTTTACATCCCTGAAATATAGACACAGTCATGATATCTCTGCTTTCACCGTCTAAGTGCTATTCACAGCAGCATTAACAGGAATAATTCTCCAGGTTAATCTGACGGGTTGATCTGGGCCTGACAAAGAGAAATGGCCGGCGTTCGCTCAAAGTGGATTATCCAAGTGCAGAACTGATTGGCTGAGGGATTTAAGAATGTTTTTGTTTATTTGCTTGGGTTTTATCTGTTCGGGGTCAGAGCAATTCCTTTACAAAGGAATGTAATCACCTTCAGAGATCCAACTATCAGATATCTATCACCTCAATGTGGGGGAAATGAATCAAGTCGAGGTAAAGAACTTGTTAGACAGCGTCTGGTAAGAAGTTTGGCAATACAGATTGCAAAAAGCGAATAAAAAATCCATCATTGGGAAATGTAAGTGAGAGATTAACAATGACGTGTCTTAACAGAACTTTATGAGTGTGAAAGTAACAGGCTCAAGGTTTCTACAAGAACAAACTCAGAAATGCTTCTCCAGCAGCAAATACTTGGGAAAATTGACTTTGTTACTTTACTTGAGTATTTTTGGCTACTTTTACTTGTGCTGAGTATCACAAACACTTTTGATTGAGTATTTGTACATTTTA
>SOMO01000162.1:119054-132248 GCA_028128575.1 Paedocypris carbunculus
CATGTAGTGACTGAAACTGCACCTTCCTTGCAGATGTAAAAGCCTGAATCTGCAGAGGAACCACTTGACGTCCATTCGTCAGCTGCCAAAGGCTCCGGCGCTGGAGCATCTGTGCCTGTGTGACAACAGTATTCTCTCTCTGGGCGAGCTACACCTGCTGAGAGGTGTGCCGCTGCTCTCTCTCTCCCTCAAACACAACCCCTGCCAGTTCCTGGAGGATTACCGCTCACGGCGAGTACACACACACACACACACCTAGAGAGGGATGTGTGTTTAACTCATTATTCTGGCTCCCCACAGTGTGTTTTCCTGTTTGCCAAAGCTCCAGGTTCTGGATGGCATCCCAAAGCTTCCGGAAGATTCCCAACCTTCCTCTTCACCCTCAGCATCCAGGTTTTGTAGCATTTTGTAAAGGGTGAATCTCCACAGCCAAGACAGTCAACCAGTGACAGTGTAGAACTACAAAGATTTGTATAGAATTTATTAAACGGTTTTTCTACTTCCTGTGTATTATTTCGGTAAAAGCCACATCACCAACATTCATAATTGCCATTCGTTTTTCCTTTTCAATGTCGACAAGCAAAGCAACAGAAAACAAGATCCTTCACCAATTTTTATTCCATTTTATCTTGAAATGGCATAAAAACACGCAATAAAAATGCAAGGTTACATGTTCAAACCAGTGGCGAAAGAAATCTATACACAATTTGATTTAAATATATTAACGTCAAAAACCTGACAGGAAAGCTGCTTCACCAAAGTAAAAAAAAAAAAAAAATCTTAAAACAAGTTCAGGGAATCGGAAAAAGAATTATTACACAACACATATACAGGAGATAAAAAAAATAATAGTACAAACAAAACAAATCAGTTTTGTAGTGTTTTATACATTCGATGTTGCGTAACGTCATGATCTGATATGGAGTGATCCTGTGACACACTTAGCGTTAGTGTCGTTTTGTCACTAGGTGGCGNGTGTGTTTTCCTGTTTGCCAAAGCTCCAGGTTCTGGATGGCATCCCAAAGCTTCCGGAAGATTCCCAACCTTCCTCTTCACCCTCAGCATCCAGGTTTTGTAGCATTTTGTAAAGGGTGAATCTCCACAGCCAAGACAGTCAACCAGTGACAGTGTAGAACTACAAAGATTTGTATAGAATTTATTAAACGGTTTTTCTACTTCCTGTGTATTATTTCGGTAAAAGCCACATCACCAACATTCATAATTGCCATTCGTTTTTCCTTTTCAATGTCGACAAGCAAAGCAACAGAAAACAAGATCCTTCACCAATTTTTATTCCATTTTATCTTGAAATGGCATAAAAACACGCAATAAAAATGCAAGGTTACATGTTCAAACCAGTGGCGAAAGAAATCTATACACAATTTGATTTAAATATATTAACGTCAAAAACCTGACAGGAAAGCTGCTTCACCAAAGTAAAAAAAAAAAAAATCTTAAAACAAGTTCAGGGAATCGGAAAAAGAATTATTACACAACACATATACAGGAGATAAAAAAAATAATAGTACAAACAAAACAAATCAGTTTTGTAGTGTTTTATACATTCGATGTTGCGTAACGTCATGATCTGATATGGAGTGATCCTGTGACACACTTAGCGTTAGTGTCGTTTTGTCACTAGGTGGCGCTGTTTCTCACAGCGTCCTTTCTCTTGAAAACTCATGCTGCAGATTGTCAAAGCATCGACCCTTATAGAGACCCGGAGGAACAAGGTCAAATAATTAGTGTTAAAATACTTTTAGATTATGTTTACCATACAATTCATCTAGTCCATTATGAGGGTGTGGGTGTATGTATAGTGTATTTACTTAATACACATAATGGTGTGTGTGTGTGTGTTTCTCTAGAGAGAAAATGTTTTGTTGGCACATTATAAAGGGCAATCAGTGTTGAGTTCCGTATTTGATTGACACTCCAAAATCTAAAAATACCTAAAAACGTGTTTTACCACATTTATAAAGTCAAACAACATGTAAACATTCATGGGGCATCGAGCACTTTACCATCATCGCCCACGATGCAATGCTCATTCATGGCATTTAAACTGGAGTGTTATACGCAGGAAAAAGTCAAGTTTTGCAGGTCACTGCGGTTTGTCCGTGGATAAATCCCAGTCACAGTTTTCTACGCTAGAGGAAACTTACAGTCAGGAGTCGAGTCCAAGGCGCTGCGGGAATCTTCAGCTGGAGGAATGAAAGCAGTGTTGACGTCAGCTGACATTAACCAATCAAAACTCTGCATCTCGGGTCGGAGGTCAGCACATAAACCACCCAGCAGAGCGGTTTTCGAATATAAAGTGAGCACAGTCCATAAAAAGCATCTGGCTGTTGATCATCCCATCACCTCACATTTCTGCCCTGCCATGTAGCGGTTTATCCTCTTCCTCCTCCTCCTCCTCTTCGTCTTCATAGTTCTCCTCGATAGGACCTTTGGCAGGTTGTTTGTTCTGTTCCGCTGCTGCTTCAGCTACTTTGGCTTCTTCCTATCAGATGAAGTAAAACGACGGTTAGTCAGAGTGAAAACTGATCACAGAACTTTCTGGTGGTCCAACGGCCAACTACTGTGTTCAGAAATCGCTTCAAAGTTCTGAAACACATTGTACATTNGATTTGCTTGACATAAGGAGTGTTCAAAAGAAACATCAGGATATCTGACATTTCTCACCACTAGTTGTTCTTCAGCCGGTGGCTGGTGCAGGTTCTCCACAGGCAGGTGGTTGTTGTCTTGACCTTCAGGCGCCGCCTCTTCCTCCTCCTCCTCCTCCACGTGATGATGCGGCTGCTCTGCTTCCTCAAACTCATCCTCACCCTGGTTGTTGGGGTCGTCCTCTGGATTAACATCTGCTTGTGCATGTCGCTGTGGATGATTTTAAATCATTAACATCCTCAAATTGTTTTGATGTAACTTACTGAAAACAACCAGAACAACATACAAATTGCAAGTTTTCCCCCTTAAATATTGGTGATAAATTACACAACTCAAAGAAGTAACGTGATTCTTCAGATGAAGAATTATTGAGCCGCCGCCTTAAACAAATAAACAACCTTAAATAAAAATGTAGAGCAAAGGATTAACCGACTTTTGAACAAAAGACACCAAATGATTCACACAGACCAAAATTAAAAACTAAGATAGTAAAGTTAGACAGACTACGATAGACAGAATTTTTTGGCTGATAAATTACATGAAAAACTGCCCAACCAATAACACCACTTGGTGGCGCTAACAATAAAATAACAAAACTATGTACTGTATATAAAAACTGCGCAAAAAATGTTGAAATATTGTTGTCTTATATAAATGATTTTGTTTTAAATACTGCATTTTATTTTTGCATGTCAGGCTGAATTACAGTGAGTACAGTGTTCTCAAATTGCTTAAGTGGAAAAAAAAAAAAAAGTCTAAAATAAACAAAAGCAAGAATTGTGTTTATAAAGTGAGATGACTTGACCAAATAAATAAAGCAATACAATTAAAAAAGAAAAACATGGTCAACCTCTGGAAAACAAATGTCTCAAACCTCTGCTTCCTCGTTATGGGCGTTATCCTCTTCCTCAAGTCTCTGATCCTCATGATGGAGGCTTTCCTCTGAAAGTTAAGCACGCTGAGATCAGCAACTTCGCAACTAATCACATAATATTCACATTAAGATCAGAAACAAGTTCAATGGTAAATGTTTGTAGTCTTGAAGCAATTTAGAGAGTAAAACAATTACAGCAGCTCAGAGATTAACACTCTCATTTTCACCCCGTGAGAGACTCCCACAGATTAAGGACAATTGATACAAAATGTATAATAATCCTACATCACCAACACATGTGAATTATTTACCGTTCTCATCCAACCGTGGATCTTCCTCCTCAGGCATCAGATCGTCCTCCATATGTTCATACTCTGACTTTTTCCTAAACAGATATTTTATGCCTTTATTACAAACAATTATAACTATATGTAGGTGTGTGTGTGTGTGTGTGTGTGACCAGAAGTGTCTTGTTCTCAGACCTGAGTGATTCCTGCTGCATCTGCTGTTCTTTGAGATCGGCCTCTCTGTGCTGTTGCTCCTCTCTGGCTTTCTGCAGCCGGAGTCTCTCCTCACGGTCCTTCAGCTGCTGCTGCTGTTGTTTCTGCAGGGCCTCCTGCCGCAGGTGCAGACGTCTGCGCTCCTCCTCCAGCTGCGCAGCCACGCGCTGCTGCTCCTGCTGCTGCTCGTACGCAGACTTCACCCGCTGAGCCTGAGCCTGAGCTGCTGAATCCTGTAGAAGAAGAGCATTGATGATCAGAAGCGTGAGGAACGTGTGGTCAAAGTGGGCNCCTTCAGCTGCTGCTGCTGTTGTTTCTGCAGGGCCTCCTGCCGCAGGTGCAGACGTCTGCGCTCCTCCTCCAGCTGCGCAGCCACGCGCTGCTGCTCCTGCTGCTGCTCGTAAGCAGACTTCACCCGCTGAGCCTGAGCCTGAGCTGCTGAATCCTGTAGAAGAAGAGCATTGATGATCAGAAGCGTGAGGAACGTGTGGTCAAAGTGGGCCCCAGAATTCTAGGTTTATGAAGTGGGCTCTTTTTATGGGCAACGACTTTGAAGAGCAACAACTATGGGCAACAACATAGAAGATTTGTGTTCGGACCTGTTTAGCATGATGCTGCTCGTTCTGGTCAGGCTGTCTGGCCCGTGGTTCCTCTTCTACTTCACTCTGCACCATGTCAATCTCCTCCTCCAGTTTTTGCGGCTGCCCAGCCTGTTCCATCTCTTCTTCTGCCAGCTCTCTCCTCCTCTCCTCTGCACCTCCAATCCCTCCATCCTCCTCTTTCTGATGCGGCTGGGCCTCCTCAACCTTTTCTTCAGGGTGCTAAAAGGCAAAAAGATGCAAGATTTGTGTGTGAAAAATCTAATTTTCAAAATGATTTGAGCGTTTTTGATGAATAATAATGAATATCATTATTCAGTGTGTGGTGGTTTTGTCAGAGAAATGTTGGACCCAGACCATGATTCCTTAAAACAGACCTGTAAATGGGAGTCTTGTGGTTGAGCGGCTCCATGCACATTTCGGTTCTGGACCGGCTGGTTTGCTGCTTGATTCAGGCTGGGCATTTTATTGAGAGTGTCCTTCAGATGTTTATATTCATCCACTTGGACCTGGATCCCAAGACAGACACGTNTTCGGTTCTGGACCGGCTGGTTTGCTGCTTGATTCAGGCTGGGCATTTTATTGAGAGTGTCCTTCAGATGTTTATATTCATCCACTTGGACCTGGATCCCAAGACAGACACGTCACGAGAACACACACGCTCTGAAGTGATGCGGAGCAGAAAGAGCCTGCTCACCTGGGCAGCAGCCAGCGCGCTCTTGTGGTCCTCCAGCGTCAACACAAGCTGGTCATGTGAGGATTTTAAGCTCTTGTGCTGTTGCTACAAAAAGAATCATCACAGGTAATTAGGGATGCAACGATACCACTTCCACAATTCAAGAAATATACACTTTCAAAAATGAACATATTCATAAGTTTTTACAGAAAACACAAGCCTTTGTGCAGATTCAAAAGTCAACCAGAGTTTGCCAACGTACAAGAAGTAATTGTTAAGAAGTGTTACCCTGGTGTCCTGAAGCTGCACGTAGACTTCCTGATGGGCCTTCCTCAGCTGCTTGTTCTCTTCACGTAGATTATACACATTTTCTGAGGAACAGAGGGAGAAGTGACTTCAACAAACATTTATATTTTTCAGGTCAGAATCCCATCAGTGGTTCATAGGACATTTGTTAATCTAGGTATCTCACTCAATTTAGAGCGAGATACCTAGAGATGATGCTGCCATTTAATGTTCATACAAATTTTGAAAAACTTTCCCTTAGCACAATTACACAGCCGAGTTTGCAATACCAAGACACCAGTTTGTGGTATGAATTCCATGTAAATTAAAGTCACTTTAAGGGGGGTGGGGGTAAAAATCACTTTCAAACTGTTAGTCCCAAACTGTAAATTAAAAAAACAAAATATTATCCCTCTACTAATAAGAGTTATTTTATACAAAGGTTTGCTTCCAATACTAAATGTGGAGATCACAGGAAGAATAACTTGAAACCACTTTTTTCTCCAAAAGCATCAATTTTGGACAAAACCACTTGTTCTAAACAGGAAAAGATGGAATGGTTTCTAGTCTATAATTGTTATTATACTTTACACATATGGTATAAAGAGTCACCTTTGAGCTTTGATATCTCAGACTCTTTGACTTGATGAATCTGGTCGATTTTCTGCTTGTGTTCGTCGATGGCCCTGCTGTGTTCATCTCCTTGGAGCTGATGCTGCTCTTGTAGTTCATAATACTGCTTTTTTAGATCGTCATGCTGGTTCTGATAGTACAAACACATCAATGAGAAAGGAAAGTTGGACCTTATGTTAATAAACCCATCAGCAGACAAAGGATTCTTCCCACTGACCTTCAGTATCTGATGTTGAGCGTGAAGAGAGCTAAACTTGGAGCTGGAATCTTGCTACAGACACACCAATGTAAACAAACCTGGTTATTTGTGATGGACATGACAATCTAACTTTCTGTCTATCCACCTGTTTTATCCACATCATTACAAAAGTAAAATGAATGTAATAATGACAAATAATGACTGTAATAATGACAAATAATTAGTAAGAGTGAGTATCAGACAACCAGACTGACTTGTATACACCAAGTATTGAACCAACCTTCTCTTTGTTGAGGGACTGCTGAGCCTCCAGTTTATAGACCAGAAAATCTGTGAGAATATAAAAATGCGGAACAGTTATTATCAGAAGAACAGCCGTAATCAAACTCAAGTCTAACAGAATCGAAAGTATTTTCCAAAGTAGAGCAAGAAATTTAATTTTAAATAAAAAATATATTTAAAAAAAACAATAATAAAATGTGAACACAATTATGAAGCACACAACGTAAAAAATATGGCACACTATATACAGATTACAAAGTAATCAGTATATCTGTAACAATATATTACAGATTCAAAGAGATTACAAAACTATCCATCATTAATAAGAAAGCATTTACTTGTAACAAACATGGCATATACAGTATAATTGTATATACATAGTATATGTAACCTTTTTATTTAAATTTTTTTCATAAAATGTTGTATGTTTTAAAAAAAGAGCGTTTTAGAATCTTTATTGTTCATCAAATTATAATGTGCAGTTTCATGGTAATAATCGATAATTGCTGGCTTTGTCATAATAGTTAGGTCCTAAATGGAGTATTTCTCTTTGTAATACACACGGGATTACTGGATCTTTTGTGTATTAATCATACTTGCCATCTTTGGCTTTTTTGTGCTCCAGACGCTCCTTCTGAAGAGACTTCTCCAACCTAGAGCGATGTTCATACACAACTGAGAGGAAAAAAAGAAAAGTTTAATCATAAATAAGGGCAGTTTTCCATTAACCTGATCATCTTCCTTACGTCAGCGGTTTTATTATCACAAGTCTGATGTTTCAACTTTTTTGTCATGTTTGAACTTTAGTTTCATTGAATTTACAAAGGTTCAGATTTAGGGTCTAAATGTTTGTACAAGTTATAACTGGTTCTCACATGTTCCAACTTTAGATGCATTGCATACAATTATATTCCACCGAACGATTAGAGATTAACGCATATTGACATAGTGTAATTTATTACTCAAACAACACAATACATACTTCACTCCTGTCCAGGATGTGTCTTACTGTTTAGATTGTGTCTGGATCGCAACTGTAAATATGCATTATGAACTGGTTCAGCCGTTCAATGTCCATTTACCATCGAAATGGCATGAGTTCACCAAAGCCATGAGTTTGCTAAAGGCGTGCAGTGGTAATCGCATTATTAATCTAGTTTATGAACAGAAGCAAACGAGCTAATCTAGATTATACTAAGGTAGAAAAAAATATAAACTGATATTGTCTCTAGGAATAATCCGTCCATTTAAAATGACAATTTTGTTGGCAAAATATGGTCTATACATTTTTCACCTATTTCACACACACACACACACACACACACACACACACACACACACACACACACATCTGAAATAAGCATCTCACTGTGCAAGGCACTGTTCAAGCGTCAAAAAAAGAATTTGCACACCAACATCAGAGACAAGAACACATAATTTGAAATAAATCAGCGATTTACGAAACGTTGATCGATGACGTCACCAATATGCGCGTTCCAGGAGTTTTACCTTGCAGCTGGGCGGACAGGGATTCCTGGTGTTGTTGATATTTTACAGCAGTGGCTTCGGTTCTCTTCAGCTGTTTGTGCATCTCATAAGACACCATTCCACCATAGATCATCCCAAACACCACCGTGACCAGCAGGAGCGACTGGAAAATCTTCTTCTGCTTTCTGGAGCAAGCGCCGTTGCCCATGGTGCCTTCTGCTGCTCGGGATCCCACTAAAACTTTCCGGGGAAGTAGTTCCTCACTTGTGGGTGAATAAACGCTTCTGCCCCCTTCGAAACTCCTCATGAAACATTATATTCGTTCGAGAGTGCCTGCGAACCTAAAGCACGAACTTTTCCAACTTTTTACACACAGTCGAACTACTTTAAAGTGAACCAAGTGTCTCCTATTCTTGCGCGTTTTGCTGACACGTTTACATAATAACGTCGGGTTTGTTTCAACTTATTAGATAAAGTTTANCCCTTCGAAACTCCTCATGAAACATTATATTCGTTCGAGAGTGCCTGCGAACCTAAAGCACGAACTTTTCCAACTTTGTACACACAGTCGAACTACTTTAAAGTGAACCAAGTGTCTCCTATTCTTGCGCGTTTTGCTGACACGTTTACATAATAACGTCGGGTTTGTTTCAACTTATTAGATAAAGTTTAAAAATGCCCGTCGTACCTTTTTGTTACGTGTCACCTACAGCTACTGAAAACGTTCACTGATACAGGAAGTTTGGCGGAAAACGGCCGAGTGTCGTGATTGGTCGAGAACACTGCCAGTCAAAAGAGGTATTTCTAATGGGGCGTGTCGACGTTGACTAGAATGATAAAACGCAACGAAATATAATGTGTAACTCAACAAAAAAACACAAAATCCGTATTAATTATACTTTATACTATGCTGAGATAAAAAAAAATGTCTTATGTGAATTATTATATTGAAATGCATGTAAATGTTGAAATAAGTAACTTTGTATTGTAACCCTTTCGTTAAATAATTTTCTGACATTATTTATAAGAAAAATTGTGCTTATGTAAGTGTTTCCGACACCAAAAATTATTGGTAGGGAGTGAAAAAATGTAGGACAGTCGCCGCCTCTCACCCACACGCGCGCACACAACTATTTGAACAAACCTGTTGTGCTGCTTGTCTACACAGCAGACAAGCATTTACTGTAGTGCGCCAGCAGGAGGCGCTGTTTCCGCACATTTACTGCATCTGAAACTTAGATTTTAGGGATATAATCATTTAAGGAGTTAAAGAACTTGGTTTCCGTCTTTTTTTTTACTGGAACAGAAGCATATTCCACTACAGACAGGGAGAGACTAGACTGTCTGGACTGGATCTGTCTATCTACCTGTCTGTCCATCTGTCTAACTGTCTTATTGTATTTGTAACATGTAAAAAATACAACGATGCCTTTATTAAAAAACTGAGACGAGTTTGTCAATTCAACAACTCCAATGAACTAGTTTACAAAGATGCTAAACAAATATTTGACAAAAATGAATAAAGTACGTGTATGATAGACGTTCTGTCAATAGTTGACTATTGCTAACTGCTATTTGGCTAAGTGAGTTTGATTTGGTTCTGCACTGTCTGTGAGTCAAAGGGAAATTAGAATTTGGAATTCTTATGTGGTTACAGGTAAGGATGTCCACGGCTTAGGCTGCCCACTGCTCCGGGTTCAGTGGATGGGTTAAAAGCAGAGCACAATATTCATGGGCCCTAGTGTTCACATTGACAATCTCACTTACTTTACTTGCCATCTTAAAAGAGAAACATCAGGACCTTCTGACTTCTACAATAAGTTTTACAACACAATAAAAGTAAAAAAGTCAATAAAGTAAAGTACAGTGAGTGAAATTGTCAAAACAAGCAGAAGAGATGAATGATATACACATGAATCTGGGTTAATAATGTGAGATGCTGAGTCATTTTTTTTCTTCCAGATTTTCAGTGATTCCAAACCCTGAAAAACCAGTTTCTGTCACTCTCAATGTGATTTCTATTTTGTTTGTAAATGTAGTAAAACTGGTTGTGTAGTTAAATGCAATTGAAAGGAATATTTGTGTGTGTGTGTGTGTGTGTGTGTTTTATTAGATTGTCTACCAAATCTTAATGTTTAATTAAAATGATCAAACAACAGTAAAATGCAAAGTAACGTAATATTAACTTTCTGCGTGAAAGTAAATTAATAAAACTCTCATTGACAATCAAGAAACATTGACCGTCTGGTCTATTTCTGATGTCTTTGACAATTCCAACAGTGTTAAAATCAATGTCAAAGGAAATAAAGCTCTTTTATATGTGTTAGTTTCCTGCTTCTCACCTCCTCCTGGTGGCTATGGGAGGAAGCAGCAGTACTGATTGGGACACCTGGACAGTAATCTTCTAGGGCAGCACCTGAGGACATTTGAGATTGTGTATTTGGGATGATGTGTATTTAGGGGCTGCGCTGGGAGAAAATTGACGTTATGGATATTAAGTGATTTAGTGTGTATGTTGTTTATGGAGCGCTGTTTATGTTTGCTGTTTTTGTAATTTTCCATACTTCGATAACAATTCCTGGTATCAAAACTCCCCATCTTCAGTTCATTCCTGTGCGTGACAATGAGGGTCACAATTTTTCTGCCAGCTTAATAATGAGCAAGCCATAGAATTTACATTCTCAGTAGTATTTCAGAGAGAAATAACTTCCTCGTGCTAAAATCACACAGCACGTGTGTTATGCTGCTGGACAGGAAATGCTCTGTTTTGTTTTTTTAGGTTAATTATTTCCAAATCATTCCAAAGGAATAAATATATAACATGAAATGCATTTAATAAAATGAATTCTAAACAAGCTTTGATAAACCATAGTAATGTTACTCTTAATAATGCAACTGTTTCAGGGGTACAATAATAAAACCAGAAGAATCAACTTTACTCTTTATGATTATAATTCTGTATGAATTCAGAGCAACACACTAACGTAACATAATGATGTTTGGAGACCTGCCCTAAAAAACCTGTACAAAAGACAATTTTTCATTGACACAAGCTGATTTATTAACACTACACGTCATAAATGAGCATTATTCATTTAAAAACATATTATTAGAATCTTTGGATGTTGCCAAGCAGGTTGTAGAAGTCTTTATTTTTTTTAAACATTAGTTTTAACCTCAAATCAGTATTAACCCCATTCATTAGCACTAGAGTACACGTTTTTTCAGAATTAGTCATTTTAAAAAATGAATATTTTATATGAACGCAAACCTAATGCATCTGCTTTGTCATACTTAATGACATCAAAAGTACGTATTAGATTTACACTGTCTTGCTGTTTCAGTTATTTTATTTTTTATTTTTTTTCAGAAGCAATTTCAATTTCTGGGTCACAGGGATCTGGAACTAATCCCAACTACTGTGGGCCTATAAAGACAATATATACACCCTGATTTGGTGGCAAACCAATCACAGAGCAGGACACATAGACAGGACACACGCTCATGTTCTCACTCTCACTTTGGGCTATTTTACAGACTCTAAATTACCAAAACACATGTTTTTGAGTTGTTGAAGGAACGCAGAGATGGTGGGAAACATACAAGCATGTCAAGAACATGTAAATTCCACATAAAAAGACTATTTTGAAAAAACAAATCCAAAAATGGTGAAGTGAGTCGGAATAGAATAGAATATAATGCCTTTAGACAAAAGGCAGACAAACACAGATTTCTACTGAAGTAAACAATGAAAAATGGTTTTAAATGTTGGCTGGTGAAGTAAGATGGTGAAGATAATATTTGAATATTTTTACTGACATATCACCACAACCTAACAGAACTGTATTACCCGAGTGATGAACTTCATTTCCCAGAAGCCCATTTTACAAGACATTATTGGACTTATCTAAGATCACTTTGTGTATTCAAGGAATCAGTTGAGCTATGACTATTATGAAGATAGTTTATTAAAAAAACACTTATGGCACAATTCCATCCAAATTGTCTGTTTATCAATTTCTACTCCAGTTTCAATCTTGATTAATTTTCTACAGAATAATTCCTGTTCGCCCGCACTGGTACACTACTGGTCATGCAGGTTGCTGAATGTCTTTGCTCTGAGAAAACCTCACAACATCGTCATTTGTTCTTAGTAATGAAAATTGCAATGATTGACATGAAGGAAATCACACACATTTAAATTTATTAGGCTTGTTGTAGGACTGCCATCGACCCATTTACAAGAGAAAATAAACAATAAATAGAAATAAATAATATTGCTGTATATATATATATTGCTATATATGAATAAACAAAAACCTAAAAATAAATATATTATTAATATTATTATTATTATGATTATAAGACACATGAATTTTCAGAATCTGGGTGCTGATCTAAATCAAGGTCCCTCCTTTGCCTCTCTTCGTTTATTAAGTACAGTACTTTACTAACAATTATGCAAAAGATTCTATTTTTTGTAAATGTGAGGAAATTAATATAATAGAGAAGAAATTGGTGGAAATTAGGTTGTAGTTGGAAAATGAACAAATTCAGATTGTGCAAAGTATGTGTTACGTAAAATAATAATAATTTTTTTAATTTGCGTAGCAGGTGGCCAAAGAAGCAACACTCTTGACCAAAATCTCACAAACAGAAATCTGTTTGATTAAACTAAACGTTTTGTGATATATTTTCTGCAGATTAATACGTTTGACAGAACAGTTCAAATACACATAGTTTGAATGATTATGATTCACACTTCTAGAACATACTGTACGTTTCCATTCCAAACACTTACTAGAAAAGAAAATAGAGTCACCAAAGAAAGAAAGAAAAAAGAAATAAAGGTGTTTAATAAAGGATCTGGTGTATAATAAAGAAATAGAGTTATGTAACATAATTTAGAAGTGCTGAAACGTGGTCAGGTTTGGTTGAAAGCAAAGTGATATGTGTGCTCTGAATTTAATTGGTACACACACACACACACA
>SOMO01000162.1:211441-234329 GCA_028128575.1 Paedocypris carbunculus
GTGTGTGTGTGTGTGTGTGTGTGTGTGTGTGTGTGTGTGTGTGTGTGTGTGTGTGTGTGTGTCGGGTTCCTCTGGGCTTTTGTCCTGAGGTGATGCACTTGACCTTTTGTCTGAACTGTTGAACAGCTGCTGCTGCATCAGGAGACGCGGAGACGCGCCGTCACAGCGATTCACGTCCTGCCTAATATATTTCTGCTTTTCTATTTCTCTGTCTGTCTGTTTGTTTGTTTGTCTGTCTGTCAGTTTGTCTGTCTGTGTGTTTGTCTGCATCGCTCTATCTCTGTCGTTTTCTCTTTCCCATTCTCTCTCTCTATTTCTCTCTCTCTCTCTCTCTGTCTCTCTCTCTGTCTCTCTCTTCCTTTCCTTCATTCTGTCTGTCTTTCCTCTCTATCTCTATGTATCTTTCTATCTTTTCTAACCTTATTTTCCCTTCAGATTCTTCCTCTTTTGCATAATTCTGGTGCGCCCTTGTGCCCTTGCCTTTTCATTGCTTTATACATTTTATGCTTCTTTTTCTTTTAGTTAACGTACCTTTCGTTCCCTACTTTCATTTTTCGTTTCTGCGTTTCTTTTTATACATTTCTTGTTCCCGTCACTGTTTTATGTCTTATTTAGATTCTACATTTCTTCTCGTTCTTCTCACTGATTCTGTTTTAATGCATAATTTCTTTATATTGTATTGTGTTCTGAATTATGATTGTCTTCTTCTTCATTCCCCAGCTGATTCACACTGATCTGACTAAAGTACTTTTTATAGGTAAAAGACTAGGTTTTAAAATTTCTACAAATTTTTGTTTTCTTGTATTATGTCTTCTTTCTTTTTTAGAAATACAGATCTGATGTAGTCATACAGAAACGAATCTGTCCAGTTTTACCATTTTATTTTATTATTCAGTTTGACGCTGTCACACTGATTCACGTCACATCAGAACAAATTTCCCTCTTTTCCTCCTCCTCCTCCTCCCCTCTCTCACTTTCTCTCTCTATCTCTTTGTATTTTTCTTAGTTTAAATTAAAACTCTGACTATAAAAACATTATTTGTTATTTTGTTACTAACATTTTTACGTGTCCAAACGTATTTCTTAATCTAAATTACTGAATCTCACTAATGAACTTGGAAAAAGCAGACAATGTTAGAAAGAATTGTTTCAAACTAAATCCAGTTTGACGAGACGTTTAGAGGAAATCTGAAAAACTCAACTAGATAAATAATTTAAATCTTAATTCGGAAACAGTGTGTTCTTTTAATTTATCAAAAATTAAAAGCCGCATTTAAATGTCAAAACGAACCTTTTATCTTCAGCGGTTTTTATTAAATATATGTTACTCAACTTAAGACCGAACACACGTATTTAATAATTTAAAAGCTATTATATTAATGTAGTTGTTCTTGTTTATAAGATGTAAGTAACAGATCCCTTTCTTATTACATATTAAAGCAGTGAAATGTTTATATTCTCTAACCGTCCTCATGAATTATTGAAATTTTCAGTCTGGTTTTATTTAAATTAGGATTTTAAAAACTATGCATTTGTTTAAATTATTGTTTGTGATGTTTTAATTAGTTAAAGCGCCATGCGTATTAATGGTAAATTTCTCAGTTTGCAAAAAATGTTGTAATGTACAATTTCGCAAATAAACGTTGTCATATTGTAAATAAAGTAACACTTTCCATCTATAAAAGCAAATGACTTTTTATCTTTACAATGAAATTTACCATGATACAGTTTTACAATGCGTGTTTTGTGTTATAGCGATACCCTCGTTTTGTGAAACAGCTTTTGAAAATCGTCTGGCACATGAATTATTTTAATTGTAATAATTATTTTATCCGAGCCTTTACACATACACTCCCCTACACACACACACACACACACACACACACATAAAAGTAAGACGCGCGAAAACATGCAATGCGAAAACATAAAAAGTATGTATAGTTGATACTGAACTCAGATAAATATAAAATAAATCAATGACCTTGATGAAACCGTCTAATCGATAGAGCGCGGGGCCTTTCAAGTTCATGTCCACGGCACGTGCACGCGCATACGCCGAGATAATAATAAGCGGGAACATAATCAGCTGGAAATCAGTTTAGCTTGGATGACTGCAACTTTCATCTATAACGCGAAATGAACGACTTCATATTATTTTACTGGGATTTGAACCCACAAGTTTTGCAAACACGATCTCAATAATTAAATGTCTTACAATTAAAAAGGCCATGAAGGCCGACACAACTGAACATAAGCAGAAGTGTTGGCACAGGAGTTCTTTAGATAAATAAATGAGACTGCTAACCTCGGAGCGCACGCGGAGCCGCCGGTGCTGTGTCGGTGGTTCGGTGGTTTGAGGCGCAGACGCGGTGATGGGGCTGTTGGGGCTCCGCTGTGTGAGCTGAGGTCAGGGGTCAGCAGACAGACAGCGGTCCGGGGGCTTTGGGTGTCAGATGGAGGGCACGAATCACTGGCTTAAAAACAGATTTATATTCTGCACGACAGCATCATAACGCTTCAATCTCAGCTGCGGATTTCACAGCTGAACTTCAATGTGCTTCCTGTCTGTCTGTCTGTCTGTCTGTCTATCAGTCTGTCTGCCGTTTTATTTTTTTCTTGCATATACCCCTCTGTTTTTCTTGTCCATTGCGCATCATTTTTTACTTTCGTTTTTTCATTGTGTTATTTTTTATTTCCGTTTTTAGATTATTTATTTATGTCTTTTTTTCTGACTTGGGGATGGAATTCATTTTTCCCACTTCTGAATTTCATACTATGCTAGTGTGTTAATGTATTTTTGATTGTCTAGAATTTTCACATTTTTATCAATTCTTTAGTTGTATTATTTCTGTTTTTGTGTCCCCCTTTTCTCTGTTCTTAATACGAAGCTCTAAAAAAACAATATTTTCCAAATCAGATTCAGCATGCATTTTATAAATGCATGCAATTCTATTTAATAAATAGTGTTCTAAACTATTATTTTTCATATGCACATTGTAAAACAATAATAATATCTTATATTCATTTTTAAAATCTCTGTGTGTATTTGCAGTGCTGTGTTTGTGTGTGTGTGGGGGGGGGGTGTATACGTATATGAGATGTATGAGGGAGATATTTTGAAGACTTGGGTGTTCAGCATCATTTGTCTTTTCCTCCAAAAACTCAAACCGAGGACCATGGTTGCCATATCAACCGGCCACCTGACGTGTTGCTGTGGCAACAGCGGTATTAGATAGAAACTGCTTATTAGACGCCCATCTACGGGTGGAGGTGCGGGGCCGGTGGGGCTCCAGGAGCCCTGTAGATTAAATCAGAAGAAACGCTGTACTGTACCAGGACGGAGCCACACAAACACTGTGATTGTGCGGCAGATGGCAACTCTTCATAAGACCATTAACCCTTTCACTGTGCCACTGGTTTCAAGTGCAGCGTCTTAAGAGCGGCAGAGGTGTGACGCGCGCGCGCGCCGGGGTCAGTTGGCACATAATGACACGTGTCAAGTGGATACAGTCAGAAAAACAGTGAGGTTTGCTCGTGACAAATGGAGAGTTTGTGTGACGGAGTCGGTGTTTCACGGGTTTGTTAATTGAGAGATCAGTGTCTGGTCAGATTAAAGTGCAACACTTCAGCTTTGTTCTTGCTGTGTTACGCCACATGTAGATATTAATCTATATTAATACCAAGTAATTAAATCCAGCCAGTTGTGCTTTATTGTAACGATTGAAAATCCAGAGCTCTTTAATGCTCAGTCTTTCTAATAATAATTGTTTTATTCATTTCGTGTGTGTGTGTGTGTGTGTGTGTGTGTGTGATTTCCCATTTATAAATACATTATTAAAAAAAAAAAACAACAAATAATGCTAAGCTAAACGTTTATAATTCAATTCACAACACAATAATTCATATGTATTATAAGATTATGACCACTTGATCCTTAGAGGCATATCAATTTAAATCCTAATTTCTCATATTATCCTGATTTACAATCCAAGCATTACACTTACTTTTATTGATATGATAAGTATATGTAAATGATTCCAGCAAATAATAAAAGTGTGTGTGTGTGTGTGTGTGTGTGTGTGTGTGTGCGCGCTCGCGCGCGCTTGTGTGTGTGTGCTTAGCATGTTAGGGCAATTAACCCATATTAGATTAATCTGTGAGGGTGGCATTTGTATCACAATAGAAGCAGTGACCCCCCCTCAGCACTGCTGTGGGGCATATAGACATATAGAGTCCTGGCACAGGGCCAGACACACACGTGTGTGTAAACAAACACACACGGAAATGCACACAAGCCCCGCAATCCCGCTGCTAATCCAACAGATGTGTGTGTGTGTGTGGCTCGGCATTTTTCAGTGTGTGTAAACATTTTTCTATTTTTTATTCTAAGATCCGTCCGTTTTAAATTATACAGCAATTCTCCTGCTAAAAGACAGACTAGTGTGAAATCTGGGCTAGACGTTCCCACTTGGCTTATCCTAATAATTCCCTTCTCAAAGATTCACATCCAGCGAGGGATTTACCAGCCATCGAAACTTTACTCCGGATCAATAGCAATTGGATTTAGGGCTCTTGTTTTCTGTTATCTTCACAACCGCCGTAGATCCCGAACACAGGTATGACATTGAGAATAGCTCTTCCCAGCAGGCACATATTATTATTCCACTTCTGCTTTTTTCCAGCTGAGAAATGATGTTTATGCAAAGTGGCTCAGATCACCATGGCCCATATTCCTGAAAAAAGGGAAGTAGAAAATGTGAAGGGGTGAGAGAGAGAGGGAGGGAGGGAGAGAGAGAGAGGGAGGAGGAGGGAGGGAGAGGGAGGGAGGGATGGGGCTGGTCAGAGAGCAGAGAAATATTGTTCCACACAAAAAAACAGATTTGTCACTTGATATGAAATATTTTCCATCAACAAGAAAGAACAAAGCGCGCGTATGCTTAACTCGCTGCTTCGTATGAATAATTTAGCTGGGTTTTTGATTTACCTGTTCCGTATTAAAGATTTAAACCATTCCCTCATTTACAAAGATAGTTCAGACTACAGAGATCAACTCTCTCTCATCATTGTCTGCTCTTCTGAGCTCGACCAGTCTGGAATGGATATTAAAACACTGCTCGGTTTAGACCCGTATTGGAGCAGAACATCTGTGTGTTGCTTTGAGAGATCAGGAGATATGGTGACATTAAATCGGAAATTATATTCCAGTCTGGCTCTCAATCGGACATTAAAATGCGATTTTTTTTGTTGAGGAAATGGTGTGTAAATCGCCGGACCACCGTCAGGGGGCGCTGCTGAAACACTTGCTCTGGGGCTTTAAGTCAGTCCAATGATCGCATCTGTAGTTTTTTTTCCAGGACGTTTAAATGGATTTGGGACTGCTGGTAAAAGCGCAATCTCCGCCTTAATCAGTCAAATTCGTTTTAAGTACAGTAAAACGATCCTCGGACATCTCATTCATTTTTCTTTATTTTGTATTTCAGCCTGGTTTTACAGCCTGACGTGATTTTGCCTGTGTATAATATGCATCTGGCTGTTAATGAAGTGAAAGTGTCGGGACAGTGTAGAGGGCGTTGGGTTATTGGTCAGTGCGGCGGCAAGATTGTGCTCTTCTATTGTCCAGACGCTCCAGTGAATATGTGGCTTTGAAAATGGCCATGAGGTGCTGGATGTGAACCGTGAAACACACTTCTCTCGTGGAGTCTGGAGGACAAGCCTGCGACCGAAAGATTCCATGAGCATATTTTAATAAACCAATGTTTATGTATATTCTTTAAAATAGAAAGAAATTGGCATTTTTAGAAAATTAATTTTTAATTGTGTGTGTGTGTGTGTGTGTGTGTGTGTGTGTGAGAGAGAGAGAGAGAGAGAGAGAGAAAGAGAGAGAGAGAGAGAGATCACCAGCTTATGAGAATACATTTCCGTATGTACATACATTACAAAACAATTAACTAATTAGACACACATTAAAACTAATAAAATGTGTTGCCTTTTTCTCTTATAAAGATTTTACCTGCATTTCATGAATTATGTTACAAAAGCAGTTTGGGTTGTCTAAAAAATATGTATACTGTTTATGTAGGTGTCAGTCATACATGTATAATAAATATATTTAATATATGCTAATACAGGGCATACAGTAAGCATATGTGTAATATGTGGTTTTTTGACCGAAGTGGCCAAGTCAAGAAGCGCGTGCACGGACACACACATCGGACACACACGCACGCACACAATTTTAGAAAGAACACAAAAGAATTATCATGACAAAAGACACAAGTAGAGAGAAAAACACTTCAGCACTCGCTTCTTTCATGCTGAAGTTTTAATGGAACTATTTCTTCCTACTCCTGAACACACGAAACACATGCCAAGTGTTACAAGCAAAATATTGATGTTTTCGTGTTTGTATTTACTGTATTTATTTCATTCTTTTCTTCAGAAAAATAATGCTTTGGATTTTCATTTTATTCATGTTGAAACACAAATGTGCATCTTTTTCATCTTTTTTTTTTCTTCTTAGTTCTTTACTTAGAAAAAAAAAATATACAGGTGTCGTATTAGGAAATGATGGTATTGAGATCGTTTGCATAATGTATATAAAATTGTTACTAATTAAAGCAAAAACGTTATACTTTACAAGAACACGAATAACAATAATAGCATTTTTTATGGTTCAACAAATACAACGACTGTAAGAAAATCCGCGTGAGTCGTATAGAAAAAGACGACGGCATTTACCATTTCGAAATATCTAAATCAATTATTTTTAAAATAAAATAATATAATAAAATAATTAAACTTTTTTGAATTTTTTTTCACGTCAGAGTGTGTGTGTGTGTGTGTGTGTGTGTGTGTGTGTGTGTGTGTGTGTGTGTGTGTGTGTGTTCCAAAAGCTTTCATCTACAAAAGTCATACGTTCGACTGAAAAAATCTATACGTGTTGGCCGCGTTCACACGCGCTCTTACTCAGTGTGAATTCTAATATTATTTCATATCGCAAGATGTATTTATTCCTTAAATTATATTTAAAATGAAACATATGCATTCAGATCTTACCGCGTCACTTCAGAGTCACTACACAGAAAATGTTCAAATGTGTTTTTTATTTAATGAATATATATATATAATATTACATATTCAATAATATTCATCGGGAAATTGTATATTCAGTTATGTTAGTTTGACGTTCATTCCGATTTTCCCTCATACTCCACTGCAACGGCGTCATTCAGACATTTTGTTGGTTGTTTGTGCAAATTTAAAAACAGTCCTATAGTCTAATTCCATCACTTGCCCCTTCTCTCCTCCCCGCATCTCTCGCTCTCTCCCTCCTCTCTCTCTTTCTCTCTCATCCAGGAATCTTATTGATCCAGGAGGAGCTAATTATCTCTCACCCTCGTGACTGTGTAATCAGCACATGCGCAGTGTGTTAATTCCAGCCATTTTTTTGCAGGAAAGTAATTAGCAGGAATAAAGACCGGACTGATTTTTTTCCCCCACTCTCTCCTCCTTCCTCGAACCGAAGCAAGGGCGCGTCTGTCGTCTGCAGTGCAACCAAAAACAAACCCTTTTAAATGCTTTACGAAACATTCAAATACCTCCTTTAACTTGGGCGGCATGATGTGTACGAGCGTGCATCGGTGCGAATGGGATCTATAACCGTGTTTACCGGAATACAAAGCGACGCGTCCAAATGTAAGTTTGTGTCTGATCACTCTTTCGAATCGCAGTTTGTTCGCGACGTCGCGTTTTTCGCGATGCTTTTTTCAGCGTCACGTTTACACGCGGGTCCACGCGTCGCCGCTTGCTTTTGGCTTCGCTGCTGCTAAACTAAACTATCGTGACGTTTTGTGCCGTACGGTCGCGGATGAAAAGTATGTGGTGTGGATAAAAGACACTTTAAAGCCGTCTCGAGGCGCGATCGAACTTAGAAAAGCCGTTGTTAGTCTTCCTACCTGTTTTCACCAAGAGTTCTCGTCTCGCCCTCATGGTAGTTGCGTAAGAAAACAAGGGGGGAAAAAGCAAGAAAACGTCCCTTTGTGTTCGGGCATTTGGTTAGTCGAGTGCTGCTAACGCCGTGGTGTGTGTTCGCACTCCCGAAAAGAGCTGTTTTTGTCCCACGAACCCGTCGGTGGACCGAGACGGAGCGTCTACGCGCGGTCCTGCTCGTGCATGTGTATTTTCATACGTTGAGATTCTCGCGTAAAATGTTTTGTTGCGAGTTTACAGTGGATCGTAGATGGGCGAAAAGTGGCCGAATAGTGCTGGGTATGTTCTCGGTCAATCCTGTTTGGACTTGTTTCTTCGAGTGTATGTGTGTGTNTTTTTTTTTAAACTACTGCATTTAGAAACGACAGAATGAAATGTGTGTGTGTGTGTGTGTGTGTGTGTGTTTGTTGTGTGGCTTCATTTAGATGAGCTCGCCAGATAAAGGTATTGTGTGAGCTTGTGTTTTCATGCACTTGTGTGTGACCAATTGACATTGTGTTTAGCTATTGTTTTTCCGGCCTTTTGTGCCTCTGTCAGTGTTACAAATGAATGTTTTACACATTACACAAGAGTTTTTCTGATGTGAAAGTGTTTGAACAGCTGCACTCCACAGAGGAAAACAGGTTATATTTCAGGATTAGAAAAGAAAACATTTTTGAGCTGTCAGACAGGCGCAAATAATCAGCGAGCGCAACTTTGAAAATAATATACACACACAACCTCAAATCTCTCACAAGTGTGAAATCCGTGTTTGGCCCTGAATTTAATGCTTACACTGGCAGAGCAGAAAATAAACACCACGCACTGGGGAGAGAATAGAAAGCAGCACACACACGCACACATACACACGGGGTGAAAGAGGATTGGCTCAGGGTCAGGGGTCACGGAGTTAGGGAACGGGGTGAAAGGAAGATGGGATGAAAGGACACAGCGTGTGAAGGGAAGGATCGGACTCGGTGTGATCGCAGTGTCAATGTGTTGAAAAGAACTTTCTAGAAGAGGATTATTTATTTGAAACACTGACAGATGAGCACCTTACAAGGTCTTCTTGTACATTAATATGCTAAATATAATTCAAAATGGTTGAAACCTTAGGCGTTCTAAAAAATGTGTGTTTTTTTTAGAGTTGTGAATACTTTAAAAAAATATTTTTTTAAATACATAAACATTGTGTAATATTGTTAATGTAGAACATGTAAATACATTCGTTTTTGTAAATATATTTTCCAGCATGTGTGTATCTGTAAGATTATCGACATTTTCTGTGTCTATTCTTTATATCTCAGTATAGCAATGTATCTCACACACGCGCGCACACCTATCTATAATTAAAGCATTTACAAAGTATGGTTACTTGTTTTTTCATCTCGAATCTGTTTTTCAATACTTGTCGAACGTTTACATTGTGTACATGTAGCTGTGTTGCCAATTCCTCGTCGCGTTGGCTTTTGCGAGTCGTACTGTAAATGTTATGTAGACAATGGCGTGTTCTTAAGGTGTTGCAATCGGACTAATAACGCGTGTGCGTTTGCCTGCGCATCTGTGCGCACACATTGCCTTCAGGGTTTGACTTCTTCTGTTTATCATAATAATAGCCTGTGCTGTGGAGAAGTGAGGCTCATCGGCAGATCAGTCACTGAGGCCGAGAGAGGGAGAGAGAGAGGGAGAGAGGGAGAACAATGCATGGGGGCCCAGCCTGTCAGTTCAGATCCAGCTCTCCATCCACGCCTCAAACAGCCTGTGTGTGTGTGTGTGTGTGTGTGTGCGTGTGCAGGACGAGCGAGGGGTGATCAGTGATTCTGCCTCGCTGCCGAGCTCCCGTCAACTCTCAGCAGAATTCACTGCAAATATTGAAGTGAATGACACGGGCAGAAAGAGGTGTGTGCTGTTTGCCCTGCCTGCTGAATACATAGATGGAAGGAATAGTTTATAAAAGGTGCATAAACCGCAGTCATGCAAAGGTCAGGGTGATTGCCGAGTACCTTTTCTTGGAAATGGACTGGAAATGGGGAGAGAGAGTGATGGCAAGCCATCTAGGGAGTATTTTTAAATGGTTCTAATAAATGTTGTTGTTTTTCTATATGGCTTCAGCGTGTGGTTAGCGTTTTCCGAGGTGGATGGATGGATGGATGGATGGAATTCCACTGTTTCATTAAACGTCCAGAGCAAGATTCACGTCCTATACAGACCAAAATCCCCCCCCCCCCCATTACCACACACACACACACACACACTGGGTCTTTAGTAGCACTGTATTAATATTTAAAAGCCGTGGCCGCAGCCTGACGTTAAACCGCTACAACAGTGTCTTGCAGAAAACAACTGGCTCAATTTCTTCAGAATGTTATTTCAATAAACCTCTTTACATTAAAATGTGTTGTTTATAAGTGATGAATTCAATTTATTTATAATTTTGTTTTTTTTGGATTTAATTTTTCATATTACTAGTATAATAAATGCAATTTGTTTCAGTTTACTCACTGTTAATAAGCATGTAAATGTGTGTTTACGACTTTGTGCATGTTTCGTGTTCCTTTAAGATATAATTTTTATTTTTTTTATTTATTTAACATTCATAGATTTGGGGTAAATATATTAAATAGTATCATCTCAGTCTTTTTATTCTTAACACACACACACACACACACACACACAGACACAACAGTACTGTATATATAAATGTACATATGCATTTATTTTAACTGTGCGTGCTGTTTGTGTACATGACTTCATATTCAGGGATTATTTGTAATGGTGTATTTCTACATATACTAATGTTTTAATTATAGGCTGACGTTGTTGTTAAACGTACAGAATTTGACTAGTCACTCCTTGGATTCCTCACGTGAAGAACCTAGAATAGTCTCAAGAGAACGAAAGAAAAAGAGTTTGATTGTTGTGTGTGTAGATGGCGGTGGTGTTGCGCTGATTTTGCCGCTGCTGGAGTCGTTGCTTGATGTTGTGGGGAGAAGATCAGGCCGAGCTGGGTGTGCTATTGATTTGGTGATTCCGCAGTGTTTACATCGGTGAAAGAGAAGCCGCTTCTCCACAGCGTCACTTTTCACCCGTGGCCTTGTCCCCTTTTGACCTTTGACCTCGCATTTTTGTGTGCTACTTCCTTTTTTGGACACAATACAGGAAGCGCATCAGCATTTGACTTCCTGCCATCGTGTTTTGTTCTGTATAGGATCAGATTCACCTCTTGGCAAGAGAGCCTTCTTGATTACACTCTTATTCTCTGTCTTTTGTCATTTATTTTTTTTTATTTTTTTGTTGTTTCTCTTTGTATATTTTCTATTGGTAATTCTATAGTTTGTTTTCCTCTGTTTCTTTCTCTCTTTTATGGCACACTCATTCTCGCTTCCTTGCTGCTTTTTCAATCGTACATTTTTTTTTTCTTTCACCCTTTGTTTTCACCTTTTTATATTCCACCCCCCAGTTTTCTCTCCCTCCCTCTCTCATGCCCCCTCTCTTTACAGAGTAGTAAATGTATATATTTGGTTTTTTATTTACTTTAATTTTTTGTCTTTGTTTTTATTTCTGTTTGTTGTTTGTCTGTATTTTGTCCATCACTGTTCTGTTCTTTGTACTTTTATTTTTCTTAATTTCAATCTTCCTTGCTTTTTTATCTCTGTTTTTCTATCCTGTCTCTTTGTCTTTGTCATTTAATACTTATCTTTTTTTTTCTTGCCCTCTGATCTGTTACATTTTTGCCTGCTCTCTCTCTCTCACACACTCATTCTTATGCTGTTTTTCTTTTTTCTCTTGAGGATTTGTATTTTGTTTTGTCTTTGCTTTTTGCCATTCACTCCATCTCTCTTTCTCTGTCTTTATCTTGTATGGTTAATCTTTCTTCCTCTTGGTTTTTTTTCTTCATGTTCTCAATACATTTTTATTCTATAATTTGTCTTTTATATTTCTATTATTTTTACTTTTACAATCTCACTCTTTTTTCTCTCTCTCTCTCTTTCACACTCCCTCTCTCACTCTTTTGAAGTTTTGCTCCTGAATGGACTAGTGTCTCTAATGGAAATGGGGCATTAAATCAAAGATCAAAGCTGCGCGCACCACGGAGAGGACAGCTGTCTAAATACAGTGGGAGAAATGTCTATGTGTTTGCGTGACTCAGACAGAGAGAGAGGGAGAGAGAGGGTGTGGGGCGAGCTAGTTTAAGGTTGGTTTGCAGCGTTAGCAGAGTGGCTTCACTTCTCACTGCTTTAGTATCCCAACATTCCCAGCGCAATGTAATTAGCACAAAACTCTGGTTTGTTCAAGTCACATCAAATTGAAGTTGAAAAACTGTAGTAAAAACACGGCTGAGCGGGTTGAAAGGGTTGTGTCAACATTGACTCGGCAGGGAACAGCTACTTTGTACCAAAGCTGATAATAGATCAGGCATTGGGAAGATGCTTTAATGCAGAGCAAGTATCGTTTTACTCTGCGCTTTTTTTTTTTTTTTTTTTTTTTATTAAGGTCACTGCTGGTGTCGTACTTGATATTATAGGGGTTTCGTGTTATTTTGTACCGCACTCTGACACCTTGGTCCTCACACAGACACACACACACACACACACATTGACGCACACAGTAATTGGTTTAAGATGTGTCTTGATTCCAGCTGTGAGCTCCCTATCAGGTGTCCCAGAGAGATGGGTAATTAACCTAGCTGCTAATGAGATTCATCACTAATTACACCACCCATACACACACACACACACACACACACACACACACACACATGCTGGATATGAATCGATCTTTACGGGAAGTCTCGTATGTGTCTGAACTGCTTTATGAATATGTATTTGCCAGACTAATTCCAATTGAAACTGTGCTCGTTTAATTGATCAGACTTTGTGTAAGAGCCATTTACCTGTTTAAAATTCAGCTTCCGGCCCTTTTGGCTCATTTTCCCGGGCCCAGGGACCGGTTTGAGCGCGAATCGGTGAGCTGCACATCCCTTAGCATGGTGTGCTAGCATCCTGCTCTTGCTTTTCCAGTAAGATGCTTAGCATTCACGCTATTGATTTTCCCATTAGCACTTTAGCCCCCTCCAGTAGAGAGGATCAGAGAGAGCTCAATATAACAGCTTGAATCTAAGTTTAAGAATCTGCACTCTTCAACCTAGAAATGCAGCAATTAGCCTTCCAACCACCATCTGCAAACCCCGCGATTCCCCCAGACACCGTTACAGATGAACTTGTTCTTGCACTGTTTAGGTGGATAACTGTGGATAAACCCAGGAAGAACTGTGGTTTTTAATGATTTAAATGTAGCCCACGGTCTAACCACCAGGCAGGTTTAAGTAGCTTTCCACGCTTTTCGAAGACGCGAACGTTTGCGGTGGTTTCGTGTCCATCTAGAAGTGAAACCAAGCTCTGCGATGAATGCAAATCGCAATTATTATAGACACCCGCTATACATTGAATCCTGTTGTGAACAGCAGTGCTAATATAATTCAATTTAATTCACTTGGGCTGCTTTACTGATCAAGGCCTGTGGGGGACCTGTCTCTGGAGAAACCTGGGAGTTAGAGTCAATAGGGAACCTATTCCGGAGGTGCCGTCGCAGGGCAATCCCCTGTAGACTCGGCCTTGTGTTCTGCTTAGTCGCCTAAAGGGAAATATAATGCAGATAGAGGGGGATGGGAGAGGCAGAGACAGACCGAGACATTTAATTGAAGATCTTGGTGATTCCAGGAATTGTCTCTCATGTAATATTCAACTCTCAGTAATACAGCTTGGGAAAGAGCTATTGATCACCGTCTAGACAAATCTCTGCTTTCCCTCACTTTAATGAATAATGACACTAATATTTGGACTGATGTTTTCAGTGTTGGGACTGCTGGAACACCAGCTAGGTTAGAGCTAACACTTGCATCAGGACCAAAAGCTCTGACGAACAAAGATGTCAGTTGGAATCAGTAAATGCTGTTCAAGCAAAATGTCATTGTGATTGCAAAGCCTGATTGTAATCTGAGCAAGAAGCTAATAGCTCGCATTGAAAAAAGGCTAGACAGATCCGCGCAGTCTCCTTTAAATCCAATTGAAACATTAAATGTCCATCCAGCCATTGCCAATTCATTCCTTTTGATGTCGTAAAATCTTTCTAAAAATGTTAGAAATGTCAATTGCAATCGCTAGTTTGTGCATCTCATAATGACTTGAGCATTTTTCAAACGCGGGTCCGTGAAGTCTGTTAAAAACCATGTAAACTCTGATTTCACATCAGTTTGATGTGAAGTGTCTTGGAAATGATTTCTGCTTTACATTTAAATCGGTGTTTTGTTGCATTTCTGTTAAAATTGTAACCTTTTTTTTCCATCTTCTCTTTTTTTTCTTTAGGCCAGGGTGGGATGAATGTGCTCAGTAGCTCAGAGGATGGAGTGTTGTGACTCTGTCTCCAGTAATGGAGCCTCTGGCCCCCACACACAACAGCCCCCTGGGCTCTGCAGACCACTGGCCCCCAGTCCACTCTTACTGGCCAGGGATCAAGCCATTCATCGGAGCACAACGACTCTGTCTGAGCAGGATGGACTAGTGGGGCAGACTGAGGATGATGGACTTGAAGAACGACAGGTTCATGAATCTTTTAGCGGAGAGATGTTAAAAGATGAAGGGCACGGGGAAAAGGAAAACGAAGAGGATGAAGGTGATGATTTGGGACAGCCCATTGGAGAGATTGTCTACCATCCAGATGGCTCTGCCTATGTAATAGAGAGAGAGTCTAAACATCCTAGTGGTGTGCCCACCTCATCTTTAGCAGCCCCATCCTCTATTGTCAAGTCTTGTGTTGTTTTCTCTTCTCAAAGCCCTGCTCCACAGCTGTTCTGTGTCTTCCAATTGCACCACCTTAACCAATGTGATCGTCTAGCTCTGGTGACCCGCCAATCCAAAGATATTGCTCCAGTCGTGGCAGGATTGTCAGAGACGAGGTTGACGCAGCCCGGTCTAACCAAACCCATCCTGATGTGCTTTTCGTGTCGGTTGATGTTCGGCCGTTCACGCTCGTTTAGGGCTCACGCTTCGCAGCAACACAGCATCACCATCAGTGAAGAAGAACAGCATCTACTCTCTTTCAAAGAAACGTCTGCCGTTTTGCAGCACGATGGGCAGAGCCAACGCCCAGTCCTTTGTTTCCTAGAACCAAAAAGGAATTGCGAGTCTGCAGTCCCACTTGATCTGGCAGCTCAGACATCCGGGATTGGCGCGGACGACACAGCGAAACGGAAAGAAAGCGAAGAGCCTGGGCTCCCTCTCCTGCCCTCCAGAACCTCCCCTTCTACCTCAAAACCAAGCCCTGCCAAAGACCCCCCAACCCTGGGCAGAGAGGGCACACCGAGAGTCAAGGAGTACGAGATAGGGATCGACAGAGAAAGTAGTGAGGGCGACAAGGGGAGATCGTGTTTAGAGCTAAGCAGCCCTGTAGATGACGATGCTCACCATATTAGAAGCAGTAGCAACCAAGAGCACACTACTGAAGCTGTTCTGTCAAACCAAAGCATTTCCAAACCTCCAAACTCTGTAACAATAACAACCAGCTTTATTAACAACACCAAAACCCTTACAGACTCTGAGTCAGAGTGTGGAACAAGCTTTAACTGCCACGACCCCGCACCCGCATTCCTTGTTGTGGCTAACCCGTCCACTGTCAACGCTACTGAACAACATGTCAACCAAGAGAGTGCCACAGCAATCGAACCAAATGAACAGTTTGAGAATGACAGCGGCATTGCAATGGAACCAACCGCTCCGTTATCTGACGACGACAGACAAGTTGTCGCTCATTCCGACCTGGCCAATGATCACAGCCATTCCTCGTCCCCAACACTCAGTCCCACTTTAACCCAGGCAGGTCCGTTTGGTCTGGAAGAAGGGCTTTTGGATGCAGCCTCCAGAGGGAGGTTGGTGGTGGCCGGTGACGGCGGTTTTGTCGCGGTTGCCGATGAAGTCCAAGGCTCGTCCTACGGACTCCAAGCCTCGTTGGCTCACACCAGAAACTCTTGCAAGACTTTGAAGTGTCCCAAATGCAACTGGCACTACAAATATCAGCAAACACTCGAGGCCCACATGAAGGAGAAGCACCCGGAATCCGAGTCGGAGCAATGTCCGTACTGCAGCAGTGGGCAGAGCCACCCACGCCTGGCAAGAGGCGAGACCTACTCATGTGGGTACAAGCCATTCCGCTGCCAGGTCTGCCAATACTCCACCACCACCAAGGGGAATTTGAGTATCCACATGCAGTCGGACAAGCATCTCAACAACATGCAGAGCTTACAGACGCAGCCTCTCGCGCCGGCGCCCCAGCCCAGTCCTTTGACCCATTCGCACCCTACTCTGGCTCACCCTGTGCAAGCCAACTCCGCCTCGCCTTCAAAACTCCGGGGACGTGCATCATGGCGCTGCGAAGTCTGCGACTATGAAACGAACGTGGCAAGGAACCTTCGCATTCACATGACCAGCGAGAAGCACACTCATAACGTGCTTCTCCTGCAGCAAAATCTGGCACATATGCAACGGCAACGCAAGCACAATGTCACTGAGCTTTACCGCCACTGCCAACCTCAGACCAAATTGCCCGAAGCCATCGCTCTAACCGCCGGCAGTGAAAGGCCGTGTGACTCTTCGCAGAAACTGTTTGATTGTATTCTCTGTGGTCGCTTTTCTTGCGACGTGCTAGAAGAGTTGAGTCAACACCTTACCATGCAGCGCTCCTTGCCCAGTTCCCATTGGAGGAGCACAACCGGCGACACCCATCACTGTCGGCTGTGCCATTACGCCACACCGTTGCGAGCCAATTTCCAGCTGCACTGCCAAACGGACAAACATATCCATCGCTACCAACTAGCTGCTCATCTTCGGGAGGCCAGCAGTCATCATGGGAACATCGAGGAGGAGGAAGAAGAGTGGCGCCTTAGGTGTGTTGCCGCGGGAAACCAGGTGCAGCTCAGGTGCAACATATGCGACTATGAGGCCAGCAGCTTGGAGAAACTGAAGATGCACACCATGAACTCCAGACACGAGAGCAGCCTTAGATTATACAAGGTAAATATTGCACATCCACAGCAGCTTTAAAGAATCCAGCTCGTTTAATACTGTACCAGAACTAGTTAGCAACGGTTATGATTTACTATTACTAACGATTGTCAATTTGTTCATAGGGTTTGTTTTATTAGTAATGGAAGCATTTTAAGACACGTGTGGTGCTCTAATCCATTACTGTGGAAATACATAATATGTCACACTTCAAAGTTCCTCTTGATGTTCCTCAGCTCGGGCGGCAGATGCTGAAGTGAAAAATTGTGTTGTTTTATACCATTGTGACTGTCAGAACGAGTCACATACACGACAAAAACTCTGTAAACGATAATTCAAAGACACGCCAAAAAATCCCGTCTCTCAGACAGACTTCAGTGATTATTCCAGAGCATCGCTTCAGTTAGTGGATGTCATGCTACCAGCATTAGCCTGTAGCATCTCTCGTTCTGAATCAATCATGTCATGAGCATAAAAGTGTGTGAGTGTGTTTGTCACGGACTGATGATCATTAGTGTCAGTAACAGTCAAACTTCAGTAAAACTACAGTCACTAATAGAAGTGACATGAGTTTGAGAAGAAAAGTCGTATCTGTCACAAGCCATTTACCATTAAAATAATCACGTTAGTGTGTGAGAACCAAGCACATGAGAATCATTTTCTGCTTATTTACCGTAATCGAATTGTAATAAACAGACTTGTACAGAAACTTGGCTAAAAGCTTTAAAGAAAACACATAAATGACACAATTACTTCCAGCCTTTACAGACTACACACACGCACGGGCTCACGCACAGATAAATATCGACGACTCTAAAAGGTTTGAGTTTCAAGGTCAAAATGTCCACACATTAACGATATGATATTATACCGTGCAACCCGTGCTGAAAAAAACCTCCCCATTAATCCCGAAACGTCTTCTCTCTGAGTCCGGATCTCGGGATTGTTTGACTGCAGTTGAAACGGCGCGAGTGACGTTAGCATCGGCGAGGCCTGTGAGGTCTCTGTTGTAATTGAGACCGATTGAATGTTATTTTTCCTGTTCCATTAACTCAGCACATCTCTAATCAGTTTACAGTTTGGAAAAAAAAAAAAAAAGAGTACTGGTATTTCTCACAATGCATGTGTCTCTATCTAATTTCTGGACAGACTGAGCTGGAGATCGACTCGCCTGAATGTTTATTTGAGCAAAACATGTAAAGGAACACATGTGTTTTTACAGGCCGGCATCGATCCGGCGGCTGCATTGATCTGTATTGTGCGTCCACATTAGAGGAAGCTCGTATTGATCATTTATGAGTGGTCAATATATGGCTTCCGCTAAAGTACCTAAGTATGTTATTTACTGGTGTTGAAATATGAGCTGGATGAAGAAAGCAGGAGAGCGTTTTTACTCATCGATTGAACTTTTCCGATTTCTTTTGGTCCCTGGTTAATGTGTGTTTCTGCTTTCTCCCAGTATCTGCAGCAGCTGGATGGCGCGGAGGCCGACGGCGTGTGGCTGCACTGCACACTGTGTGATTTCTCCACTCAGAACAGCCTTTCTTTAGTGCAGCATTCCCACTCGCTCAGCCACCAGAGAGGGGAGGGGCTACTCCGCATCCAGCGAATCCAGAAGGGTGTGCGGGATGAGGAGGACCTCGGTGCCATCTTCAAAATCCGAAAAAGCCCTGCTCCTGAATACGGTGAGAGGGAGACACGCACAACAGCTGTTTTGAAAATTGCAGGTTGTGGTTCAAGTCGCACCGGAAAGCAAAAACAAAAAGCACAAAAAAAAAAAAAAAAACAGCGCAAGGCAGGTAGCAATTTGACGTTTCTGTGGAATTTGTCCTAATTTGTAGTCATGCACTCATTTATTGGCAACGTTGGAATTCACAAGCATGTTTTCGGATCATCCCCGCAGCCTATCTTGCACTCATAACTAGCCTGGTGCCAAAAGCTGTAGCTGAGTATAAATCACGGATATATAAATGAAGTTCGTTTTTACTACACATGTTGATTCAAAGGCAATTGTTATACATTTTTTGTGTGCAATGTCTTGTTTGAATTTTTTTTTTCACAATACACCACACAAAGTAGCAATTGATTAGATGAAGTAGCGAGTCTAATATGTAGTGTGTACTTGATTGTAGAAAGTAATTAGTCTTGTTACTTAGTATTTACTTGGTTAGAAAATAGGATTAGTCTTCTAATACTTGTGTACTTGATTAGAGAAAGTAACTAGTCTTATAATACTTGGTGTGTACTTGATTAGAGAAAGTAACTAGTCTTAAAATACTTGGTGTGTACTTAATCAGAAAAAGTAACTAGTCTTATATTGTGTGTACTTGATTAGAGAAATAACTTTCCTTTAGTTTCCTTTATTTACTAGAGAAAGTAACTACTTCACAAAATATTTTGGACAGTAAGGCACACATAAAGTAAAAAAAAAAAAACTATTTTAAAGTCCAAAAACTGTAATGTCTACTTGATTAGGTACACACTAGTGTACTCAAGCAAGTAACAAGTCTTTTACTCCATGGTGTGTAGCTGATTGGTAAAAGTAACTAGTCTTCTAATACTTGGTATACTTGATTGGAGAACGTAACTAGTCTTTATATTTGGTGTTTCCTTTATTTACTAGAGAAAGTAACTACTTCACAAAATATTTTGGACAGTACGGCCCACATAAAAAAAATAAGAATTGAATGGTGCCTTTTTTTAATCTAATGGTTTTAAAGTCCAAACACTATGGTGTGTAGTGTGTTCTTAAGTACATACTAGCTTACTTAAGTAACTAGTCTTCTGTATGTATAGTTTATTGGGCAAAGTAACTAGTCTTGTAATATTTGCTGTGTACTTGATTAGAGAGAATAACTAGTTTTCTAAAACATGTGTACGTGAAACAGACAAGTAGCTAGTCTTCTGTTTTTCATACTTTCTATCCCACAAACCACAGGGAGAAAGTACATACTCTAGTTTTTTCTCAGTTACAGTTACTCACACCTAAGCCCTCAAAGAAACAAATGTTGTCTCCAACCGTAAAACCTAAAAAATCTGCGGTTGTGAAGCGAAGCGGCTCTCCATAAATATTCAGGTCATGAACACGTCCGAGCATTGTTCACTCTACATAGAAGCCGCAGTTTAACACTCAACTGTCCAGATTTCTCTAATCAAGTACACACTAAGTAGGTGATTGCAGAGTGAGGGTTGGTTGGCAACGGATAAATAGAAAAAACAGAGTCAAGGAGAAATCTTTTATAAATGGAATCAAAAGAGCAGTCGTCCCCAGTGTGTTGTGTTCATGATGCTGGAGGCTCTAAAACATGCAACAGAACAACAGAGGGGGAGGGTCTGACAGACACGCGGAAAAAAAGCAAAGAATAGCCAGGGCAGATATTTACACTGGGGTAATTGAGAAAAGCTGGTGCGAGGGACAATTAGCATTTAGTTCAAACCCAGAATGAGCTCAGCTAATGAGTTGAAAAACAGCCCATCCTTGGCTCGGCGCCGGCGCACGTACTAGCACGTACGTATCAATTTGTGCGCGTGAGCGGCGAGAGAAGGCGAGCGAGTGAGCGAGCGCTGCTGCTAGAGAATGCAGGGAATTGATTTTGTTAATTGACTTGCCAATAATCACGTTTGTAACATCTTCACTGGCCAGAAAGAGGCTAAACTACAGGCTAAGCCAGTCAATGCAGCCGATAAACGCACCACCCACTAACGAGGCACCAGTTAATTAATGCTTGCTAATTAACATTTTAAAGGAAGGATTGAGAATGAGTCTATAAGCAGATTCCTCTGGTCTCACAGGTGTTGATTAATATAGAAGGCTTTATTGTTCTGGGTAAAAAAAAAATTTAATTAATGTAAATGTTAATTGTTAGTGTAAGTGTGTGCAGCCAAAATTCTGGAGAATTAAGGTCTAATTTTTAGAAATTGGTAAATATTCTAAAGTAGAGTAAAATTGTTGAAACACAATTTTTGTTTTTATATTCAATTAATTGTAATATACGTGTAAACCAATACACGTCTGCATGTGCTGTATATTTTTATGCAGATTTAAAAGTGTGTTTGTGTGTGTGTGTACATGTGAATATTTTTTCTTCATTATTCATTGTGTGTGCTCAAGATTAATATAAGCTTCACACACATGTACTGTACATATACGTGTGTAATACATACACGCATGTATGTGCCTATATTTATAGATGTCCGAGTGCACGTTCCTTGGTATTTCACAATTATTTGCAGACATTGTAAGTGAAAAGAAGGAAGCGGCTGTGTCGTGTAGGATCGATGGTGAAATGAGTAAGTGAGAGTGAGACGGCGTTTCAGTGTGAATCTAAAGCTGCAGGAAGATCAGATCAGCGACGCTTCCGATCCGCTCGAGCTGCGCTGCTGAACGGCGGCTGATCGATCCCTTCAGGAACACCAGGGCATTCCCTAATTTATAATCCATACTGGATCAATCCTGCTGAGCATTTGTATATTGATCTGCAGGAGGAATAGGAAGTGCTGATGAAGTGTGTGTTGAGTGTGTTAGCATGTGTGGCTGCATCTGATCACTTCATTACCGTGACCTCACCGCAGCCATCTGTTTGACTCCATACGTCACACTCGCAGCCTTTATGTCCAGCACAAACGCCGCGTTCAGACGCTGTGCTAATCACTATATTCCCAGGTTAATCTTGAAATTAAATGTCTGATTTACTAATACCGAAACATTTATGCACACACTCACACTAAATCACATGCACAAATTTTGTTATAGGATTTTTGATATTAGAAATTTTACATTTATTTAACAATTATGTGTTATGTGTGTGTTTTAAAAACACACTCACGCCGCATTATCTTTGCGCTTTATTTGCTCTTCGCTTCATCTTGCGGTTGCCTTTTAAAATGAATGATGAAATGAACCATAACCGATCTCGTCTGGCTTTTTTTTTTTTTTTTTTTTTTTAAATTGGTGGTGTCCTGCGAGTGAGACGCGCGTCGGTCAGGTTCAGCGGTGGCGTGGCCGCGAGAATGACTGAGTGAGAGCGGCTCAACGGGGCGGTCGTAACTAGAGCGGATTTGACAGTTTCAGGTTATGTGTTCTGTGTTTATGGCTGTGTTGGTTTGATAGGAAATCAATAGCATGTCTGTCAGGATAATTGGTGTTCAGATGGCCTCTCTCGCTCGCTCTCATAATCACCTTCTCAAAGAACCAGCAGAAGACACCTCAGCCTCCCTTTGATTGGTCTGTTATGACAACCCTCATGCAATTTTCCTTTTTTGTGCGTTTCCATTTGCGTCCCCCCCTCTCTGTAAGACCCCCACACCCCACCCAAAACCCACCCAAATCAACTCGGTGTTCGTCTTTACCCTTCCCCCCACGTCGCAGAACAATTACTCTGCTAAGAAAGCAGAAAGGCAGAAAGCAAGAAGAACGAGGATGAGGAGGGGGCCGACCGGGGGTCTTGCTTTAGTGTGTCCCGGGGCTGTGTGTTTTGTACCCACCAAGCTCAGCCGATGCTTTTAGACGCTGAAAAAGCACATGCGTGGCATCATTGGTCTTTTTTTGTGTTTTCTATCTGTATAATAGTGAAGGGTTTTCAAGACTTCAGACTGCTCTTTTGAATTTTTGAAGGGTTTTTAGGGCATCGATGTGTCACATTCATGTTACATTCATGCATTACGCAAAGGCCTTTTTTTACTCCAAGTCACTTGGATAGTTACATTAGAGATGCATTAAATGGTTTCTGTGCTCCGCTTTACCTGGGAATGGAACGCACGACCTTCAGTTCCAGAACAATATTCAGCCCGTACCATTATTGATAGCTCTTTAAATATAATTGCATTTTTCTTATCAGTTTCAAAAAAATAAATTTATTTATTTA
>SOMO01000162.1:236766-248131 GCA_028128575.1 Paedocypris carbunculus
TATTTATTGTATATTAGAATAATACAAGAGTCAAAGAAAGAACATTTTTAAATATGAACACAAAATGTAGGATGTGCAGGTGGAGTTTTGAATGGTGTATGGACACAATAAATTTGCATCACATTACTTGCGGAAATAAAATGGTTTTTGGAGTTATTACAAGTAAGTTTATTTGTAAATGACTAATGATAAGTTGATAAAAGATAAGTAGAAATATACTTTAATTGAATTTACTATTAAACCATAAATGTATTGCATACACATACTTATGAACATATTAAAATATATATATATAATATTATGTATAAATATGCATTATATTGAAACTTAAAGTAAATGTCTGTGTTGTTGTTTTTTTCCATGGAAAAATAGGCAGTGCATGATGACAAAAAATGTAATTTTCTTGGAAAGGAAAGTCCTTATTTGGTGTATAACACACGTCTGTCTACCTCTTACTCAGACGGACATATTGAAACGGAGGTGGAGCAAAATGAGTTGCCTTCCAGTCCCAAGCGTCCTTCTTCCGCATCTGACGATTCGGCCGAAGCTTCTCCATGCAAACGGCCGCGGACACAAGAGGAGGTGTGTGTGCATCACTGCATGTCCGCCTTATTCTCGCTGCTGTTTGTGTTTTTCTTTGGTTTTTCGACGTGCTTGTTTGATGTGCGACTTGGATTATTTTCAAGAACATTTTTATAATTTGTGCCAATTTCATGTATAAAGCTCCACGGCTTAGTCTTCCAATTCGGCCAAAAAAAATCAGAAAGCTCACTATAATACGATTTAGTTATTACCTTCTCTGATTTAACATGGAGCGTGGCACAGATAACACCAGTTTGTCAGTGTTGTGTCTGGTTTTCACTAGATTTAAGACTGATCTGATTTCATAAAGAAGTTTTTATAAAGAACCCTCATACGGGGTTTTTATTATTAATAAATCATTTTTGCTATCAATAATGACATTTACATTGCTCTAACTAAAGTTGTTTCTCAGTATAAGCTTGAAGTCATGTGAAAGATGCCCTGAAGCTGGGAATCAAACCCACAACCGTTTGTGTGGCAAACACCAGCTTTAAAGCTCAATCTGCAGGAAATGAAGCATCTCTGTCTTGTTGCTTATCTGTCAGATGCGGCAGTGTCCGTTCTGTCGCTTCCGTCACTCGGAGCTAGAGCGTCTGAGGAGCCATGTGATGAACCAGCACGCCGTTCAGCCCGCCCTGCGCTGCCCGCTGTGCCAGGACACGCTGCACAGCATCGCCCTGCTGAGAACCCACCTCACCCACCTGCACAGCGTCACGGCCGACTGCACTCAGAAACTCATCAACACGGTGAGCACATCCCTCAACACCTCCACTTCACCACCATCCATCCATTCCTGAGTCTCTTCCACCCATCCTGGATCCTGAAAGCGGGACACGCCCCAGATCTGCGTTCATCCGATTAGAGAACAACACGCACACACACATTGAGTCATTCGTGCACACTCTTCTTAAACAAAGGGAGCACACAATTCAATTTGTTTGAATAAAAGTACCTACATGTGTGTGTCTATGTATAAATATAACTATTATATTAATAGATGGATATAAGATATATCTTTTGAAAAATCCCCAGTTTATCACAGAATCAAGTTGTGTAAATCAAGCTTCTATTCCTCCATCAGCTCTCTCTCTCTCACACACACACACACACACACACACACACACACACACACACACGTTGATACAGGAATTTTCCAATAAATTTTTTTGTTTCTTTACTGTCAGTCGCTCGCCCTTCAATTTTCAGTGTGTGTGTTTGCGAGTGCGAGAGGAGGATTTATCACTTACACTATTAAAACAAGGAATTTTGGGGGAGGTTTCCATATATTGTGGAAATTAATTTTTTGCTGGAGGCTTTTTAACGTAACTATCAGGATAATTTGAGTGTTTTCTGTCTCTCTGTGTGTGTGTGTGTGTGTGTGTTTGGATTTTATATAATATTTTATTCAATTATTATTATACACTTTAAAATATGAATAATTAAATAAGAGGATCCGAAATGGAAATCTTGCACCTATGCAATGCAATGCTATGTTTTCTCATCCAAACATTCATTTGGAGATGTTTGGGGACTCCTCTGCTTCAGTGATTATTGCATTAGTGTTTATTTAAATCTTGTGGCTTTGTGTGTATGTATGTGTGTGTGTGTGTCAGTCATTCGTCCCTCTAGACGCCGGCATTAAAACACACACATTAGTTGATCACTATTTTCACCCCTTCACACCAGAAGCTTGGCTGCGTTCAGACCCTCGGTGACGAGTAATGACATGGAGGAGGGGGCCGCCTAAGATCCAATGAATATTAAAATGGTTTTTTTTTTATCTTCAGAATATAAATTGATACTAATGCACCCAGAGCTTGTTTGAACCCGAGCAGACATGCCTCAGTGTTTTTTTAGAAAGCGTTCATATTTTCCGCTCATTCAGACGCTGCTTTCGCTTCCGTATGAAAGGCTTTCTGTGGCGTTCCCATTCATGTTTCCCCCGCGTTCCTATCTGGGTTTTCCGCCGGTCCCGCGATCGTCCATCTCTTTTGATTTCTCCCATCGCCACTTTGACTCTCTCTCCCCTCCTGCCCGGGCGAGCTGAAATACAGTAATGAAAATAATTGTGCTTCATTAATTCTGAGCCAGCGCTCGGTGATTTTCGTTATGAACCGTGCCTTGTAATTATGTTCTAAATTAAATGTGACCTTGAGGAGGACTTGGGTGCTTACCTTGTGTGCCTTCAATACAGCACTTGCCTGAAATGGTGTGCTTTGTGATGGAAATGGCCGCCATTTTGTTCGGTGTCTCACTCTCCCTCTTCCCCCCTTATAGTTGCATAGATTTACACATTTTAAAGTTGAGTGGATACAGGACAAGTAAAGAAGAAACCTGGTGTTTTTTTTAACATCCGAAGTTGTCTAATTGTGTTGTCATGGAGCGAAGAGGGCTGATATTTATACTTAACCTTTGAACTCGCTGAAGTGTTGGTTCATGACTGCAATTCTCTTTTGCTTTCTGAAGTTAAGAGTCTATTCACTCGCACAATGCGTGGTTAATGCACGTGCACAGCGGGAACGCCGCATAATAAGCAATCATTTTCCAAGATAACAATCAAATGAATTGATAATGAGATTTTTTTTTTTTTTCGGGATTAATGAATTTTAAAAACTGGATTAATCAAAACGATTATTAATTATTTTTCTCCCTGTGATTAGGTGATTGCTTCCGACGTGTTGCCGGAGAAGATGTTTTTACTCGTGCAGAACGCTGATTCCCAGCTCACAACAACAAATGAAACACAAAGACCCGATGGTTAGTGTTCAGTAATGCCACACGTTGTTTTTTTAATATACTATTTATTTTATTAATTATTATATATTTTTATATTAATTATATTATATGTTACTTATATTATGTTATACTTATCATATGGATTTATCAATCGATTAATCAATCAATTAATTGATTAATTAATCAATTAATGTTAATTGTTGTTATGCACATTATTGCAAAAATATTTTTCATGCACTGTAAATTAGTTGTAAACTGTAAATTAACTTAGAGTAGCAATAGAAAAACAGCATTAGAGATAATGTGCAAGATTAAAACAAACTAATTAACTTGATTGATGTTTTAATTTGTTTTAGTGAATTGCAGAAATGTATGAACAATATAGCAATATAAAGATCAATTGCAAGATTAATCAATAATGCATTGATCGTTAACTGCTACAAGATCTCACACTTTCCTATATGTGTATGTGTAATAATTGTTTTATGCTATTAATTCTAAAATGGACAATTTATATTTCAGTGGATGATGAACCAGAAAGAGGAACCACACCTCACTTGGACTCGGCAAAAACGCATAAACAACCAGCAGAAGATGCCGAATCCACAAAGGAGAACAGTGCTGCTTTTCCTTGTTGGCAAAAAGGGTGCAACAAAGTTTTCACATCTTCAAGTTCTCTGCAGACACACTTCAACCAGGTTCACGGCAAGTCTCAAACCGCCATTTCTGACCGCCACATCTACAAGTACAGGTGCAATCAGTGCAGCCTGGCATTCAAAACCCCCGAAAAGTTGCAACAGCATTCTCAGTACCACGCTATCAGAGCCGCGACCATGTGCTGCCTCTGCCAGCGCAGCTTTCGTACGATACAGGCTCTGCGGAAACATCTGGAGACGAGCCATCTGGAGTTAAGTGAAACCCAAATACAGCAGCTGTACAGTGGTTTAATGATGAACGGAGAGTCGCTGGTGTCAGAAGACCAGGCGTTTGGTGAAGAGGATGGATCGCTTGATGAGAATGGCATAAAGGATGATGAAGAATGTGACATGGAGGAGAAGGTTATAAGTCCCACAGACAGCGATTCAAGCTTGGTCAAAGACGGCGCTGAATGTGACATCAAGCAGCCTGCATTTCCACTTAGAAAAGGGTCCAATATCACCATGGAGAAATTTCTGGATCCGTCGAGGCCTTTCAAATGTACTGTTTGCAAAGAGTCTTTCACCCAGAAGAACATCCTCTTGGTCCACTATAACTCTGTGTCTCACTTGCACAAGCTGAAACGCTCCCTGCAGGACACATCATCTGGACTGCAAGAGCACGTCAACAGCACTGACCATAAACCTTTCAAGTGTGCCATTTGCAATGTCGCATACAGCCAGAGCTCAACTTTAGAGATTCATATGCGTTCGGTCCTGCACCAGACCAAAGCTCGTGCATCGAAACTGGAGTCATCTGCTTCAAGCTCAGAGTTTTATGGCTCCGCTTCATCCAAAGCAGCATCTTGTACCACCGCAACTCTGAACCCAGCAACCGTAATGAGCGGCTCAATTCTCAGATCTTCAATTGAGCAGCATCACACAGAAAGGGATGCCACCTCTGAAATCCAAAACGCTAGCCATGCCTCTACTTCTGAAATGCAGAAGAAACTGGCAGATATGATCGATTCTGCCTCTAAACAACATCAACAGATGACGTTACAGCAACAGTCCTTACAAAATCAGCACCAGATCATTCAGGTTCAGGCTCAACTCCAACAAGAGTTTCAAAAAAAGGCTGCCATTCTACAGTCCCATTTGTTCAATCCTGCACTTTTACATCCTTTTCCTATGGCAACTGAGGCTCTTCTGCCAGTGCAGCAGCAACAACAATTGCTTCTTCCCTTTCTAATCCCAGGAGGAGAGTTTCAGATGAATCAAGATGTCAATATAAAAGGCCCTGGATTGAGCGCGAGCACATTCATTCCTACCGCGAATGAAGATGCAGCAGAATTTTTCATAAAAGATGGTCTGATATGCAGTCCAAAGCTGAAACAAACTGTGGATTTGTCTGAGAACCTTGCTTCTCATTTCACAAACAATGAGTTAAAACCGACAAGCCATTCTCATTTAGAGAAAGACATTAAGAGGCAAACCAGTAATGAAGAAGCAAATGAGGTTTATGATTTGAGCACCTATGAAAACACGGATCAAATGAAATCTCATGAAACGGAAGCATTTAATGGAGAGTTGGCAAACAGCAGAGATGATTTGGATAATTTTTTGCCACCTCGAATCGCCCATGATGCACCTGGGAACGCTTCAAAGGCCTTGCTTGAAAACATTGGATTTGAACTAGTCATGCAATTTAATGAAAACAAACAGCGCTTTCAAAACAATGCCGTCGAACCATTACCGAATGTTCGGAATGAGATTTACACCAAAGTAGTCCATGCAGAAGATATAGATAAATTGGAATGCGAGACCTGTGGAAAACGTTTCTCAAATGCACTGATAATGAAAAGTCATAAAGAACAGATCCACAATTCAATATTCCCTATCAAGTCATTGGAGAAATTTGCCAAAGACTACAGAGAGCAATATGACAAGCTGTTCCCACTGAGATCGACTACTCCTGAGCCTTCACCTGGAGAATCTCCTCCTCCCTCTCCTCCAGCACTTCCTTCATCCTCAGCTCAGCAGGCCCAAACAGTTCATCCAAGTGTTTCAGTCTCTACTGCAGCATCTCACACCATTCCCCAAGTCAAAACTCCCTTGGCACAAATTCCCTTACAGATGGAATTACCAATCTTCCCTCCTTTGCTAATGCCACCCTTGTCTTTGCAGTCATTGAATCCTCAAGGGTCTGTCCATCTTCCTTCTGTGGAAACGGGTCCAACACCTGATTTGTCTCATCTCTATCAACAACAATTGACTCCGGCCATGTTACAACAGCAAAACAAAAGACCTCGAACCAGAATCACAGATGACCAACTTCGAATACTACGTCAACATTTTGATATCAACAACTCACCCAATGAAGACCAAATCCAGGAGATGGCTAATAAATCCGGTTTGCCCCAAAAGGTGATAAAACACTGGTTTCGAAACACTCTATTCAAAGAGCGCCAGCGTAACAAAGATTCTCCGTATAACTTCAGCAACCCTCCCATCACAACACTTGAAGACGTGAAGGTGGATTCTAAACCACCCTCTCCGGAACCACCTAGACAAGAGTGTTATGGGTCCAAGAGATCCTCAAGGACCAGATTTACTGACTACCAGCTGAGAGTGCTGCAGGACTTCTTTGATGCCAATGCTTACCCTAAAGACGATGAGTTTGAGCAACTTTCCAACCTGCTCAACCTTTCAACTCGTGTGATTGTTGTTTGGTTTCAAAACGCCAGGCAAAAAGCTCGGAAAAACTATGAAAATCAAGGAGAGGTCGGCAAAGAAGTGGAACGGAGAGATCTTTCCAATGACCGCTACTTTCGCACTTCTAACAACAACTTTCAGTGCAAGAAATGCAGCATCGTTTTCCAACGCATTTTTGATCTCATCAATCATCAGAAAAAACAGTGCTACAAAGATGAGGACGAAGAAATGATGAATGACTTTGGGAGCGATTCTAAGAATGAATGTTGCAGTCCCATATCTGGACCTTCTTGTTACACCCAAGTTGCTTCTTGTTCAAGCCCCTCGGGTTCATCTGTTTCCAGTACTAATGTAAAGTCCATTGATTCTGAGTATATGACGAGTTTGTCCGGAGAACCTAAACATCTAAATGACCCATCTTGTAGTCTTCAGCAGGCTATTCGAGTCAACTCTGAATTTGAAGTTGATAAGAAAGAGCACCAGACAAAGCATCTGACAGAGGAGAACCAGAATGCTGGAATGGAAATTCACTCGACTTCAACTCCGAAGCAGCAACAACCTGTTTCCAGCACATCACAAGCAGGACAAGTTCAGATGCCGAGCTCTTCTAAAAAAACCAGCTCATCTTTGGAAATGCCTTCACCAGAGCAAGACAAGCAACACAAGCCAGCTCCAGAAATAAGCCCATATCATTGCATCCAATGTAAAACGAGTTTCCCTTCTTTTGAGCATTGGCAAGAGCACCAGCAAATTCATTTCTTAGCTCAAAGCTATTTTCCAACACCACAGTTTTTGGACCGGCCTATAGATTTGCCTCTGATGCTGTTTGATCCGACAAATCCTTTATTGGCCAGACATTTGCTTTCGGGAACAGTTCCACAGATGCCAACAAATCAACCCGCAGTGACCACTATTCCAGACTCAACCTTGTCGTCACTGAAACGAAAGCTTGAAGAGAAAGCAGGATCTAGTTCAATGGAAAACGATTGGGACAATAGTGGGGAGGAACCTCAGCGGGACAAACGCATGAGGACAACAATAACACCAGAACAACTGGAGGTACTATATCAGAAGTATCTTCTCGACTCCAATCCAACACGGAAAATGCTCGATCATATCTCAAACGAGGTTGGCCTTAAGAAAAGAGTAGTTCAGGTTTGGTTTCAGAACACCCGAGCCCGTGAGAGGAAAGGTCAATTCCGTGCTTTGGGGCCATCTCAAATTCATCGCCGCTGCCCGTTCTGCCGAGCTCTATTTAAAGCCCAAACCGCCCTAGCTGCTCACATACGTTCACGCCATTGGCACGAGGCGAGGAACGCAGGTTATAGTGTTGCGCTTCCTGGCATGTCTCAAGATCAGGAAGATTCTCAAATGAAAACCGATCCTATTGATTTTGCCAGTTACTCTCATTTCATGAACTCTGTCGACGATCATGAGTCTTCGACGGGGAAATGCTTGGACCTATCTTCACATCAGTGTCTCAGCCCCAAGCATATTAAGAGTGAAGGTATGGATGATTTTGAGATTCCTTCCATGTCAGTTTATCAGACTTTCGAAGAGGCGCACTCTAATGTGATGCATGATCACACAGCTGATGAAAGAAATGACTCCCTACAGACCAAACAAGGCAGTATTGATCACATGTCTCCTAGCATTGAAAGAGAAGCCTCTTCAGAAAGCGATGAGAAGATGTCACCGGGTATGGTTAGCCCAGCGATGAGTTTCAATGCTAAAGACTTTGACAATGATTTAGTCGTAGATTACAGTGAGACCTCAAGCTTGGCAGACCCTGCTTCACCTTGCCCCGGTAGTTCCTGCAGTCAGGGTTTTGACAGTGACCGGCAAAATCAAAAACGCTATCGCACTCAGATGACCAACCTCCAAGTAAAAGTGCTGAAAGCCTGTTTTAGTGACTACAAAACCCCAACAATGCTGGAGTGTGAGGCTTTGGGCAACGACATTGGCCTTGCTAAGAGGGTGGTTCAGGTGTGGTTTCAGAACGCACGTGCTAAGGAGAAGAAAGCTAAGCTTAGCCTTGCCAAGCAATTTGGTACTGAATGCACTTCAGTCGATCGGCCCAAGACGGATTGCACTCTCTGCTCTGTCAAATACAGTGGCTGCTTGTCTGTTCGGGACCATGTGTTTTCTCCACAACATCTTGCAAAGGTTAAGGAGGCCCTGGGTGGTCAAATAGACAGAGACAAAGACTTTTTAAGCACTACTCGCCAGTTGATGAGTCATCAAGGGCCGGACCATCTTAAGAAGACCAATGAATATTTTGGACTGGTCCAACCTCAAGCGCTATTGACTTCTGGGGGTCTTAACCCAGCCGCTCTTCAGTGTGTGAGCCAGTCTTCACTGTACTCGAGTCTCATGGGTGGAAGCAACACTAAAACGGAAAGTTTTTCTTCTGTGAAAACAGGTATGTCTCTAATCCATCCAAAGTAAAATTCAAGTTTTTTGTGTTATAAGTTTGTGTTTTAAAAACTCTAAACTATATTCAACGGGCCAATATATCAATGGTGGATATAATGTTGATCAATTTATTTGATCAATCAGACACATTAGAAACAAAAATGACGAAGCCAAAAATTCACAATGCACTCACACACAATCATACACATGTACACACATTTACAGACACAAATGTGTGAATTTTTATAATTACGTATTTTTTAAATGATCAAAAACGTTCTTTGTATTTGCATGATTTCAGAAGGCGCCGCTGATGCTCCTGTGAAAGAACCGAACCCTAAACCAACCATGACATCCTCCAGCTCCTCTACCATGTCAACAATGGAGGAGAAAGACGTAGTCAGCACAACCAGTTCCGTCTCGACCCCAAAGACCAAACAGCACGATCTTCACGTTTCCAAAGAAAAGGACACTTACAGAAACAAGCACGATGGCAGTTCAGTGTCTAATGCTACTCGATCCAGTTCTTCTTGTCACAGTAAAGAAAAGCCAGACTCTTCCAGGCCTTCTGCATCTACTCCAAACACTGGCAGGGACTATGGCATGGATCCAGCTCAGCTACAAGCTCTTCATGCAGCAATGAAAGCCGACCAAGCCTCTCTGCTCTCTACGCCCCTTCTGCCCTGCCTGATGCCTGGCTTCCCTCCACTTTTTTCTCCCCACATTCCAACGCCCATCCCTGGTGGCCTCCTGCAACCCATGTTTGGCATGGAAAGTATGTTCCCTTATGGTCCAGTCCTGCCACAGGCTTTAATGGGACTGTCTCCAGGTTCCCTTCTGCAGCAATATCAGCAAAATCTACAGGGTGCACTAATGCAACAAAGACTGCAACTGCAACAAAAGCAGCTAGTGCAACTACCAGAGAAGCCAAAACCGACCCAGGTGTCTGCACGCCTTAGTGCCAAGGACACGGGCCACACCAAAGGACCCATTCTGGACTCAGCCAAACCTGGTACAGATCCCTCCACCATTAACCCCTCCAATCCCAAGCAGTCCGAATTGGATACCAAGTTTTTACAAAGCCATTGTATTAAGCGTAGAGGGGAAGACAAGAAGGGTGGTCTCTACGACTGCCTCATCTGTGAGGTGTCTCTCAAAGGGGATGGGGAGCTCAGCAAACATCTGGAGAACCTTCAGCATAGACAAAGAGTAGCCGAGAGACTGGATGCCAAAGAGCTTGCTTCTCCTCGATTCTCTCACGCCAGGCCCTCATCTACCTCCACATCAAACCCGTCCAGTGACCAGAGATCTTCTTCTGCGACCCCTATCACTTCACAAACCAGTACCGGAGCCTCTCGGAGCTCGCCGATGTCTCCCGCGCAGCACGGTCTTTCAACTTTAAACGTTACCTCAAGCCTGACAAGCCTTGTGAAGACTTGTTACACGAAACCGAAACTGGACTCAGCGGATGGGCGTTCCGAAACGAGCGACGACTCGGAAGAGGGACGGGATTCCACATGAGATTTTGGAGATTGAGGTACTTTTTTATGGCTTTAACAGCCCTAAAATAGACTTTATAATGGAGAAATAAACCAACCAAGCAAATTGGGAAACACTGCGAGGAGAAAGTCAAACTTAAAGTCTCCGCTGTTGGTCACGCTGGGGAAACCGATACGACCCTGAACTACTTTGCCGGACTGTTTTGACGTAAGGAGCGAATCCCGGCGGATTCCACTTGCATTACCAGTGCTTGTAACCAAAAACAAGTGTCAGTAGAATGTTCTTTTCCATTTCAATATGCTGGTTTTTAACTAAAACTTGAGTATATGTTTAAACTGTTTGGAAACTGAAGGGTGCACAGCTAAAGACTGATGAAGATCCTTAGATGGTTTCATTGTTAACTAACCAAAAGTCCGCTTGAAAACTTTGTGCAAGTTTCAACGGACACTCATAAAACACCCACGCTATTTTTCCCCTGTAAAGTGTTAAGATAACTATATTATTGGCTAAATGAAGTGATGTAATGTATTTCGATGTTGTCTTCTCTCAGGTCAACAGCTCTCGGTTTCGTTCCTTTACAAGACATACCAATAGAAGATATATGAAGCCCAAAAGAAACGTGTAATGAATGAGATTCTAATTTGCTTTCCAAGTCCTAACATTGCAGCTAAGCGTCTAGATGTTCTTGTTTTGCAGACATGTAACTTGTCCAGACACAAAGCTTATTGCGGACGGTTGTAAATTGTGCAAAACAAATATGATTTAGCTTTTTTTTTTTTTTT
>SOMO01000162.1:294012-312633 GCA_028128575.1 Paedocypris carbunculus
ATATTTATTTATATTTTAATTCAATTCTTATTTAAATATATTTATTTAAATATTTTCTTCAGTCTTTGCAGAAATGGTCGAATGGAGTGTGTGCCAGAAGAGAGAGGTAAACATGTTCTTCTTCTTTTTTTTTTTTTGAAGATTTTTTTTAGAACTTTTCCGTTCCTTCTTTGAACACCACTGGTACCTGTGTGTTATTTCAGAGCCGGACAGAGGAGACTGTCCTGATGGTAAAGTGTACTACAGTTGCAGGGATCAAACTGGACTGAGTTCTTCAGGTGTTGGCTTGGCCTGTGAACTCACCTGTCGAAACCTGATGCTGAACGTGACCTGTCCTCCCTTGACCCCATGTGTGCCCGGCTGCGGATGTCCTGCTGGGTAAACTTTTGCGTCTCATTCTAAGATATCAGGTAAAGTCAGACTGTTTTTCTGCTGCAGGCTTGTGGCTCATAAAGGTGACTGCTATTTCCCTGAAAACTGCCCGTGTGCTTGGCTCGGTCTGGAGTATCTACCCGGAGAAGCCGTGGACACTCCGTGTTACCGCTGGTCAGCTCAGTTTAATATTATGTTGTTTACTTAAATCTGAAAAAGTGTTGCTGCATATTTGCCTTAAAATTGTGTTGAGTTTGAGGAAACTGGAAAGATATGTAGCATTATGAAAAGCCTTGAAGGTGGTGAGGTTTATAAATTCATAGTTATACCATTACCATACCATTTTTCTGTTATCATTTATTGTTACACTTGTTTTAGTTAAAACATTTATTTCAAAATGCCTTATTTTCAAAATGTGCCACATTACACATTACATTTGTATAATTGTTAGATATTTTATTTAATCAAAAAGTCAAATTGTTTGTTTATTTATAATTAAGTCTAGTGTTTTTTAGTATTATACATTTTATGAATGACTGGTTATGTTAACCAACTAGAAAAGGTTAACTGATTTACATTGTCTTTTAGTGATGCACATGTGTCAGAAAATCCAACGATACTGTGGCATCATCAGTATCATTTGCAATTTCCCTGTCTAGTGTGTGTCATCGTGGATTCTTCAACTGCACGTATTCTCCGTGTCCGGCCGTGTGCACCGTTTACAGCGACCGACACTATCACACATTTGATGGGCTGGAGTACGACTACGTCAGCGACTGTCAGGTTTACCTGCTGAAGGTCAGTGTGAAGGTCGTCTCCAGCATCAGTGTGTGATCCACTTTAGCTCAAAACTTTGTTCTTGACAAAATGCATTAATATTTTTTAACAATATTGTTCAATATCACAGGACTTAGCAAAACTCCTGTTTACATATTTTAAAATTAAAATTAATTCCAAATATTTTGAATTCACATTTTTTATTCTACTAAGATACTGTAATACTGTACATAATACTCTAAATCACAGTACTTAGAACCAGCATATTAGAAAGTGAGTATTTGCTTTGGGTCAAATTGACCTTTTTTTATCAATAACCATCTTTAAACAAGAGTTTTGTCTTGCAGTTATAAAGTGTTTCAATGTTCAGGAACATTTGCCGACCCGAGACGGGACGTACAGACTAGCAGGAAAGGTCTAATCTTGGGAAAATCTTTGCGGATACTCGCTGTGAGCAGGGCTTGTGGTAATAGAGCCAGAGTGAATGTCAGTCCCAGCACATGAACAAAGAGCAGCTGTTCCTCAGTGCTTTCTTACGGCTGAATAGAGTGTGGTGTCTCCTAAAGGCCAGTGATTCTCGGAGGAGTCACTGATCCACACAAGGGACCGGACAACAGAAATGCCCTTCACACACATCTCCTCGCACTGGCCTGCCACAGATGATCGCCGTTTCCTCTACCATACAATTTCTTATTATTAAAAGAACAGAGTGAAACTTGGGGAATCCCTCACTTATTACGAATAAAGCACTACATTTGCATGTTTTTAACCAAATGGAGTTAGGTTTAGCAGCAAGAGGCCTTATTACCAGTGTCACTGGCACTCATGTGTTATTCACTTCATACACTCTCTCTTTTTTTTTAAATGTTTTTTTGCTATACAAATGTACAGGTAAATTAATGTGTATTAATACATATATTATATGAACAGAATACTGTATATTACAAGATTATATTATTCTGTGTATGTGGTTGTGTTTTTGCCCGAGTGAATGTCTTGCTCTGTGATTGGCTGCCTTAGTGACATCATAGTTTACTAATGGCTAATTAAAGTAAATTATACAGCACGTTTGAGGCCTGATCGAGGCCTTTCTGCCTGGTGTTCTCCTCATGTTTGCGTGGGTTTCCTCTGGATCTCCAGTTTCCTCCCACAAACAGTTCCAGAAAAGAAGTCTGTAAAACATCCTAAATTTGTAAAAAAAAAAAAAAAAAATTGTGTGACTGAGATTGTGAATGTGTGTCCTGTTATGTGATTGACCCAGACCCAGAGTTGCTGGGATTGGCTTTATCTCCCAATGAACCAGCATTTAAAAAACGTTCATAAAATGTTTGGATGGAGAACTAAAAGTATATTTTTAAGATGCTTTTGTGAGTATATGATTGCTGTCATTGTTGTTGTAGAGTACCGGGGAGACAGACGTGTCCATTATGGCTCAGAACAAGGATTGCTATGAAAGTGGGATTGTTTGCATGAAATACCTGCTCATCTACGTGGGACTAACCAAGATATTCTTCAGTGATAACTCTGGCAAACCTGTGAGTGCATCTATTTTCTGCAGCACTTCTCAGCTTAGAGAGTAAAACTAGCTTTACTTTCATGTCATAGCTCTACATTAGAATCATGATGGTAATAGTTTGTCTGCTGTGTTTTTTTGAGCAGAGTCCATCTACTGTTGTTGGACGGGGCTTTGAGTTTCAGTTGTGGGGTGCGGGATACTACACAGTCATACACTTTCCTGCTCAAGATCTAATGGTTTTATGGGACCGTAAGACCACCATCCACATCCGTGCTGGACCCCGATGGAAGGTCAATGGAAAAGTTCAAGTTCATTTGATTTTTGGACAAACGGTCTCAAAGCAGATATATGAAATAGACAGAACAATTATTACGGAATTTAGCAATGACCGTGACTATTGACCAGTCACCAAGCAAAAATGGCTAGAAAACTCAACTCAGTAGCTTATATGAACATGTATTATTATGTTTAAAACGATCAAGCTTTACTAGTGCGGTATTCTAAAGCAGGGATATCATGCTCAACTTCACAGTGGGCCATAAATTGAACAAAATTGCAATGCCAACATTGATTTTTATTGAAATATGTTCATCCAGAACAGATAACAATAATTATTTTCTTGTGGACTCAAACACAGTTTTCTAAAACTAAATGATTTAAAACATATACAACTCGGAGGTGTTGAATTGCATTGTATAATAATTTACTAATAATTTAGTATGGCGTTGCAGGTCAAATATAATTATGATGCAGGTTATTTAACAGACAGATTAAACAAAATCAGATTTACAGTTACTGGATTTATTCACATTTCACACAATCACAGTAACAATTGTTTAGTTGGTTTAGATTTAGTTTTTCATTCAAATCTAATTATTTTTTAACCATTGTTCAAATTTGATTGTTGTGTGTAGAATAGCATAATGCTTGATTTGAAGTCTTGGTGCATTATTTGCCTCATCGAGCTGGTGTTTTTTGAGAAAGACTGGACAGACCCTGACTGAATCAGATCTGCTTGGCAGGGTCGACTCAGTGGTCTGTGTGGAAACTTTGACATGGTTACGGTGAATGATATGACCACAGCAGGACAGATGGAGGTCAGTAATGCACAAGCCTTTGGGGACAGTTGGGCCATTGGTCAGGTGAGAAGCACACGGCTGTACTGTCAGCACACACACACACACTCACGCTTCTCTGTTTGTTGTGTGCAGTGCGAGAGTGATTTTGTGGTGCGCAGGCCGTGTGAAGGAGACTTGAGCCGGCAGCCGTACGCTAAACGAGAATGCGGCCTCCTCTACAGCGACGTCTTTGCTCCATGTCACAACGTGGTGAGTGGCACAGAAGTCACACTAATGGGTCAAATGCCAGATTATCGGATGTTTGCATCTTTTCTTTAACCAAAAATCACATGTAGTGACGGAAGCATTACGACTGTCTCTTAAGATCAATACCTTTTCTTTGGGTTCAACCAAAACAAATCTTCTCTTCCAAGAACTTTTTTGGCTTTTGTTTCATTCTTTATTTCTTCCTTTCTTCATTTTCTGTCTTTCTTGTATTTGCAGTATACACGCTGCTACTGTGATAAATCATTGTACAGATACCTTCTGAGGCCACTAGAGGGCTGTATAAGCCAACATAACGAACAGTTCTTCCCTTTTTAGACGAGACAGGTATTGAGTACGTTTGTTGCAATAACCGAGTCAACACACACAAACCAGGAGCAGTGGGCAGCCTTTATCCATGAAGCAGATGAGGGTCCATGTCTTCCCCGTGTTGTGAGAAACCTGCAATGCTGAGTGGCGGGTCCAACTCTTTACCTCAGGACCACAATTGAATTCGGTTTAGGAATTTTAGGAACTAAAAAAAAATCTAGTTCTCTATTCTGTATACATAATGTCTAATACTGTATTTACCAACTGTAAAAAAACACAGAAAGTTAAGCTTTGATTCACGTGCTACAATGTTTCACAAGTGTTCTAATATCCCCACTGTGTTTTTCCCATAATGCCCAGGTGGATGTGACCTGGTTCTACAAGAACTGCTTGACGGACACGTGCAACTGCAACCGTGGTGGCGACTGCGAGTGTCTGTGCACCAGCATAGCCGCGTACGCACACAAATGCTGTCAACACGGCGTCACAATAAACTGGAGATCTCCCAGCGTCTGTCGTAAGCATCCTTACTTACTCACCTTACCCACACCAGACCAACACTACCATTCTCAGTGTATTTATTAGTTAACACCTCTATCACAACACAAATATCTGATTAGTCTAGATATAAAATAGTAAAGATCTACTATATTTGCAGTTTATTAGTTGATTATTGTATTAAATTATATACACGTATGTTAAAAATAAATAAAATTATACTGTATGTCTTTCTGTTATTTATTTTATGTAATTATTTTCAGTCATAACATTCCCATACTGTAAATCACATTTCACCTAAAAGTTGTTTTTCTTTTGATTTACCAGCATATGACTGTGAATACTACAACCAAGGTAAGTCCATCGCTCCTGGGTGTTTCAGAGTGAACGCATTCCAATTTTAAACATATTCAAGGCTGTTTTTATTTGTTTCACCACTTGTTAGTACATTTTCAGACTTGTTTGCACACTTTTAGTCTTTGAATAGGTTTTAAACGGTTTGAGTCTGTTTGCGAGCATTTCAGTGTGTTAAAACATACATTTCAGAGCCTTTAGACTTTTTAACATGCGCTTCTGATCGTTTTTTAGTATATTTCTGCATTCAAGTCTGCTCGACTGCGTTTGAACCCTTTAAGCACCATGTAGTTTTTTCTTTTTTTTATATGTAAAGTATTTGGACCTTGTTTAACTCTGTATTTCTAGCTCTTTCAGCATGCTCAGACTTTCTGAGTTTGACTTTGCTCTGGCATATTCTCTGTTCAGAGCTGGGAGACGGTCCCTTCACACTTCACACGGAGCAGAACCACTCTCGCTGTGTGTTTGGGGCGAACGTCAGCACGGGTGAAGTGTTTCCACTCCTGAGGAGCAGCAGCTCTCCAGACAGCGCCGCCTTCCACTTCATGATCACCGCAGCACTTCACCGGGACAGAAGCTCTCGTGAGTGCACACATCACTCAGTATAATCACACTGTTGGTATTCATGGGTGCTTCCGTAATAATCAGTTTAGTGTGGCATAATGTCGCAAGGTTTGTGTTTGTTTCTGTGTGTGTGTGTGTGTGTTTAGATTGAATTGTGTGTTTCAAGTGTTTCTTTAATGTTCTTTAATGTTAAATGGGAATCATCTTTCACTTACTGAACCACCACTTCTTCTTCTGAGTTTCAACGTTTACACTTTTTTTTGTTTTTTTTTTCTCATTTTATTCATTGACTTTGAATGGGATTCTTTGTTCAGCTTTCACTTTTCAATGGTCTCGTCACTTTATTGCTCATCATAGAATGTTGTCGTTTCAACTTTAGCTGGATCCAGAGACTTTCATCCTTATCCACTGAAATCAGCTATACGTACTTTTAAAGCTATTGTCGCTGAAGTGTTGGGTATTTTCCACACAGCGGCTTTGAGATGGTCTGGGACTGAGAAAAGCGCTATATAAATACATTTGAACTTGACATGAACTTTTCACCGGGCCTGTTGGTTTCAGTGGAGCCTTTTTTGCCATTTCCCCAAGCTTGATCAACTTTTATCTTGAATAATAAGTAGAAAAGCAGGAATATATGTCCTTTGTGAAAAAGCTTGTTTAGTGTGTGTTTTAGTTCATAAATATTGTTAGGGTCAGTGTTTGCTTGGCTGTGTGTTTGTGTTTAAGAGAGAGAGAGAGAAAATGTAGAAATGGATGTGTGTTATTCCTTTGATGTCTTCTGTGATGAAGGAAGATGGATGAAATCCTATTGATTGTGGTGCCGCTGAGAAGGTAGAACTGAGTCTGAAGTGAGCAGTGTGTTGCGTTCAGGTCTTCCTGTGATCTCGCTGGAGTCGGCAGAGCGGCCAAACTTCTTTCTGAGTGTCGGTGTGAATGGAGCTCTGCGACTGGAGCAATGGCAGCCAGGGGAAGAGTTCCAGCGACGGACCACCTTCATTCACCACCAGGGACTCTGGACCCCCGGACAGTCATCTTTTGAGCTGTACAGTCAGAAAGGTTTATTTCTAACTCTGACGTACTCACACGCTCAAGCGCAGAACTATGACAACACGTACACCTTCAAAACCAGCAGCAGTTTCCTCATCGAGGGTAAGACATGCTTATCCGCTCTAAAGTGTGTGTGTGTCTGTGTCTGTGTGTGTGTGTGTGTGTGTGTGTGTGGGTGTGTGTGTGTGTGTGTGTGTGTGTGCATAACAAGGTAGGAATGGGATGGTTGGGTTGATAGATAGATAGATAGATAGATAGATGTGTGAACTGTGAATTATTGTTTCCAGTAGAATATGGTTTTCTGACTGTTGCGTTCCAGAGAGCAGTTTTGTGATTCCATACCGTTTGATGTGCGAGTGGAAGTACCACGCTTGTGCCAGTCCCTGTGTGAAAACCTGCAGCGATCCAGATGCCACGCGATGCCAGTTTTTACCACCGTAAGATCTGACACAGCTGTTGAAGATACACCTATGTTTTACAATTCATGACCAGCATAAACCACCTCAGTTCTCCCAAAAGCATTTTTTTTTCAGGTTTTATACTGCAGGTGTATTTGTTTGTTTGTCTTAAACATATGTTTTTTTTTTTTTTTTTTATCAGGAAACTTTAAGATTGAATGATGTCATTATAAATAATGTGATCCAATGCTGTTGTTTTAGTGTAGAAGGCTGTTTTCCTCGCTGTCCCAAGACCATGTTACTGGATGAAGTGACTAGACGCTGTGTCTACAGAGAAGACTGTATGTATGGCACCGAATCCTCTCCATGAAAAATAAATATTGTTGCATAATGATTAGAAATTAGGTCATTTGTTTCTCTTTGTGAATTTGTGTAATATTTCAAGGTTATATTTTCACTCTTTTCAATATTTCATATTTCAAGGTTCACAAAACCTCCAGAAGTTGGAGTTTACATAGAACAATCCCTATTTTTTTATCTGCTGAGTCTGAAAAATTACACAAATGTTCTGGCCTGTTAGGTTTAAGATGTGACATTTACCGTTATGTTGTGATGTGCATCTGTAAACGTGCTTGTGTTTGCAGGTGTGACTCTGTTTCCAACACCGACTCCGTATGTGTTTGTGACCCGATCGAACAGAACGACGGTGGCTCCCACCTTTCCCACTACTGTCACCACGGCAGTGCCCAGCACAGCACCATCTACAACCTCCACCACTCTGTTCACAACCACATCTACATCCAGCCCAACCACATCAGCATTACCACCAGTAACACAGACCTCCACTCTGCCCACATCTTCTCCATTAACCTCACAAGTTCTGCTCACTACCACATCAGCCGCCGTCACTACTAGACCTACATCCACCTCACCTGTCACCACATCATCGCTTGAGACCACCTCTTCCACCGTCACCAGCCCACCACCCTTAACCACAGCTTTGCTCATCTCACCTGAGTCCACCACTTCAGAACACACCTCAGCAAAACCTGAAACACTTCCGACAAGCACAGAGCCCACCACCTCTCCTGAGACCACCGCCATCACCACCGGGATGACCACCGGCATCACCACCGTTCTTCCGGCATTTTTGCTGCCCACTGGCCCCTGCACAGTACGTTCTACTCTTTCACAAATGTTTTATGGAATTATTAAGCTTTCATATTCAGACTGTCTCAAAGATCTATCTGTACATAACTATTGGATATTAATACAGCAAGCGTTAGAAATGATGACAAAAATGACAGACATTGCAACATTTGTGACACTCTTTTACTGTATGTCACATTATTTGTAACACGCATCAATCAACACATTCATGACACCCATCATCTGTCATTTACTGTACATTGCGTCATTCACGACACGTGCCATCCATGACACTTGTCATTCACAACACACTTTTTTTACGACAATGGTCATTCACGACACACTTCATTAATGACACACATCATTCACCACACACATCATTCGAAACACTTATGAGTCCCCACACACATCATTCACGACACACATCATTCAACACACATATCATTTACAACACACATTATTCACCTCACTCATTATACACCACACAAATCATTCAGCACGCACTTCATTCATTACACAAATTATTCAGCACACACATCATTTTCAACAGATATCTATCACGGCACACGTCATTTACATCATTCACGTATAACTTCATGTATGTATTGTTTCCACACAGCCGCCATACTCACTGCGTGTGGATGAGTGTAGTGAGTACATCTGCTTTAATGGCCAGCTGATGCTGCACAACTCTTCCCAGCACTGCCGCTTCAACATCAGCCAGCCGCAGTGCAACCTGCTGGGCACGGCCATCCAGACCAACAGTGACCCCTGCTGCCCTCTGTGGCAGTGCCCCTGTGAGACCTAATATTGTCGCATTAACAACATGGATGCTACAGAATGCATTATATGAGACAATAAATGTAATGGTACATTTACATGATACATTTTTTTACACTAACTCTTGTCAAACACATCATACTCACTCATCGTTTCGCACCAAGTTTCGCAAACAACAGAAACCAGAATCCTGGCAGATGTGAAAATGTTTTTACAGTGAGCCTGTGTTTGATGTTGGGCTGGTTTATGTGCCTTTAGGCCGCTGCTCCATCATCTCTGATCTGCGTGTCATCACTTTTGACGGGAACAACGTGGCTCTGTACGACATCGGCTCCTACATTCTGGTCCACCTGCCTCGAGAAACAATCGTGGGCCACATTGAGAAATGTCCCACCAGTGAGGTAACACTCACTCCTCCAGTTACACAAAAGCTCAGCATCACATCTGCTCACTTCTCTTCTCACTGTTTTGCAGAGCGTCAACTACATCCGACGACCTGTAAGTTCATCTGAATTTATCTACTGTAAAGCAGCAATGTGCATGTGATGATATGAAGATGGATAAGTCAGTCAATCATTCTGACAAGATTCTTCGTCCTCCATCACCTCCTTAGCTGAGTTACTCAACCATTATCAACTACTACTTTAGTAATTTACTAATACTTTTTTTTTTTTAAGTTGTTAAAGCATATTCTTTTAGGTTTTAATGTGAATTATTTATTATAATTTTAATTAATCGTAAGTTCTTTGAGATTCTCATAGTTGAGGCTTACACTATTCGTGAAGTATCACTTGTGTGTTGTCCTTGTGTTCACTAGACAGAACAGGGTAAAATGTGCATTTAAACCATCTGACTTGAGATTTCATTGGTTGGTTTTGTCCGTGTAACTTTCTCTTGNTACTCTTTTTACGCACTGTCAGTAGACTTAAATTGGTGTGTGGGTAAGCATTGATGTTGTCCAGGAATGTTCTAGCTCAGTGTTTATTGATCTGATACAGGTCCTGGTAAATCAAATCACGGCCCGACTCCCCTTCACCAGGCAGAACCTCCATGTTGACGACACCGGGACCATGTATATCATTGACACACCTGGTGGCATCAACATTAAGTGGTACCACAGCACTGGAATCATGGTCCTGCAGTACACGGCCCCGGGCAACACGTCCACCAGAGGGCTGTGCGGTCAGTGTCTGGTCAGATCCCAGAAACTCAGAGCTGGTGGCTGGTAACGTGTCCGTGTGATGCCTTCTTCAGGATGCTGTGATGGCAACCCGGCCGATGATCTGCGTCTGCCCAACGGCACTGTGGTGCAGGACGTGGAGGACATTCCTTTGTTTCTGCACGGGTGGATGGTGGAGACATCTGAGGACGTGGACTATTTCCGCAGAGTCGGGGACAACTGCACCACTGGAAACTGTTCCAAATGCTTCACTATGCTAAACCAGAGGCCGTTCTCTCAATGCCACCACAAGGTAAAGACATGCCTGATAAGCTGTGTGTTGCTGAAGTGTGTGTTTCTGCTGTTTTTTGGTTGGTTGAGAGATGTGTGAAATCTGTAGTGCTGAAAAAATAAGAGAAGAAACAAAAGACTAAAATATTGCAAATGTCATAAATAAATGTCCAACTTTGGACAATTAAATAAAAAATGTTTTTAAAATGCTTTCCAAAAATCCAATTATTGGTAAAAGAAAAAAAATTAACGAAAAAAACGAAACTAGAAATATGCATCAAAATGTCTCAATGTTGTCTCAATGTCAAATGTGTTTATTTGAGTTTGCTCTTTTTGTCATTCTGGAACAGCAGCAGTCGTGTTAATAACCGTTCCTGTGTGGTTCTGCAGGTTTCCCCTGAAAACTTTTGTGATAAGATTTGGGCCGGTGACCTGCATTATAAAGATCACGAGTGCGACTTCCTGGCTGCTTATGTGGCCATTTGCTACACACATCAGATCTGCTTCAGTTGGAGGAGAAGCAACTTCTGCCGTGAGTGTTTCTGTGGGCGAACAGAAATATTAAACCCAAAGATCGAAAAGCTTTCTATCATATTTAAACAAAAATAATTTTCTTTCTACTGTTGTGTTCACTTGTAACTTCACGTTTTCCAGCACTGAAATGTCCTCCAGGAAAGGAGTACAACCCCTGTGTGAACACATGCAGGACCCGGACGTGCCAGAACCGAGATTTTTATGAGGAAAGCACCTGCTCGTCCATCCGAGAAGAATGTGTGTGTAAGAGCGGAACCATTCTTCACCGAGCAGATTCAGCCTTCTGTGTCACTGAGGAGCAGTGTGGTGAGATCAGTACTACCCATAATGTACATTTAAATGATCTGTACTCGGATCTTTAAAAAACTGTACAAAAATCTGTAAAACTGTTACAGTAAAATAAAAAATTATTAGAGGAATCTAGACAAGCAAAGCAGTAATCTACGGTATTAGAGTAATTTAAATAATCATTATAGTAATCTGCATAAACAAGCAATAAACTAATCTACAATAGTTTACTAATCTAGAAGAACAGTTCAGTGTCCTGGATAAGGGGTACAGTAATCTAAAATTACAATAAATTACAAATTAAAATCATTATAATAAACCAGAAGCGCAATACAGTAATCTAGAGAAGTGTTACCGTAATCTAGCAGTTCTAACACTAATCTAACACTTAACATACCACACTATGGTATGGTATCTAACACTAACATACCACATAACACTTAACAACACATAACACACTTAACACACACACACACTGCAACATTTACTCTTGTACAGTATTTGAGCGTGTGTGTGATTTGCTCCTTGTCAGTGTGCACGGATAATTCCGGCTCTCCGCGGGCTCCCGGAGACGTGTGGAACGGTTCTCTGCGCGGCTGCTGTCTTTTTACCTGTCTGGAGAACGGCAGCGTGGTTCCTGTGGAACCTGAGTGTAGTCATGAACCCGCTCCGCTGTGTGAACGTGCGGGAGAGTTTCCCGTCGCTGTCCTGGAGGAAGGGGCATGTTGTCCCAAAAAGATATGTGGTAAGTCATTTTAAAATCTGCTTTTTCAGTAGCCTTATCCAAACCCCTTATTATTAATGATAACTTGTAATCATTTTAGGTCTGGTTTCAGATTCATTCTGTTGTTGTGTGTGCAGAATGTAACCTGACCCTCTGTCAGAATGAAGTGCCCAGCTGTGAGAACGGAAACCGGCTGGTGATTGGCTACAGCGCTCTCTCTTGCTGTCCCGAATACAGATGTGGTGAGAGAAAACGCAACTTTACTGTGATTGGTCAGTGTGTGAGAGCTGAGCATTCTGATTGGCCGTGTAGAATGTGATCCGCTGGCCTGCACGAGTATTCTGGCCCCGCTGTGTCGAGAAGATCAGTTCCTGGTGGAGGTCAGAGGAGCACATGACTGTTGCTACAGCTACATGTGTGGTAATACATCACAAGACTTTACACACTGTTATGTGTATATGTGCATGAACATGTGATGGTCCTCTGTTTTGGCTCTTCTGCAGTATGTGAGTCATGTATTGAGCCGGTTCCTGTGTGTTTGCCTGGAGAGATCATGTCTGTGGATTTGAACACCACCAATCACTGCTGTCCTCAGTATCACTGTGGTCAGTCTCAGCATCTTCTGCTGCTCTGGAGGTTTTGATGATTCTAGATGAAAATGTGTGGTTTGTTTCTGTGCTTCAGTGTGTGACATGAGTCTGTGTCCTGAGCCTGATGTAAGTTGTGCTGCTGGAGCTCTACTGATCAGAACACCAGTGCCGGGCCACTGCTGCCCCGAGTCCCACTGTGGTAAAAACACACTGTCCGTCAATATAAACACCACACTAGGAGTTTTCAGTGCTTTTCAATAGTCTCATTCCAGTAAGAACCGTATGTGTTGACTGCTCAATGAAGGTTCATGTAGAGGTTCCTTCAAAAACTCAGTCTTAATTTTACAGGCTGATAATATATCTTAACACGTAAAAAATATGTCAATGTGTTTATATATATTTTTGCCTGTGGTTCATTATTCTTTTTTTCCCAGAATGCCAGTGCCACAACTTCACCGCTCCACTCTGTGCTGTGGTGGGTGTCTAGGTGTTTCTAGTGCAGTAATGTAGCAGAATTATGAATAAATCACACTCTTGTTCATGAAAGGGTGAGGTGAAGGTGGAAGAACCAGACCCTGGAGGACCCTGCGGATGTCCCCTGTACCGCTGTGGTGAGTCTCGCTCACACGTATTTACTCACTTGTGGCAGCATTGTTCAGTGTGTGTGTGTGCATGTGTTTGTGTGTGCAGAAAAGGCAGAAGTCTGTGTGTTCCAGCGTGTGACTCTGCTGAACCCGGGTCAATCCATGGTACAGTATTTTGAGGGGGAAATGTGTTACACCGTCCAGTGTCTGACACACAAAGACCCCGGGACTGGATTTTACGCCATGGAGATCACCACTGCCAACTGCTCAGAGAAGTGCCAACCGGTGCGTCCCATCCACACACACTTCCTCCCCAACATTAAAGATGTCCACTGGCAGCAATGCCTGGGGGATTGGATAGACAACCTCTGAAGATTCTCATCACTTGTTGATGAGAATGCAAATTAGTCAACATCACCCAAGGCAGCATTTGCTTCTGTAAAATGTTTTTTTGGGATTCTTCACTGCTTGGAATTTAGACTGGGCTATTTGTGCACTGTGCTAAGGCTTAGAAGCTGATGTTCTCCCTGTCTGCACCAAGCAGTAACCACTGCTTTGTTCGACGCAGGAACCATATGTCTACCAAAACAAAACAGAGACTTCAGACTCTTAGAGACACTATGGCCACTCCATCTGTTAAAGTATGACCCGCCCACCCCAGCGTCCACCTGATTCCACAGACTGTTCAAAATCAGGCTGGGTGGGATATCAGGTTCTGATACTGGCCCACGTTACCTGATTGTACCTTTCACTACTGGCAACAAACCTTTTGAGGAGAATTGCTTCGATGTATGTAGAGGCTATTTTGCCTGCGTTGATGGATATTTGAAGATAAATCATAGGGCTCAATCTACTCAGAGTCTGATATTAATACCATATATTGTGATCTCTTAGATGACGTCTAAAAAGCAACCAGTTGGGCTAAGAGTTTCCATAGGCGTTATTCTCAATAATTAAAGTTCTCAACTGATGACTGTCTCTTAGGTCTACAGTACTGCTCTGTGGAATTAGACGTTAACCTAGAACAACCTGCTCGAACAATAGTTGCTCTTCCTGTTACTAGACAAGGTGTATACGTGTGTAAGGGAAAATCTGGCTTATAGCTTTCCTCCCATGTCTCAAGTCTATTCGCGGGTAGTAGGGTCCAATTGCACTGTTTAGTAGAGATCCTTGTAGAGATCTTTGTTTTTTGTCTTACAGTATCAGATTTACGTTCCCTCATCCGACCCTCACGTTTGCTGTGGCTCCTGCAAAAACATCTCCTGCTCATATCCCACCGACAACGGAACCACTGAGGTCTTCATGGTAATTGATTCTTGTGTCTTCATGGTAATTGATTCTTGTGAATAGTGTCTTATGCGAAGGTACCTGCTGAAGGCTTAGCTTTGAGAATTTGCCAGAATTCTAGCTCATCGTGTGACACTGAATGACCATGTGAATGATGTGTGATCTCAGGCCGGCAGCTCATGGGTGGCAAACTGCACGCGGTTCGACTGCATGGAGACAGCGGTGGGGGCAGTGGTCCTGGCCTCTGGTGTTGTCTGTCCACCTTTCAACGACACAGAGTGCATTCAGGTCTGGGGTCAAGGAACAGATCGCCGCTTCAACATCATGTCCTTGCTCTAAATCAAGCTTTGTTTTTCAGAATGGCGGGGTTGTTCAGACATACGTGGACGGCTGCTGCAGGACGTGTGAGTAACGTTTGTCTGTGTTTGTTGGGCTTTCTGGGATTGCTGCTGGAACGGCATGATGGCTCGAGGGGCGGAGCTGGGTGGGGCGAGGCTTGTAGCGGCTGGTTTGACGTTCCCTGACGTCCTGCTGGATTTTGTGCTGTGGGTTTGGTGTGATGGTTTTACTTTCTTGTGTCGTAGCTTGATGCTTTTATATGTCTGATTCTTTTAACAAATCATTCCTGAAATGACAACTTCTGCAAACGAGGTCACAAGAAAAACCTATATGATTTTTAAAGATTACATATTGCTTCAACACTTCATCTGATCTGATACAACTCTTTGTGAGCACACTATTTCAAGTTTGTGATTACTGTTTTTAAAATGAAAATTATTGGAAATTTGTTGATACTCAAAAAACAATACGGTTTTAGGGATTTTTATAATGCTTCAATACTTCTGATCTGATTCAACTCTCCTTGAGCACACTATTACAAGTTTGTGATTAACACTGTTTTTAAAATGGATATTATTATACGTTTGTCAACACTAAACTGTCATTTTGTTCACCAAGTTACTGGAAATGAAACATGTGAGGGTCAGAAGCCAACTTTTTTTTTCTCCTTTTGGACTGTGAAGAAACAAAACATTCTCCAGATAATTTAATGATTTTCTCTAAAATTAACAATTTGTTAAAAAATCATTGTAGCACTTGTGTTTATGTCGAGTGCTGAGTACAGTAAGTGGAGCTTCTTGAAATTAAACATGCTAAATTGGTTCTTCAGTCTGGATGAAATCCGTCTTTTTTTCTTATCCTCTCAATGACTTTTATATTCAATGAATAAGCCAACTTTAGAATAATTTGATTATTAAAGTTTATGCCTTTGGGAAAATTCATTTTTGGTAAAGACCAAATAGATTAGCAACATAGTTAGCAACACTCTTTCACTCGATTTTTTCGCTCTTTTTTTTCTTCCATGTTCTTATCTAAATTACATATAAAATAAGGACCATTAGCAGCAAGTAATAAATAGTTAAGATTTTTTATGACACTGTAAGATGCAGACTGATCATAAATTGAAGAGTAACAAAAGGTGATGCGGAGAACATATTTATTATTAGTACAAATTGTAAAGCAAATAGAACTTATATGAATTGACCTGGGACAGGTTTCACTTTTAAATTAGAAAATCACGCTTGAAGCTGCATGGATGTGGAATCTCATGGCATGGCAAGCTAGAGCAGCTGATTCTTCCAGAAGCAGGTTTGTGTGTGTTGCACGTCTGATTCGGTTTGGGCCGTCTGTGTTGGTGCTTTTCTGGTGAAACCGAGCGTTTCTAACCGACCTGTGAGATGTGAACCTGAACTATGTCTTTCCCAGGTGCGGGACTGGGTTTGTTGCCTTTTTCGGTTAGTCCAGTTACACCAACTGCTAGTACTAACTGTGACACAGGTATTGAACATCCTCCACCTGTCTGAATTCACATGCGCATTATTTTCTTTTTTGTGTTCAAAGAAAACAACCTCACATATTTATAGCTGTCTTTCGAAAATCAAGTGGTCATAAAGATGCTGGGAGACGCATTTCTCGATTTATTATGAATGTTGCGCTGCCTCCTAATTTGAAACCATTTTAGTGGCAGTCGGAACGTTCTGACTTTGGTGTGTGTTTGACAGTCGTAACATGCTGGTTGTTTGTGTCCATCTCTCCCTATGGTGGTCATAAGAACCGTTCAGTTTGACCTGAAACAGCTCAGATTTAGTACGTGCCAGCGGGACGGCCCAGGCTCTTCAGGGAACTGAACTCGGCCTTCTGGGCCTGGCTGCTTGCTAAGAACAGTCACATAAATGGAGAGTGAGAGGAGAGTAGGAAAGAAGAAAAGGACAGCTGGAGATTGCCACAACTACACGCATTTTCCTCTGTCAGATTAACCATTTCCAGGGTCCGGTGACCTTGGAGTCACTTTGCCATTCCCTTTGGTAACTTCAAGACCAGCTTCTCCACTGTCTCTTTTGTGTTTGCTGCCACTTACACAGCTCTGGCGTCTTATTAAAGAGGCAATTATGGGTTTCCAGGATGTCCTGGTGCAAAATTGACTATATTTATTGCTTTCCCTGCACCAGTAGATTTTGTTCTTTTTTCCGTACTATTTTCTCACTGTGCCTGAGCCAGTGTCTGGAAATGGTGTTCTTGGACTCTACACAGTTAACTTACACAGGTCAATCAGAATTATAACCTCAAAGGAGTAACCTTGGGGAGACTGAGCTATAGGGATGGAAATTTGTTTGATCCACTGTAAGTGTTGAACGGAACAGACGAAAGTCGGAAACTAGAGACATTTAGTGAAGACAACCTGAATTTGACGGAAACATCCATGTGTTTATTGACTTGGTTGTAAATTCATTATTAGATTTTTATGAGTAGCAATCAATGTAATTCATGTGTCTTCTCTTTCTTTCTGTGTGTGTGTGTGTAGGTAAAGAGGATGGCAAAACCTGTAAGCGAGTTGCCATCAGGACGACCATTAGGAAAGACGACTGCAGAAGTAACGCACCCGTAAGTGTGTTTGCAAATTGACTGCAGCAACACCAATTTAATAAAATGCATGAGTGTGCGGATATATGTCTTTGTGTAATACAACATCACACCAGCAGAGGGCTTCCAGTGCTTCTTTCTTTACCAGTTTCAGCTTCTTCTCGGACAGCCATAATAACTTATATTGGTAAAAACTAAGCTAAAGTGGCAGGACAAATGTAATATGAAAATGAAAAGAAGCATTTGTTAAAAAAAAAAACTGTAAATGTGTAAGTGTAAAAAAAGTAAGTGGTAGAGGTAGGAAAGTGGTACGTATATTTTAGAGCATACGTACATAAAATTATAAGGAAACATGAAATTGTTCTATGGGAGGAGTGTGGAAAACAGAAACAGTGGAATTTGTGTTAACAAAAGGCATAATATAAAAAGGAAAATGGAGTAGAATGGAAAAAAAAGGCTTCGGGCGCATAAGACTCATGATTCACATTCCGAGACAGATGCCGATATTGCACCGTTAAGCTGAATACCATTCACCGTAAAAAAATGGCAAAAAGAATATACAGTATTCATAGTCTTTTTCCCACATGCGTAATCTTGTTTTCTGTTTTCATGTTTTTGACTTACAGTATTTCTGTCTGTTTCACGGATCTTGTTGACCTTGTGACCTTGACAAAAACATTTGCTGTATCTGTTTTTCTACCTCAACAATTGTTTACTAAAACTCACATTTATCACGGTATAGTTTTATCTGAATGAGAGAGTGAGTGTGTGTGTGTGTAATTGTTTGTTTGTGTTGTTGCCAGGTGACCGTTTACTCTTGTGATGGGAAATGTCCGTCTGCCACCATCTTTAACTTTAACATCAACAGTCACGCTCGCTTCTGTAAGTGCTGCCGCGAGAACGGCCTGCAGAACCGCATCATCACGCTGCACTGCAGTCGCAACAGCAGCGCGGTGGACTATTACTACCAGGAGCCCGTGGACTGTTCCTGCCAGTGGAACTGACATGCGTTCTCACCCTAATCTAGTTATTTACACACATTTGTACTCCTTACTATTAACACACTTCATTATTTATTAGCTTGATATGCAGATTGTTGCGCACGTTGGTGTGTGTGTGTGTGTGTGTGTGTGTGTGT
>SOMO01000162.1:318984-335771 GCA_028128575.1 Paedocypris carbunculus
AAAAACCTGTAAGAAAATGTATCCAAGAAAGAAATGGAGTTGTGCTTTAATGTCAAACTGTGACATAGAACATTTTTGAAAAACATACAGTAAGTTGTGGCTCATAACATTTGAAGAAAATTACTCTCCAATTGCACAAGGGTCTTCAGTGTTTGTTGCAACTGCAGAAATGAGGGATGTCTTCATATTGTCTTACCAACCATTGCTAGACTGTGGGACATCGGAAATATCTTAAAAGTACCAATTGACCAAGCACACTTAGACCAAAGCTTGGTTCTATGACAAGACTGGTGTGGCCATGGACAGTCTACATCAAAGAAATGTTGGCAAGCTGTCCAAAATCTCAAAAGAGTGAAGGAGTCCCATGCCAACACTGTTTATTGAGGAAGGGGTGAGATGTTAACGCCTGAGACTATATTGGGAGAATGGAAAGAAAACCTTGGGGATCTTTTCCACCCTTTCTGACAGTGCCTTTTGTAGTGGATGCACAGGCTGAGAACTTACAGTAGATGCTAATTCGTTTATCATCCTAACCAAAATCACAGAGGGAGTTAGAAAACTCGTAGGAAATTAATTTGACCCTAGTTTGTGGATGCTGTGTGACTGTTGTGGCTGACACAAGGAGGTTCAAGTTCAAGGCTTTCATTTGTAATTTTTTGTATTGCAGTAAATGTGCAAGCTTGTGGTGAAGACTGAATATTCATCCCTCATCTATGGCCATTAGCCATGGGTCATGATCAAAAGTACTGTACATGGTCTAGGATACATGGAGCCGAAATTAGTTGTTTACCAGGGTTGCAAGACAGTGCCCTAAGAAATTGGGTGACAAGTGGGCACACAGGAGGAACTCATAGTAGAGGTGCTTCTTCTGATGAGGGTAGTCAGATGATGTGGCTCAGAGATCTGTTCCCAGGGAATCGTCCAGACATGTCTCCCCAGAAGGAGACCCAGAGTAGGACCTAGGACACGATGAAGAGATTAGGCCTGTCTGTGAATGCATTTGTCTCCTTCTGGAGGAGTTTATGAGAGAGAGGAGTGTCTGGACATCACAGCTTGGATGGTTAAAAATCCATGATAAATGGAGGTAACTTTAATTACCTCTCCATGTTAAGACCCTTACCTCTCCATGTAATCCTTCACCAAAGTTATGATGATGTACTCACTTTTCCTGGTAATAAAACCTATAACCTTAGGTTGTGATCCTGATCCACTTTGAATTTGAGTGTATTTGTAAATTAAAGTGGTTCTGAACTATGCTGGAACTGGCTCAATTCAAGTCCTCCTTTATCTTCACACCCTCTTTTTTCCTCACACATTCCTCAATCACTCACGTTTTGTCGTCTATTTCTACTACCTGCCCCGGTTGCTTTTGCATTATTTCACGTCTCTTTTGAAACATCAGTATATCCACCACGCTCTGTGACAAATGTGTGTTGTGTTGCAGGCTCAGGTTCCCAGCACGACTCCAGAAACTTCGAACAGCATCACGGTGGATGGGGCCAGTTCAGCTGTCAGTCGAATGCTCTTCACTACAGAACAGGCTCGTGAGTTTGCAGACGCAAGGAACTGTTTTGTTCGTAGTATTCTGCATGTGTACATTTTTAGACATACTCTATCACACACCCTTCCTCTCTTTATTAGTTTGCACTATCATTCTGTCTCATGCTACTCTATTTTTGATCTTTCTCTCTCGCTCCTTACTTTTGCAGACGTGAAGGTGAGCAATTCTTTTCACCGGAGATTAGTGTGTTTTCTCCTGCATAATTCATCCATATAAAGTCGATAGACATGAAGAGCAGTGCAGGGGTCACGGCTTTATATTCTGCTAAATGAGTGACGCCTGTAAAGAGTGTTTTTATAAAGGCTGTGATAATGACCAGATCCCAGCAACAGTATCCAGCTCAAGTCCTTCACCTCATCCAAAATTAAACGGGGAATTATCGTCTGCAAAATTAGGCACACCTATTGTCCTGTGTGAATAGTGTGTTTTAATGTCTTCCTGTTTGAAATATTTTGGAAGGATAATATAATTTGACGAGTTTCTATAAGTCTAGATGCTATCAGATGCCATTCAACCTTCCAATTAAGGAATTCTCATGACTATGCACATTTTTTTCACTAATAATGCTTTAAAGTTCCCAGAACAGCAGCTTGACGGACAGGTGTTGTGTTGCAGTTCCTCCTGCGCCCTCTAGGCCTGAGGGGGAGCGGGTTGGGTCCACTGGGATCCTACTTTCCTGGAGGATGCCCATGCCCCTTGACCCCAGCATTCACTCATTCATCATCAGATACAAGGAGATGTGTCCATATCCCGAAGCCACTTTCACTGAGCTCAGGAGGAGTCTGGACATCCCGGAAACTCTGCTGAACACCCTCAAACCTGGAGCCACGTACAACATCCTGGTACATCTCAACTAGACTTTAAATGTTACTTTAAAATAGGGAAAATACAACTGTCTGTCTGTCCATCAATCTTTTTCCAGTGTCCACTGGATCTGGTGGTTAAGGGAAACGTGCCAGTGGCCCGTGTTGCCTTGATCTCACTAAATAATGGATAGGATGTGAATTATTCATCCGCTTCAGAGAATTCTAGATCTCTATTTTCCCTCTTTTCATGTCTCGTTGATTCACACATTGAACTTTAAAATGACCCGAAGAACGGCTGTGTGTATTTTAAACACACAGATTTGATTTGAGTTTTTTTCCGTTCTCAATTTTTAATCTACATCTTCCATCATTGTTTTTCTCTGCAGGTCGCAGCAGTGAATAAAGCAGGAGTTGGACCGTATAGTCCGTCGCTGTTTTACAAAACGGCCGAAGCCCGTAAGAAGCATCTCTGTGCTGACTTTTCTAAATGTCTATAATGAAAATGTCTTTTTGAGGTAGAACAGTACCACAAAATGGTTTCAAAAGCTCAATAAAGAGCATTTCAGGGCAAATGAGGATAAGCAGCTACCACTGAAAGCAGTGGAACAATGCCCTTCCTCTTGTAGTCCTTCTCAAAAATGTAATTTGAGAGCTTTGCAATTTGAATCAGCTTCCGCATCACCGATTTGTCTGTTTCTTATGCGTATTTTTGTTTCTTTGCTCCAACTTCCAAGCCCCAACTTCCAATGTATTTCAACTAGTTTTCTTAAAGCTTCTCTTCTGAAAACCAGAAAGGGCAAACTTACTTTTTCCAGCTTCTTGATTAGAAAAAGCATTTTAAGATTTATTTTAGATGGTGGTATAAAGACTGTTGATGAGACCTTCTGCGTTAAGTTTCAGTGTTTTGAATAGTAGCTTTACTGCAAGTTAAATATCCTTTGTCAATTTAAAAGGCACACACATCATTTTCCCATATCTCCAAATAGATCTTATAGCAGATAAGATCTGTAGTTGTGATTCACACTCCAAACAGTTTGTAGATTTCAACCAACTCTAACCATTATGACTCAACCTTCACTACAAGTTTAAGCTTCTTCCCAGTGAGATTTCATTACACGTCCCAATTGCCAGATTGGTTTTCCAAGGATTAGGTGCTAATTATTACTTTATTGCAAATGTTCCCCTCAGGAGACCGTGCCAAGCCCCTGACAGCATAGCTTCCACCGTGCATTCAATCTGAAATGCCAACATACAGTACTAAGATATTTGTGGCAGGTGTGGTCAAGTGGTACGGTATTTAAGGTCCCCACGGCTTAAGGCTGCCCACTGCTCCGAGTTTGTGTGTGTCCCTTCACTGTGTGTGTGTAACTTCACTGAATGGTTAAATGCAGAGAACTATTTGTTTATAGTCCCTGGTGGCCATGTTGGCAAACGTATTCACTTTTCTTTATTGACTTGCAGCTCCTGGTCTGGTGTCGAACCTGACGGCGTTTGCTGAAGACCACACGTCCGTCTCTGTCACCTGGTACCTCCCCGTTCGCATTAATGGCCTCATCCTTAGGTTTGCGGTAAAAGTGAAACATGCTCGGACTGGACAGATTGTTCAGACACAAGAACTGCTCGCGGAGGACATCATTGCTGCCATGCCACACTGCAACGTACGCATCAAATGTCTTATGGACATGGACAAGTGTGCTTGTGTGTGTGTTTTTATTGTATGTTTTTGTCTGATGCCTGTTTGTCTCAGGATGCAGCAGAGATCTTGTCTCGAGGAACTCCGAGCCCAGCATCAGTTGATCTGACCCAGATGACATCAGCGGCGCTGCATGACGTCACGCTCTCGGCTGTTCCACCACCATCTATTTGGAACGTCCCAATCAGCGTGAGCATCCATGATCTCCGGCCCTACACTCCCTATGTGTTTGAGGTTTCAGCCTTCACAAGTGATGGAGAGGGACAGATTGCCAGTACTATGGTCCGCATGCCAGAGGCCGGTGAGCCAACTCTATATATATATATATATATATACACACACACACACACGTATCTATCTAGCTGTCTGTCTTTTCTGTCTGTCATGAGTGTCTATGTAGCCATCATTCGTTCATCCAGCCATCTACTCATCCATATCTGTATCATGTATCTGTAAATTGGCGACAATTAAAAGATAGACAGACAATTGACAACTCAATCATTAATTTCACTTCCTCTCTAATTTCATAATCATTACTGTACACTTCATATCAATTAAATCTAATCAGAAATTGTGTTGCAGCTCCTGAAGATCCTCCGCAAAATGTGATCTTACGAAACATCACCTCTAAATCTCTGTTTCTTACGTGGGACTCTCCTAAAATCATCACTGGGCGTTTTAGTTATGTCATCAAACTCTATGACAATGAAGGTAATGTAATCTCCTCCATAACACGCACATTTATGTTTAAGGTGTTTAATTCCTTTGTTCCAAGCTCAAATTTATGCCAGAAGTGTAAAGTCCAAAAATAATGTTCATCCATCTCTGAGTAATTCCTCTCTCTTCAGGACTTCTCAGCGAGAACAACACACTGGAGCAGGCCTTCATCTACACCGGACTGACGCCCTACACACAGTATTATGTTCATCTGATGGCTAAATCAGCAGGAGCGACTGGACCGGCTGCGCTGATCAACATCACCACAGAAGCTGAAGGTGAACCCGACTTCATATTCACAGTCAGATGATGTCTGACTGTGATGATGCTGCTATGTTTAATTATTATTAATTATTAATAATAAATGTTTCAGTTGACATCTTTCTTTTAGCTTGTGACAACATTCTTGGATGTGAATAAAAATCATAAAATTATAATTTAAAATATTATTTTGTAAAATATTCTTTTTGCTGTATATTTAATAAAATATGTCCTTATATGTTTAGTCAGACAAACAAATGGACGGACGGACGGACAAACAGAGACAGACAGACAGACAGACAGAGACAGATGGATGGATGTAAGACTGACAGTCGGACAGACTGAGATCTATGACTGTGAGAGGGAGATGAAAAGATAGACAGACTGATCCCAGTTTAATTTAATCCCAGTTGGAAATTAATAAATTAATGTTTCTGTCCATATTTTCTCCATCAGCGCCCAGTGCCGTGTCAGAGTTTTTGGCAGAGTCTGTTGATTCCACATCAGTCCGACTGTTCTGGAGTCCCCCGACTCAACCCAATGGCCTGATCACACACTACCGGGTTCTGGTGCTGCACCGCGAGATACTGGTGCAGGACATCACCTTGAGAGGACAGGTGAAACCAGTGACCCTTCAGTGTGATCCCTCTCTGCTTCAGCTCACTTGTGTCTGTCGCTCTGGTGCAGGAGCAAGAGTCTCAGAGTCTACAACGCCATGTCAGGTCACTCGACACCACCACAACCTCTACCTTCACACTGTCTCCTCAAACAGCCCTGGCCACAGACCAAACAAGCACAGACATTTCTTCTGACCTTCCTCTAACCTCCAGTGCCGCCTACACTCACCCACCCTGGCTCACTCTGACTAGTCGAGAGCAGACAGACAAGTGGACGAAATCCATGACCTCTGAGTTTTTGACCGACCAGACACTTTCAGTTCACTTCAGCCCATCTCAGCACCGCCGATCTACCAGAGACATTTACACAGACTTGACTCAAACACACTCTGTCCCACAAACACCAGACGCCACCACTGCAGGAATAGAGAGTAAGTGACCCTTGCTCAATACAAAAAAAGTATTCATAGTAGTACTCATGGATGAGTGGACAGAGGGAGAGTCAGATAGTCATTTGATTATGTAAGGAACAATCAGAGAGATAGACAGATGAATGAATGCATGAGAAAACAGATGAACGGATGATGGACTGACAAAGGAAAACTAACTTTGGTTATTGACAGTCTTTCCAGCCACTGAAGAGACCGCAGATCTCTCATCTGACCTCATTGTTTATCTGGTTACAAGACTGAGTCCGTTCACAGAATATAAATTCAGTGTGTCAGCCTACAACATCATCGGACAAGGGCCGTCCAGTGATGTCATGATGAAAACCACTGAACAAGGTAAAACGTTGTTTTCTTTGTGTCAGAGTGTATGCATGTTGTTGGCTTATTACGTGTGTGTGTGTGTGTGTGTGTGTGTGTGTTATATATGTGCACATAATGTATGCTATGTTTTGTACTAAAGTGGGGCACTTCTGGGGATCTTTGTCTGGGCCCCAAAACTTTGAAGGCCTGCTTGAGGGTTTTTAGGGCCCAGGTTACAATTGAATTTTGGTTAAGGTTGGAGTTACATAAATAATTACCAGATTGCTGCAATAATGTCTTTGTTCCCCACAGTGCCTGGTTCCATTCAGGATGTGTCCTATCAGAACATCAGCTCCACCTCTGTGCGGGTGTCCTGGGATCCGCCCCTGAACCCCAATGGCAAGATAACACACTACACAGTCTACACGGTGAATCTGCAAACTGGTCAGGAGCAACAGGAGCAGACAGGCAGCACTAGTGCTGTTCTCACAGGTAACTCCATCACTACCCCCACTTTCAAACAAGCTTAACTTTATCCAATCGCTAAGCTTCCTGTCTTACCTCCGTACCAAAGATGCATTCTTCAGAAATTGTTCAGAAATTGTTTCAAAATAGTCAAAGTAATTATATCATACATAAGCCCACTGTGACAACACAGTCACCTTCTTTGAACTGCCACCATACATTAGTAGAGGGGTGTGTGTGCCCGAATGATCCTAGGAGATATGTTGTTGGGTTCTTTTGGGTCTTTTGCATCATAAAAAGTAGCTAGTAAAAGCAGTTCTTGAATCCCTCATGACAAAATTACAAATCTTACTCCATCTTTGGAGATTTCTGGGGTTAGGGTATGCGGTGATTGGCTCAACCAGACAGATCAACATGAGCTCAAGTATGGATTGCAAGGAGTGCATTATGTTTTGAGTGGCAGTAGTACCGAAATGCCACAACAACCCAATTATTCGTCAAAGAATGTATATGCTCTTGTGTTCTCAGACATGGACAAGTACAGCAATTATAAAGTACGTGTGGCGGCTTCAACGGCTGTTGGAGAAAGCCCTGAGAGTGATGATGACAGCATCTTCATCACCACCCTGGAGGATGGTATTTCGATTATACCCTGACTATTCCTCTTCAGTCTTTGGTGAAGCCTGTGTTTGTGGTTTAGAGCCGGATTCTCCTCCACAAGACCTATCTCTGGTGAAGACCACCTCCTCCACTGCTTCACTCACCTGGTCTCCGCCGGAGGTACCCAACGGTGTCATCCTGCTGTACGAGGTGTCCTACACCAATGGCTCCTTCAGCGAGGCGCTCAACAGCACCACGGCGGGCATCACACTGCGCCACCTGAAGCCCTTCACCCTCTATAACGTGAGCGTGCGCGCCTTCACACGACATGGACATGGAGAGCAGGTCTCTGATACTCTGCAGATGCTGTCAGGAGAGGATGGTGAGTCGTCCTGCTGTTTACACCAGACTTACAATTTAGTATAACAAAATTAGACTACTTTGTATATTTGTAGGACTTCCCCTTTTCTGCTTATCTAATGTTTAGGCATTTCCGTTCACGTCTGAAAGACTGGTATCATAGACATAAATCTTAGAACAGTCCTTTCCATGACGGGATAGAGTTAGACTCACACTGAAACGCCAAATCTAGAGAATATCCAGACAGAATCCACCCATCCATTTGAAGGATTCCCTGCAACTTTGGACTTAAAGGCGGGAAACACACCCTGGATTGGTGGCCAGCTAATCACTAAGTGCGACCCAGACACACAGTCACTNGGTTCCTTGTGGCCATATTGTCAGATCTACTTCTTTACTTCAAAGACCAGGGCAGTTCTTCATTTTTAATTCTAAAAGTACTTACGTAATTTGATTTAATTGGTGATTGTTGCAGTGCCAGGCAGCCCACCATATGATCTGACCTACGACAGCATCAGCTCCAGTGAGGTCAACATATCGTGGTCACCTCCGCTTTTCGCGAACGGCATCATCCTCTTCTATAACGTGGAATATTGGAACGCTACACACAGTCTGAACCAGACCACACAAGTGCCCTCTACCATCCTGACCAACCTGCGGAAGTTTGCTCAGTACCGAATCAGTGTGCAGGCTGCGACCCGCGTTGGCACCGGCAACTTCACTAGTGAGTTCCTGAACATCACCACGCTGGAGGACGGTGAGTGTCTTGCTTTCAAACCTTGCATGTGATGTATTTAAGTCACTTTTTCATGACAAACTTACCTGCATGTACGACAAACTTTATATTACTAATTTTCATGCGTGTACAATAAACGTTTCTGTGTGTGAAACAATCTAAAATTTGAAATAGAAAATGAATTAATAAAGAATAAAATTATATGCCTACCCTTGTATAACAGTATCAATAACGAGACTGGATATGTCAATATTGATATTGGTGTTCTGGAAAAAAGAGGCAAGATTATGGATTATAAAAATTCAAAATTTTACCTGTGTGGATAAAAGAGGTTTCTGTTTAGAAAAATTTTGTCCCTTGTGTATAATTGTTCTGATTCTCTTTTTGTTTTTACATGTAATGCCTTCTCTGTTCTCTTTTTGCAAAAGTTTGCTTTGGTGAAAGATTGTAAAGAAATTATTGTGTATAGAATTTCTATGATTATATATTAGAAAATGTCATGATGCCATTCATACCAGGTCATACATTAATTGTTTATTTCCAACTCTTTAGCTTCCATCTTGGAAGGTGCAGAATATAGGTGCAGCATTTTTTAACCATCTTCCCACAGGGCATTTCTTATTTCTATTTCCTTTCTACTTTCTCTCTCAGGAGGAAACTACCCAGCTACTTTTGTGTTTGTTATAACAACATTGATGCTCATAGCATCTCCATGGTCCTGATGTAATGAAAGGCTGTCATTTGTCAAAACTGTTTAAAATGTTTGAGATTTTGTTCACTAAACCTACAGTGCCTGTATTTCTTAAACGGCAGTTCCCAGCTCCTCTCCAAAATTTCTAAGTGCTAGGAAACTATCCGAGACCGAGGTGGAATTGTCCTGGAAGCCTCCAGATGAGGCCAATGCTGAGATCTTATACTACATTGTCAGAGTCTGGTATGTAATCAGATCAGTCTGTGTCATATACAGGTCCATATACTGTATTTGTTTATTAGTCTATATAAATGTGTCTGTTTGTTTACCTCTGATAAACAGTAGTGTGTGTTTCTTAGGAACCTTAGCTCTGAGTTTGTCAGTAATGTGACTGAGAACTCAGTCGTGGTGAGTGTGGATGGGTCGGGTCAGTATAATGCGTCCGTCAGCAGCTGGACTCGGCTTGGAGACGGAGGAATGTTGATTTACATCTCTTTCAGTACAACAGAAACCGGTAAACTAGATCTTCACATCAACGCACAGATGAAATACGTGTGTATGTAGAAAGGTAATGTGTGTGTTGCAGCCCCTTCCGACCCCCCACAGAATGTCTCATACACACTCCTCACACTGACCTCAGTGCGTCTCAGCTGGAGCCCTCCAACTCAACCCAACGGCATCATCCAGTACTACACTATTTACTACACACACAACTATACTGACTACTCACAGGTACACACACACACACACACACACACACACAACACCTATACTGCACGTACATCCTTCTTCCCTACACATAGGTGCACACATACTCACACAAACACACACACACACACACACACACACACACACACACACACACACACACACACACACACTTTACATTTACAATATCCACAATTGTACTAACCACTCACAAGAACTCACACACCGTTTACTACACGCACAGCATGAACTCACACACACAGCTTTACTTACTACGCACTAGTACTCACACACACACACACACAGCTATACTGACTACATACAAGTACTCACACACAGACACCATCTACTACACCCTTCTTCATCTTCTATACACACTTCTGACTACTCACAAGTACTCGCACTGTCGTGTCACACACATCTACTCACACACACACACACACACTCACAGCTTTACTGAACTCTACTGACTACTCACAAGTACTTACACACAAACAAGCAAACAAACCATCTAATACACAAACAGCTCTACTCATGAGTACTTACATACAGAGCTCTACTGACGGCTCTGGTTTTCTCCATCGCTGCCTCTAAATGTCTCTCTCTGTCTGTAGAGAGTTCCGGGTTGGGAGCGCTGGTCAGTGTTGCGTGATCTTCAGGCTGGACATCAGTACAGTGTGTGGATGAGCTCCAGCACTTCTGCTGGTGATGGGGGACTGTTCAGCCCCCGGTTAAACTTCACTGCGTTAGAGGACGGTCAGTCTCCTCACACGCTCAGGGGAGATCAGCGCCTCCGCGCCTCGTTTCCAGCACGTTCCACTTTGAGAAATCACACCTTGGGCTTCAAACAGACACTCTTGTGAAGGAGACGACTCCTCCGAGCTGCAAACTGGGATGTTGAGGTCGGCGTTCTGACAATCTGCTGAGAACAAAATGAGAAGCACGTGTTTCCAGGTTGACAGTTTATACTAATCTGGTTACAGTAGGAACAGACTTGCAATAATTGATCTTTATGTCGTGTTAAAATAATAAGGTAAATGTATGGTGAGGGTCTTGTACTGTAGGAAACACTCAGACTGTCAGAATACCAGACCTCCGGTCGCTTTAGACTCTCCCGGTTTGCGTTTCCTCTCACTGGATTTGTCGAAGAGCAGAAAGCATCTAGTTGCTTTCTGGCTGGGAGATGTTCCTGGGTTAGTTACATAAAATGTTGGTAAGAAGATACGTCCATGTGAATGGTGTGATTTGGGTGGAACGTTGCAAAGGTGGAGAGGGAAATGAAACGTTCTCCCCTGGTGTCTGAGAGTCACTCTGTGTTTTCTGCGAGTGATTTTGTTTGATTAGTTTTCAGCGACTCTGCATCAGATGAAGGATTTATCTGCCAGCACTTCAACTATCCTCCATCGTTTACCATAACGCTCTTGAATTTCAGAAGCAGTTTCTTGGCAGACAGTTCTGTCTTTTTGGATTTGCAGTGACTGGTTTTGATGTTTCTGTTGTGAGACATTATGATACATACTTTTAATCTCCAGGTCATTTTCACTCCTTGATCCACAGAAGTCAATGGCAGAGTGAACAATGAATCACTCCCTTGTGTATGCCACTAATTCTTTAGTTGTGATACGATGTTCTTCTCCCTGCTGTAGTGCCCAGTGGACCGGTTCACAACCTCAGTGCCACTATCTACAGCTCCACGGCGGTGGTCATCAGTTGGGATCCTCCTTTGGAGCCCAACGGCATGGTTTTCTACCACCTGAGACTGCAGGAGGCTGGAACCACACATTCATCCATCAACCGCACACTCAACGCCACCATTCTCAAGACCACCACAGACAACATCTACCTCTTCACCAAGCTCAGGAAATACTTCCCTTACATCATCTCCGTCACCCCTGCCACTGGTGCGGGATCAGCTGTCAATCACACCGCCACACTCCATCTGCGGACCGACGAAGATGGTTTGCATTGCATCCTTCATGGCACACACATTCACATACAAACCCACCTGAAAGCCCTTCTTTTGGTTGTTTTTCAGTGCCGAGTTCTCCTCCACTGCCTGGGTCCAGCAGGAATCTCTCCTCGACCTCTATTCACGTGTCCTGGTTTGCTCCGGTAGAGGCCAACGGCGAGATCCTGGAATATTCCATAGCGATACAGGGTCCAGGAGCAGTGGTCAGATCCTTCACCCCGGAGACACAGCTGAATCTGACTGATCTCACTCCTTTTAGCTCGTACAATCTCTCCATCGCCGCTGTGACCCGTGTGGGCCTCGGCCCGGCTGTGATGGTCCCGCTGCTCACAGATGAAGCAGGTCACAGACTTCTCACACACCTCATGTCTTTGAGTCAAGCTGTAATAGTTATAACAAGCTGTAATTATTATGTAGATCCCGTAATCTACAAGTATTCTATTCACTGATACAGTATACTAAAAGTATTCTAGTCATTGTGATCCAGTATATCGAAAAGTAATCTAATCACTGTGATCCAGTATACTAAAATGATTCAAGTCATCCAGTAATCTAACCCCTTTGAATTAGCTATTTTAAAATAATTGAGTCACTGTCAAGCAATAATCTAAAAGTAATCTATTCACTGTGATCAAGTAAACTAAAAGTAATCTAGTCACTGTCAAACAGTAATCTAAAAGTAATCTACTCACTGTGATAGAGTAATTTGAAAGCAGTCAATTTGATCAAGTATTTTAAAAGTATCTAGTCACTGTGATCCAATATTCTAAACATAATCTAGTGGCTGTTATTCAGTAATCAAAAAGTAATGTAGTTACTCTGACTGAGGGATGATGTTTTCTCCATGAATTACTGTAATTAATACCTGAATACATTGTATATTGTATATATATGTACACGTATATCTCATGTTTTGTCCAAGTGTGTGTGTGTGTGTGTGTTTGTTTAGAGGTTTCATTTTAACAAGATGTTTATTTGTGTACAGGCCCAATGTCTCCACCACGCAACCTGATCATTTCAAACCACACTTCGGACTCTGTGTGGCTTCAGTGGGAGCCGAGTCTGGAGCCAAACGGAATTGTCCAGCTCTATGGATTCAGAATAGAGGAGTTGAACACACACACCTTCCAATATCAGGCATGTATCATTGTGGTTGATATTCTGTGCCCTTTCCCCTGTGTGTTAAATACACTGATCTATGTTTTTTCCAGAACTCGACTGACGCGTCCACGCATGCTGTGCTGAGTGGCTTCAGACCTCACAACTCTTACCAGATCAGCGTGTCAACGTTCACCCGAGCTGGAAACGGAGATCAGTACAGTCTGCCTGTGCTCTTCACCACCAACGAGTCGGGTACCATCTACCCTCCTTGTTCCTTTCAATAAGAGCATGAAGTTAAAAGTATACCACAGTAGGACTTCAAAAACTAGGTTTTTATAGGCCGCTCAATGGCCCTACAACTTTGAAGCCGTGTTTGAGGGTCAAGATGGGGCTTTGGGTTGATGTTACTATTTCGTTTTTGTTACGAATACAATAGGTAAAAAGTAAAGGTAAGACTTTAGCGGATGTATATACGGTAATGTACAGGTTTTTTAGCCAGCATCTTGGTTAAAAACAAACGCCTGCTGAGAAACCAGGTGGAGCGCACCTATGCTGGATCACACGGCCTCTACTGCAGATAATTGGAACTCTAATTGTTCTGTATTATTCAGAATTATCAAGATACAGTAATAGGTTTGCAACTCAAGTGCAGCCATCCAGTTTGTTTTCCATTGTGTTGCCTTGTTTTCAAAATGGAGAGTTACTGTGCACATTTAAACTGATTTTACAAAGCATGAGATAAAGACAACTGCTACAAAAAAGTTTCAATTCAATGAAATGAATCAATAAAAAAAAGATACAGTATGCTTTTCCTCAGACGCATAGATTTAATATAAGCAATAAGCTAAAGCAAGAAGATCAAAATGTGCGGTTTTCTGCACTCTTTACATGTAAATGTAAATAGTGCTGATGTCATTTTAAACAAATCATGTTATCTCTTGATATTCAAATAGTGAGACCCCGCTTTGATATTTCTGCAAGTGTGTGTGTGTCTGTGTGTGTTTTGTGTGTGTGTCTATTTTGTGCACCGTGGTATCAGCGTCTTTAACATTGTTACATTACTCCAATCAAGGGATGTGGTGAAATGTGTGTGTCTGTGTTCCAGTGTCGGATGCGGTGGGGAACCTTACCTGCTCCGGCTCAGACTGGGACTCTGTGTACATGGAATGGAAGCCTCCGGTTCATCCCAATGGAGAGATTCTGCACTATGTGATCCGGTCTGGAGAGCTGGAGGAACAGGCTGATTCGACTTCACTCACACACACTCTGTCCGGGCTGGTGCCTGATACGTGGTACAGCATCAGCGTCTCGGCTGTTAATTCAGCGGGAAGGGGAGAGGAGACCAACTGCACAGCTCAGACTCCACCTGAGTCAGGTAGGGATGAATTTGAAGAAATGTTCGGAAGGGACTTTGGTTTTGTTGGAAAGTTCATATGATGCAATGGATGGTACACAGAAAGAAAAAAAGTGGCTCTTCTTTTCTTCTCTGTAGTTCCGGGTCCGTCTCGGGGCCTGACTGTGCTGGACGTCAGGTCTGACCGCGTGTCTCTCAGCTGGCAGCGGCCTTCACACGTCCCTGGCCTGCTGCAGGGTTACAGTGTGGAGGTGCAGAGACTGGCACGAGGATGTGAAGTGAGAGCTGAGCTCGAGTCCTGCGTGGAGAAACAGCTGGTGGAGTCTGTGGATGGAGACACCAGCACCATCACCATCACTCAGCTGCTGAAATACAGATACTATCGCCTGAGAGTGGTGGCCTTCACTCGAGCCGGTGCTGGACAACCTTCAGACTGGATCCACACACACACTCTGGCCGGAGGTACAACACTGACTCATAACATGTTCACTTTTGGTAAAGAACATGTGCATCACTCCCTCTGTGTTTTCACAGTTTTTTACGTACTTTTTGTGGCTAAACAACAAGCTACTCTACTTCCTCACGCAACCTAATTTTAAGTATTTAGTTAACAAATTTACCTGAATAACTGAAAAAAATTTACCTTATCCATGCAGCGACACTTAGCAGTGGCTAAATTACAAATAAATTAAATTAAACACGATACCATGGCAAACTCTCTGTCTGCGGGAGAACTAGCCAAAAAAAACAACCGGAATACGCCCTTATATGGACATAACAAGTTAAACCATGGCACCCCTACAGGATGTATACTCTACTACATTTTGCAATAAAATGTACTGTTTCTTTTTATTACCTTTTCTTTAGGTAAAATAATCAGTCAACAGGTTTGTTAAAAGATGATACTGTCAAGATAGGTATTTAGCCAGAAAGTGTTCATGGGGTGCTTATATTTGCGTAAGTACGTTTTTTCTGCGACGTTTTTTTGCAGTTAAAAGACAAAATTACTGCAATTTAAGCCAAACAATCTGGTCAAAAACAAGGTCAATCTGACATTCTCATGTTATGTATCGTACGTTGTCCTCTGTATCTAGCTGATCTCATCCTGATGATGATCTGTTTAACAGGAGTCAACTGTATATCGTGTTAATAATATCGATAATAGTCATTCATAGATGTCACGCATTAATGTATGTTTAGTGTGTCAGAGTGTTTGACACTTTCTCTGTGTTCCAGACCCTGACGCGCCTCCTCGTGACGTTCTGGTTGTTCCCTCTGCCACCGGTTTAAAGGTGCGGTGGGAGGAGCCTGTCATAATCTCCGGCCCCACCTCTTACCTCATTGACGTCATGGCGGTGGGCTTGCTGACACACATACACCTTTGTTCTCTGAGGGTGAACGACTGACTCGTGGTCTTTCAGATGGACGGGTCAGGATTTAACGTGAGCTTGGTGCGGGGAGCGAAGGAAGTCCGATCGGTTCACGTGGCAAACCTAACTGCATTCACCCAGTACTCTGTCACTGTCACCGCCTTCACCGGAAGCCTGTATAGCGCTCGCCGGGACGGAAAAGCAGCAAAACCCGTCTTCATTCGAACTTTAGAAGATGGTATAATTGTGTTGATGCTGCTGACTTGATTCACTCAAAGAAAGTTGTCAAACACACACACACACACCTACACACACACAAACAAACTTCCATTACACAATCATTATATTAAAAATGCTACATCCAGCTACATCACACAATCATTATAATAAAAATGTTGAATAAAAATGTTGACATTTTGTGTTTGTTGTCACACAAGAGCAAACACTGTTGTAACGTTTTGTTCATGTATGTGTGATTTTGTTTAGAGCCCAAAGATCCACCGAAAAACTTGACGCTGACAGTGATTCCAGAGGAAGTGACGCGCGTGTATGTCACATTTTCACCCCCAAACGAGCCGAATGGAAACATCAGCGGCTATAAAGTGTCGGTGTACCGGAACGGACAGCTGGACTTCTACATCCACAGCCTCAGTGTCATCAGCAACCCTAACAACACTCTGACAGCTGTCATCAGCGGCCTGAAGGGCGGCGCCACCTACAGCATACGAGTACTCATACAGTTACTCCCATTCTGAAGAGAATGTATCATGGGTCTATTAATATTGTTATATTATTTTATAATATAATGTCTATTAATATTGGTCGTGTTCTGTCAGATTGCAGCAGTGAATGGAGCAGGTCTGGGGCCAAGTTCAGAAGTGAATGTCACTACAGGAGTGAAAGGTCAGAAACTTAAAAGAATCCTGAACTGTCTGTTGGTGAATGTTTGCTGGGAATTCATTCAGTTTTTCTGTAAAATTCTTTGGCGTGGACTTGTTCACTTGCGGATTGTTAAATCCTTCCACTGAT
>SOMO01000162.1:361770-381191 GCA_028128575.1 Paedocypris carbunculus
TTTGCGATTGGTTTACTTTGACCAATCAGAACAAGGAGTCAAAAAAGTGCCAAAACAATTTGTACTTTAACACTATTTTTGGCACTAATTTGATCCTATAGAAACACTGGAGTGCGTGTTATCAAGATCAGTATCAGAATCATATAAATGCTGAATTTAGAATCGAGATTGCGATCTTTTAACGATTAACAGCTCTAGTTCAATGCCAAACTTTACATCCCCATTCACAATGAAATTCTCATTTGTGTGAATAACCATGCACTGGTCATTTTACCATCTGCGGTGTGTCTCTGGTTTGATACGTGAAGTCTAACTGCTGTCCTGAGGGGCCGGAGCAAAGCACTATGGGTAGGATATTCTCAGGAGGGATGACGTGACCTGAAGCCGTTACACAACAGTCACAGACGGCATCAACAACATGTAAACAAAGCAGATAACGGCTCACCGCAGGAGAAGTGGAGGATGCGCTCTTCCGTCACGCCGGCCGAGAACAGCAGCTGCTCTTTAAAATCAGTCACCTGCAGAATCAGTGACATCATAAAACAGATGAGTCGCGCTTGATGTTCGTACGAGTGTGTGATGAATAGAGAGAGAGAGCTGACGGGCTGCATGGTTCCTCCCGCGATGATGACCGCCCTGCTCTCCTGCAGGATTGGCCCGAAGTGAACGGCTGCGTTCAGCATTAGGAACTTCAGGCTGCAGTGAGCGAGGGATGCTGGACAAGCAGAGAAGAAATGAATAAAGTGCTTCGCTAGACTGTGATGTTCGCCAGTGGGCCCTCACTCAGCTTCTGTATCACCACCCGGCCATCACGGTTGGCATTCGTGAGCGCCAGAATGAAACTCTCCACTAGCATCATCGGAGACGCCATGATGGGTCGGTCCTCTGCCGCCACCTGCTGGTCAGAAGGTTCTGGAACAAAATGGCAAAGGTGAGAAAGCGCCGTTGGAGAGCCGGAAGGGTTTCCGCACCTGTCTGCTTGTTCTCCAGCGTCTGCAGGAACCGCGCGAGACCCTCGGTGCGACGGTTTTCTACACGTAGTTTCACACCTCCACCTTCATATCTCTCGACGAAACCACACAACTGCAAAAGCACCGCAGCGTCAGCGCATGCACAGGTCACATTGCAGCCTGAAGATTGGGACTCCCTGCACTCACTTTTCTGCTGATCATGCTCTTCTCCAGGTATCTCTCCAGCTGAGAAAACACACAACGGCAAAACAAATGTTTCTTATTTTACATAAGGTAACTACGTATATCAATTTGTTTTATACAGAAATATTTTTATACTTACAATTTTCTAAATCACATATATTAAAAAAAAAAAAATAATGACTATGTCATGTAAAAATACTTTAAAATTAAAAAGGTTGTGCTGTATTATATAAAATAAAAAAAACATTTTACTGTACTGTCTGGGATTAAAACCTAGAAAATAGATATTATTTGAATCTAAAATTGTTTTTTTTTTTTTTAAATCATAATTTATCTACATTTTACTATTTAAATGTGTCAATACATCAGTATATAACAACACAGTATACACACAATCACAATTTTTTACGTACCTTAAATAAATTTATATTATCAATCTGAGCCTTGAACAGGAAGTCGTTGATAGTCAGCAACTCAGTTCCTGAAAGACATAGACATTTCTGGCACGGTTTCGTAGAAGAGAAGCAATGCAGTGAGCGAGTGTGTGTGTGTGTGTGTGTGTGCTCACCTGGCTGACACGACTGAGAGGCGGGATTCTGACCAGCTTTACCTGAGAAAACAAACCACATCAGCAAGTGACCGAGGATGCGAGGCACGAGAGAAAACCCCCACCTCCCAGCGTCTGCACGAGCCCCTCCAGTACGAACAGCATCTGCTTGATGTACATCAGGTTCTTGGCCTTCAGTCGACTCCTGCGTGAGAACATCCATGAGGCGGCGCTGGTGAGCTGTAGTGAGGGTTGTGTTTTACCTGAAGCGCTCACAGTACTGCGAGAGCTGGGAATGAGCCCTGCAGATCTGAAACACCAGGAACATCCTTCAGTCTTGCTCGCTCTTTACTACGTTCAGGAGAAAATGTGGAGGAATGACCTGTGTTGCACTGATCTGCACACTGTGTATGGAGGAAATGGTGTCCATCAGGTTGTGAGCTTCATCAATGATGACGATCTGGTCTTTCAGTTTGATCCCGGACGACTTGCGTGTAGAGGCGTGGAGCAGCGTCTGATAGGGCAACACCACCACCTGAGAAAAACAGAACGAGAAAAAGTGAAACGAGAAAGAGAACGAGAAAGAGAGTGAAAGACACAAAAAAAGAGTGGAGCCAGAGAGAGATACAGAGAAACAAAAAGAGAGAAATCAACAGTAAAGAGACACCGAATACAAGAGTGGGAGAAAGAGAGAGTAATCTGGACAAAAATAGAAAAAGAATAGAGTGAGAGAAACAGAAAAAGTGAAAATGTCAAAGAAACTGAAAAAGAACAGAAGAGTAAGAAACACAAAGTGAAGCACAGAAAAAGTTTGTCGAAGAGAGTGAAATAGAAATTGAGGAGGGAGAGAAAGAGTGAAGTGTCAGAGAAAGAAACAGAATTCAAGGAGTGTGAATAAGAACGATAGAAAGAGAAACAAAGAGCAAGACAGAGTGAGAGATCCACAGAAATAAATAAAGCTTGTCAGAGAGTGAAAAAAGGTTTTCTTCAGTGTGTGTGTGTGTGTGTGTGTGTGTGTGTTGACCTGAGCTGCTGGGATGCTCAAGCGTGTGCTGTAATAAGGACAGGCGTGTGTTTCTCTGCCGTGTTGCAGAAGCTGCTCCACATCTCGAACCTTCACCAGCACTTCATCCCTCATCGCCATCAAGCGCTCATAACCAGAGAAGACGCACCGCTCCGTGTTGCCACGGCGACGCTTTGACCCTGAGTCTCCCCCCTGCTCTTGCTTCCCTGAGCCGGTAAATAACACAACAACTCATTCTCGCCTCAAACACAATAAAGGATGAATCTCTCACCTTGTTTCTTCTTCTGCATCTCCAAGCAGCGATCGTTCATCAACTGGACGTTTCCGAGTCGGACGACCTCCGGATTGACACACAGGTTCTGAAAACAGACACAATTCTGCGTCTGTAGGAGTGTGATGGAGGAAGCAGCACAGTGTGCATCTTTCTTTTGTTCCCACCTGTCTGGAGCCCAGGCTGACCAGACGCACAGAGCCGCCGAATGGACTCTTCTGAACTTCATGCACGAACTGGGCCAGCTGAGAGTGAGTCCGGCTGCAGTAGTAAATCTAAACACGAGAACACCGTGAGAAGACAAAAACTGATCTGAGCTGCACATGGTTGAGCTCACACCTTAGTGACATGATCCTCTTCCAGATCTTCATCCTCATCCTCAGAAAGCCTGGAGAAGAAACATGTACTTGTGAGTGGAGGAAACGAACCAGACATGATGATATTATTGTCACAAAGTATATTTAAGCCCCGATTCATTTCATCCATTAACATTAAAAGACTAAAAAATTAGTTTATTCAGAGCCATTTTTTGTAGTAGAAGCAAGATGAAGCTGAAGATGATGATAAAGCAGCGTTTTTGCGATTGATTATTGAGAGTTGTACGACCTGCTCTTGGGCTCCTCGTCACTCTCGTACTCTTGCACGATAAGAGCCTCGTCCTCAGGGTCCAGCATCTTATCCGGCTCCTCTCTGCTAAGCTGAAGCAGCTTCATGGCCTCATCATCCTCACTGCCCTGATGAAGGTCTTGCATTCAGATCTGGCTTTGTCACATGATGAGAACCGGGTTGGTTTCAGACTCACTTTTCTCTTCATGGTATATCTGAGCTGTGCATTGTTCCGGATCAGCTCCAGTCTCTCCTCTCTCCTCTTTCTTCTCAGCTCTTCATCCTGAACCACAGAAGTGAAATGAGGTAGACTTTAGTTCATATCCAAATCCTATCCATACATCCATTTTCTGAACTGCTTTTCCATTCTGGATCACAGGGAGCTGAAGCCAAACCCAACTAGTCACACCCTGGATCCACACTCTGATTTGAAAGCCAACCAGTCGTGAAGTGACACACACACACACACACACACACACACACACACACAAACACACACAATCACTTACACTCACTGGAAGATCTAACCAACCTCCAAATCACCTGTACTCATGTTTTTAAACTTTGGGAGGAAACCGGTACTGAAAATAATCTGAATCCAACTGTCCGGACTTCATCCAGAAAGAAACAAGTAAATTATGTTAAGGGTTTCACATTAGAATTTAGAATCAAGGTTCGTGTTCTTCAACTGTTTGACGTTACGATTCGAACCTTCTTGCTGTGGGGCGACCCACTGTGCCACCGTGCTGCCAAATTGATTCTGCTTTTGTAAATTAAGTGTTTGTGAAAGGAGAGTAATATTAATATTTATTCACCACAACCTTAAAAACCCGTTATACAAGGATGTTTTTCATAGATGGAGCCAATAAAGGCAACCTGCCCAACCAAACCCTAAACAGAAGAGAACACTTGATAGTTGTCCTACCTTCAGTTTGTTCACCATGTTTTGCTCTGCTTTTTTCTGCACAAACTCAGACACCCAGTCTGGCTCTGACGTCTGTGTCATGCTCACAGGTTTCATCACGCTCGCTTGTCCGTCTCCTGCTCCTTGCAGAAGCCTGGCCGCCTCCTGTCTCTTTTTCTCCTCATAGTCTCTCAGCCATGTCAAGGCACCACATATTAGACTCAGAGACTTTCCCTGCAAAGAAGCCGAACATGGATTTACCTCAGGTTGGATGAGGATGGGTGAGTCAGACAGACAGACAGACAGACAGATCCGGTGGGACTCTCGAATATCCCGACTTTCCCCTCATCTAGAGATGTGTATAGTGCCTCCATGAAGTTCTCCTGGATGGGATAGGGCTGAAACGGAAAAGGAAAGCGGCCAGATTTCTTCTCCATGTCACTCTTCTAGACAGGTCAGATTCGTAAGGTGCCAATAAACTCGTAATGAAGTGCAAAAGCAACAATTCGGTGAATATTCTATGTAATATAATAGTTGTGTGATCGGCGTCTGAGTGATCACGTTGTCCTAATTTGCAGCGGTGCTTTATCTTTAGGCTTCATTCAGCAGACCAAACATTGCCAGTTACCGCGAACTTCCTCGAAGCAACGCGCCAGTCGTTTCTTACAGCCAATCAAAACGAGGGAAACTTAGGGGCCGTGTAAAACTTCCACACAACAGTCAAACCGAAACGACCGCATTTAATTCCGGGTTCTATTGAAGCCACGTGACAAGTAGCGAAAGATGAGTAGTTGTACTTATAAAAGCCAAAAACAACGGCATTACATTATTATACTATTGTATCAAATATATTACTAGTACAGCGATAATAAAAATAAAAAAAAAAAAATAAAAATTAGAGAAGATTTAAATTAAAATAAAAATTGTAGGATTTTGGATTAAACATTGTTTGACATTAACGTTTTTAACAGGTGACACATTTGAGAGGCGCGATAAATTCCGTTGTGAAAAGCAATTTTGTCGACTTTCAATCCAGTTAAAGACCCCGTTTTCGTTCGCTTCGTGGCTTGTAATTTGGTGACGGTGCCTGGATGAATCCTTGCTTCTAGATTTTACCATCTCTTGCTTCTCGCGCTGCTCTGGAAAGTTCGTTGAGTCGCCTCAGTTTCCAGCCGCGGAGACGTTTGTCGCTCTCTCACTCCTCGCACGTCGGTCTGTTCACGCAAAAACCACCTCAAGCGGCAACTATACCCTGTAAGCCGGCTTCTCTTCAGTGAAAAATCAAGTCGTTTATAACGCAGACGTCGAGGTTTATGCGGTTTGTGAGAAGACCTCGAGCGCAGCTGTGAGGAGAAGGCAGATCTGGTTTCGCGCTTTCGGAAGGACATTTAACGTCGCGTTTGGTCGAGGATGACTGCAGAAGAGGTGGTGAAGGAAGGCAGCATCCCCATCGAGGGTGAAGATATCACCGCGAAGAAAGATGGAGGTGTCTTGAAGGTAAACTACTGCGGGGAAACGAGCCGCATTGGCACCATGAGGGAGGTGTGACTGTTCCAGACACGCGTGTTCTCACCATCAGACCCTGACAAGTTTCACGAAACGAGGCTTTTACCTCGTTCTTCACAGGCTTTGTGTAGCCTCTTTTAGCTCTCGTGCACTGCCTGTTGCTAATTCTGCATCCTCGACCTCCACACGCTAGTCGGCTTAAAGCTACTCAAGCGAACTGTTCCGGTCTTAGTTTGCATTATTTGCGCTATTGCACCTGCACGTGCGTGATAGTGTCGCGCAGAAACCACGCGTTGTAACGTTGACATGGCATCGTTGGTAGCTGCACAGTCACCATTCACGTGCTTTGTGCTATTGAATTCAATTGAAAAAGACTGTAATTGTCCCACTGCGGGGAAAATTAAAGTAAACGGAGACTTTAGTGTAAACTTGATGTTAGTGATCACTCCCAAAATTCTGAATTGTTTATGATATTTTAGCGTTTTTAATTGTTGGCACGAATGCACATTTTTTTAAATAAAGTTAGACTTGTTGAATGAAGCAACACAGTGACCTCAGTAATGCAAAATACGTATCTGAAAATAGTGAGTCAGTTTAAAACGTTTAAAGCATTATCTAATGTAAAACACAATGCACTAATGCCCTCTTGTCAACAAAGGCGGGCTCAATAAATGTTTTATTTGCGTGTAATAACTTATTTATAACTCGATTTAGCAGTTAAACTATGTTCATGTGTCTCAGACCACCAAGATTAACGAGAACGTTTAAATAAAATGTGCATGTGGTTGTGGTAGGTCATGGGTTAAATAACCTTAATTGTTTAGATTAAGGTTATTTAAATTAATTATTTTAAATCATTTTTATTAACCATTGTTTTTTTTTTTTTTTTTTTTTTCCCATTTCTTTGTTTTTTATATCATCTCTCAACACATTTTACTGATTCTCATGTTTACGTAAATTAGAGACACAGATAAGGAGGATGGCTGATGTAACTCATCTTAATGTTCAAAGTTTGCTTTGATTGCCCAGACAACAATCCTGGCCACAACACTGTTCACTGCCGGCACCCAATGAAAATCCACTACCTCTATGTTCTTCCTTTATCAAAACTTTCTATATCTCTCATACCTATAGTCAAAATGTTTAAATTAGTTTGGCTTGAGTTAATTTTATACACTTGGCAGATGTTTTATACAATATTCAGATGCATTTTGTTTTATGACACAAGTGTCATAACGCAACACAACACACAGGTCAGAACAAATCCTTACCAAAGAAACACACTTATCTATAGATTTTGTTAGGATTACATTAAGTGGTTTGAGCCATCAACATTTGAGGGTAAAACTTTAAATGCATTTAAATAAACAGAAAATGCATTTGTGAAATTGATGCGCCTGGTGGATGGATAATGTAAGCTGAGCTCAGTCTTAAATGTGACTTTGCTGATCAGAATATGGTCGGAAGCCTTGAATGAATTATTAAAATCCATCTATTAGTTGTGATGTTTTTACAGGTATATGGTTTTAAAGTGGTTAAATACTCAGTTGTTATGGCTGTGGCTGAAATGTACAGTATTCGTGTGTAATTTTTTTTTTATTTCTTTTTCATATCCATCTTTCCTCTGCAGATTATCAAGAAGGAGAGTACAGGCAGCGAGTCCCCTATGACAGGAGACAAAGTCTTTGTGCACTATGTTGGGACACTACTTGATGGCACACCATTTGACTCCAGCCGGGATCGAGGAGAGAAGTTTTCGTTTGAGTTGGGCAAAAGTGGGTTTGGTGTACAATGAAAAATATTGCAAATTTGTGACCAAAAAAAAAATCAATCTCCCCGAGTAGAATAATTTGCTTAAAATCTATCAAAATCAAACACATGCATTTAAAGATACACATGAATTGTCGAACATTATCCATTAAGTTATTTGGAATCACAGGTCAGGTGATCAAAGCATGGGACATTGGTGTGGCCACCATGAAGATCGGCGAGATCTGTCAGCTGATCTGTAAACCTGAATATGCATATGGTACTGCTGGCAACCCCCCTAAAATCCCACCCAATGCTACACTGGTGTTCCAGGTGAATGCTATTTAGTTTTCTTTTGGATTCTATCCACAAAGTGTTAGTGTTAACATGTTCAGCTGTGTGTCTGTCAGGTGGAGTTGTTTGACTTTCACGGGGAAGACATCACAGAGGAAGAAGACGGTGGGATCATTCATAGAATCCTCACTAAGGGGGAAGGCTACTCCAAACCTAATGAGGGAGCATCTGTCGAAGGTTAACCAGATTAAAATCACAAATAATTTGAACTGATTTGAATAACCCCACGGTCTGTTGTATGGTTCAGTGTTTGTTAAGGGCCGTCACGAGGGTCGTGTGTTTGATGAGCGTGAGCTGAAGTTTGAGGTTGGAGATGGCGAGACTTTGGATCTGCCTCCTGGAGTAGAGAAAGCGATACAGTCCATGGACCAGGGAGAGGAGGCGCTCTTCATTATTAAGTCCAAGTAATTTTGCAGCGCGAAATCTTCTTACACACATGGCTACACGCTCATTTATACCTGTGGTAATTTCAGGTATGGCTTTGGATGCGATGGCAGTGACAAATTCAGTATTCCACCTAATGCCACGCTGGAGTACGAGATCAAACTCAAGGCATTCGAGAAGGTCGGTGTGATAGTCCCTAAGGAGGTTGATGAAAGGTGAAAGAGTGTTGACACTGTTGAGAGGCTCCATTGAAAAGACGAGTTGAAACTTATAACTAAATATACTCAATAACTGCAAAAAATTTGATTTCAGTGTATAAAGCTCAAAGTCTATAGATCAATTTAAAGTTGAAACAACATTTCTAGGGTTTAATGTACAATTAAAGTTAATGGGTGGGGTAACAAATAATAAATAGCTTAGGTTATGTGCAAAAAATAAAATCTTTGAAGACGAGAAAATAATCGACGACACGAGTCTAGGAAGTTTCTATGATGAACATTGATGAAACAAGGACACTGAAAAGAGAACTCCTAATCAGCCAATGTGAAATGCGGAAAAAATAATTTAGAAATAGTGTAAAAGTTGAGAAGATGATTAATGACAATACGGAAGATACAAGGATGCAGGTTTAGGGATCAGAATACTGATTCTACAACATTAATAAAGAACAGGGACTCAAAAGTAGAGCACTGTTTCACATCTCATCCAGTAAATGAAATAAAATAAAATGGTGTTTCAAAAAAACATATTATTGCATGTAACTTGTACTGTATAATCGTAAAATGTGACTTCTCGATAAATTCAGCTATTCAAGATGTATTTTCATTGCGTTCTGTGCGTGTGTGTGTGTGTGTGTGTGTGTGTGTGTGTGTGTGAGCCGCTGTGTTTACTCCATCATTTAAATAATAGTAGGGTGTGAGATACAGATGTGTTTTGTCATGTAGGCTAAAGAACCATGGGAGATGACCTCTATTGAGAAACTGGAGCAAAGTGCCATCGTTAAAGAGAAAGGAACACTGTATTTTAAGGTAAGAAAAAGCTGTGGCACTCTAACGGAAAGCGAGGGAAATGGTTTCTTAAGTGATGTTTGTGTTTACAGGAAGGGAAGTTCAGGAAGGCAGCGGTGCAGTACAAGCGCATCGTGTCCTGGTTGGAGAATGAGTCAAGCCTGCTGGGGGAGGATGAGGAGAAAGCCAAGGCTCTGAGACTGGCTGCTCACCTCAACCTGGCCATGTGCTATCTGAAACTACAGGAGCCGAGCCACGCCCTCGACAACTGCGACAAGGTAAAAAACGTCTCAGTTTCACTATTACTGATGACGTTATCTGTTTTCCTCCCACACACACCACCCCATAAAATGTTTCTTACATTTATCACATTACTCAATAATAATGTGATTTAAACCAATCCACGTTTTTATTTCTATTATGAGTTATATATATCGTTTTGCATGTCACAAACATGTTTGTTCATTTGTTCTCACGTTCTGCATTCTCACTTTCTTCTGCTGGTTTGTAACCACAGTGAGTCTTTACAAAGAGCTCTGTTCACATACAGTTCAGTGCACAAACACAATTTTTCCCAATCAATCTTTGTTTCGTGATCTAAATTCAGACGTTGAAGGTGAGTCACGCTCTTCTGTGTTTTGGCACAGAGTCAGGCTGGTGAATCACCCTAGTTTATGACACCAAATCTTTACCTGAATTTTTACTTTGAAGTCACCACAGAAAATGTTCATTGAGCACTGCTGCCAAAGATTTGTTTCACTGTCGGTTGTTGGTGTAAGCTGACGTATGGAAATATTTTTTGGATCATGCTGTTCATATAGTTGACAACATGCACGTGAACAGTAGTTGTGTACCCACAATTACAAAATTACTCCATTACAAGTTACAAGTCACCCATTCCAAGAGGACTTGAGTACCCAGCGTAAAGTATCCAATTTTAAAAGAACAGAAAAGTCTTTTCCCCATCTCTTTGGTTAAATTGCTGCTGAGAGACTTTTCTCCTGCTCTGTTTGGTGATGTGAAGGCACTGGAGCTAGACCGCGTCAACGAGAAGGCGCTGTTCCGCCGAGGGGAGGCGCTGTTCGCCATGAAGGAGTTTGAGGAGGCCAGACTGGACTTTCAGCGCCTCGTCCAGCAGTATCCAGCCAATAAAGCGGCAAAGAGCCAGATCCTGCTCTGCCAGAAACATCTGAAAGCGCAGCACGAGAAGGACAAACGCCTCTACGCCAACATGTTCCAGAAGTTTGCTGAGCGAGACGCCAAAGTACGTCATCATTCAGAGTCAATCTCTGTTTGCGACACTTTATGTAGTGTGATCTAGGAGGAACTGTGTGTGTGTCTGTGTGTTATGCAGAAGGAGGCGGAGCAGGACCAGAAGATGGAGGCTGGGGTGATGGACGTGGAGGAAAACGGAGCGCAGGAACAAGCATCTGCCTAACTGCTGCATGTGCTTGTGCTTACATTTACTGTTCAGTTTTTTACATTTTTTGTACTTGATGTTTGGTCTGCGTGTGCGCTACACACACACACACTCACACACACGTGTGATGGTGTCGGTGTGTGTTACTGTAAGGCAGCTAGTCGGCTTGCATCCTCTCAGTAGAGATAAAGTGGAGTGGTCCTCACCCTGTAGCATCACCGTGATCCGTCGCTCTTCCGCTCACACACACTAGGCTGAGAGATCACGCACGCTTTAAACACCCGCTGTGACCAGAGAGTTCAGTGTGTCGACATGTCTCAGAAAATCATCTCTCGCTCTCTCTACTGCCGGTGTTTTGCGGAAAGTCTTGCGCTCATTTCTATACCGTTTCTGGATCTTTCATGTCTAGTTTGTTTCTCCCTCTCACTCATTCTTTTTCTCTTTGTGTTTGTCTGCTCTTTGTTTTCTCTCTTTCTCACTTTGAGTCTCTCTTTCACTGTTTTGCGGTTGAGAACTTCGTTGCTGTACAGTTGAAACGTCTCTATCTCGTTATGAATTGTGATCAGAAATTATCCTGGTTTTTTTGTTGTGCTTAAATTTTAAAGAATGTTTTTCACTGGTAAAATCGCACATTTGTTCTGTTTTTTTTTTTGTACAATTGCTCACAACTGGAAGCCTTTGAAAGTGACCATGTGTTTGAGCTTGTCTTCAATGGTTTCTGCGTCTCGTGATGGAGTGTGAGTGCAGGACAGAAGATTTGTGGTGCTGAACGGAAGAGATGATCTGATGATTCTCTGATGCTATGACAATAAAAACTCAAATCTTTCTTTTTGTCTTTTCTGACAAGTTGTTACAGCTATAAATAGCCTCTCAAATTTTTCATTTCACCACTGAACTGTGTGTGAATATATTAAAGGTGAATAAGAGTAAAACCTGTGTTGATGTGAAGTGAAAGTGGAGCTATTATACGTTTTTTGTTAAGGTAGTTTACAGAGATGATAAAGATGAAAGTGCATTTTCACAAAAAATGGATCATTGCAATGGTTCAAGATCCATCTTTTTTCATGCTTTTCCATTTTTGGAACACTGATAATGAATAAATACTGTATTTGGCTGTAGGCCAAATAAAGGGTTTTTTATTCATTAAATCTTTTTTTTTTTCAGTTTGCATCTCCATCTACCTTAATTTATGGATGTTTACGAATCGTTACACATTCTGCAAATGTCACTGAATTCCCCATGAAGTACAACACATGTATTATTTGTTGATAATAAATAGAATAAAAAAAATGATTGGGTACATAGAACGAGTACAATTTTGAATCGAGATAAGATCAAATGATCATATGTGAAATGCGGTTTCAGAAAGATAGACAGTGCATTCTATTACTACTTTATTCCATCAAGGCCAAGGGCATCAAAAACGTTCAATGACATCACATTCAAAACATTCAAATCACAAATTTACATCACATTACATGTATTTTATACCTTCAGGGGGACATTTTTGTGTTACTTATGATTTAACATTATTTTTAGGATATATTGTATTAATTTATAGGTATGTTTTTTTAAGTACGTATATTCTCTTTGTCTCACTTTTTTTAATGTGCCCACTGTGGGACAAATAAAGCAATTCAATTCTAATTACCAAATGAGGGCCAAATCCCCACAATGCTGCTTGCAGCTATATTTTACAAGACTGCGGCATGATGTACAACCAGCTCTGGATGTTTTTTTTCAACAGCAGAGGGCGCAGTGGAAACGGCAGTGCGTTGTGTCCGTGTGATCAGAAAGACGGATGGATAGACAGACAGACAGACTAATAGTTTGCAAAACACCTCAGTGATCGCTCTTTAATGATTCATCACAAAACCTGCGGAGGTGTCACGTCGTTCATACCTGTTAACCGGAAGTTTGACGTCACCGAAGGCGTGTATCGCGCTAACCTGCGCTGTGGCCGACGCTGCTTGCGCGCTAAATCACAGCGGACGAGATGTAAAGATTCCGTCAGTTTCAAAGTGTCTGTGCGTTTCTTTCAGAGTCGATACACGCGTAGCCGTGATGCTCAACTTTCTCCCCGTGCGGAAGTTTAAGCGGAACGGCACATATATCGTGTTCGGGACGCTGTTGATGGTGGTTCTGCTGGCGGTGTATCAGGGGTTCAAGGCCACCAGCGAGTCCAGCGGAACCGGTGAGTAAAGCCTCCTCACTCCGCCTGACCTGCTCACAACACTGCGTGTAGATGTCAGAACACTAGCGCACTACTATGTCTGTGTGGCAGAGGTGTAAAGGAGTACCAGACAACCATACTTAAGTAAAAGTACAGATACGTACTGTATAAGTTACTCCAATGCAAGTAAAAAGTCACCACTATCAAAAAGACCTGTCAACGTAGCAAAGTAGTAATTTTTAAAAGAACTTAAGTACTTTACTCATACTAAGTTTAGGCTAAAAAAAAAAAATGAGGATACATAAATGGGTAATGGGATACATTTTATTTTCTTATACAGAAACTAAATACTGTATAACAACCCCCATGTTTCAAAAATGGTGAAACAAAATAAATAAAGAACAAAAAGCTTCCAGCGCCCAAGAAATTAACCACAATAAAAATCGATTATGCACACAATCAAAATGTAACGAGTAGCGGTAAGAGTCAATTCAAAAGTAGTGGAGTGAAAAGTACAGTTACTCAACCAGAAATGCATTGGAGTAGAGAGTAAAAGTTGCTTATATTTTTGATACTCAGTAATATAATAATAATAATGAGCATTTGTAATGAAGAAAGTTACAAAAATATAAGTGAAGGATCATCAAACAACTATGACAGACACGTCTATCAATTACACTGATCCTGTGACTTGTTTATTTTGTCTGTATTTTAAATTCTGTTTGGCTCACTGTAATTTCATCCACCATGCATAAGTATATTCTGCTATATTCAAAAGATCAGGTCATGTAGGGATTTGGTGTAATCTGGGTGTATTAAATAACAGTCATTTTTAATTGATTTAAACAATTGTAATTATCGTTCCGCTGAGTGAGTATAGCATTGTCTGTGTTCCTGTGTTGTATCTTCATCCTTCAATCAGGGTGTATTAAATCATCCCGACACAATGCCGTCGGCACGCAACAGTCTTGGCCAGATCAACTTTCTAGTTCGTCTATCATGTACAAATATAATAAGGTCTAACTGGTTTTGTGTGTGTGTGTGTGTGTGTCTGTGTCAAATAGAGAGAGTGTCAACAATTATCTAAACCAGGGACTAGGGACTTATTTATAGTGTTGGCTTTATTGTTTTCTGGTTAAAATGTTCAGTTTTATTGAACTTTGGAATTTATGAAAATAAAATAAAACCTTTTCCAGTTTAATCTTCATGCCATAATTACTATGGATTCATTTGTGATGACAACATTTAGCAAAACACACGCGCACATCTTTGTGTTTACTAGACCATACTAGGAAATTTGTGCATTAATCACATCCAAACAGTGGAGTGTATGTACACACACACACACACACACACACACACACACACACACACACACATCGTGTCGCCCGGGGAACAGATCGTGTTCAGTGTCTTGCTCAAGGACACTAGTGTAACCTGCTGGTCTGGGATTCAAATCTGCAATCTATTGGTTGCAAGCTCAACTCACCAACCATTAGGCCACAACAATACAATCAATATTTTAGAAAGAACATTTTAAGACAGATAAACATGAGATGGATGTTTGGACAGACAGACCTACACTAGATGGAAATTGATAGATGGACTAATGGACATGATTTCTGTCTGTTAAATGTCCAGTCCCTATTCAGTATTAAAAACAAAATGCAAATGACTTTCTGCCATATGTAAATGAGCTGAGTCCCAATTCGTGGTGCGGGTTGGCATGCGGCGCCAACAAAGTGAGACTGTGTTTTCTCTTTAATATACTTCTCCTCGAGTGTGCTCGATCACGTTGTGTCTTTTTGGCCATGTGTGTGTGTGTGTGGTGGGGGGTGGGAGTGTCGTACATGCGTGTGATGTGACACCCTACTGTTGTTGACACTACACCCCAGATTTAGTTTTTCGTTCCATTACTTCTTCTTTCCTCGCTCTTATTAAGCCAGTCTTTCACAACAAACTGCAATCAAACAACATTTCAGCCGAGGAACATACATACTTGACTAAATGTTTTGAATAAAAAAAATCTGCAAAACAACACATTTTTCAAACGTACAACCTGTTAAACGTCTGTAATCTTGAATGGGTGCCAGGGTGAATAAAGAACAGAAGAGATTGTGTAGTTGATAGCATAACTTTTACTACTTATCCCAGAAGAACACTACAACAGGTTGAACACCTCACTGAAGAACACTACACAGTGTTGAACGGCACACAGAAGAACACTACAGAGTGTTGAACTCAACACAGGTTTGAAATATTGTTCTTATACAAACACATTCACATTGGAACATATGAATTTTTTATTTTAAATGAGCACAAAGCTGAACTTTTGAATAAGTAAAGAATTTATCCAGTGTTGACAGACTCTTTTGATTTTCTGCAAATCCAGCAACAATTGCAACGTCGTAATCATTATCTTCATGGTAGCTTTGAAGTTTGTTGTCATTAGTTGAAAAACTCTTGGTAGTTTTTAATCTGATAAAGCTCCACATTACCCTCATCAGTTTCGCTTTCAATCGGCAGCGAAGATGAGAGACGCATTTTTTTCTGCGTCTTTTTCTGTGTTTGCTGACTAAGGTCTTGTGTAGTGTAGTGATGCGTCGTTTGTCTAGGATTGTGGCGTGTGGGGTTCACATTAAATGATTGTTTGCTTGCTAAAGGTTTTCCGTTTGCTCACGGATGGTCTTAGCGGCACATGCTGTGTGTGTGTAGAATGTGTGTGGAACGCCAGACCTGAAATACTGGTTGTGTGTTCAGTGTTTTCTCTGACTAACCCCTTTATCTTGTGTCTCACATGTGCACTCTTTACATTTTTTACCTGAAAAGTGTTTTACTTTCTAATTTTTGTTTGTTGTCTTTAATTTTTGGTTGCACAGAAAAATGTTTTACTGTATAAACATGTATAGATTCTTTTTTTTGTAGATTTCGTAGATCTTGGTGCTGGGTTTAACAACTGTAATGCAATGAATCACATTTACGACTTCTAAATTGCACAATTCTGCCAACTTATTTGTTTTTGAACCTTTTAATTCATATTTTTTGTGATATTTAGCAGAAAACTGAATGATTCACCAAATGTGTTTGATGTCTTAAGCTGCTGTCAAAAGTGTCAATGTGATTGGTTTTTGGTCTTTATTGCAGAGCTGAAGTGTGTGACGTTAAGTGTACATGAAACCTTCCTGCCTCGCTGAGTGTGAAAATGGATTGTAAACGAATGGAGTCACACAACTGCCACTAAAGAGATTTACTCCTTGTTTTACAGACAGAGTCTTTCCGAGGAAAAGCATCAGCTGGGAAAATGTTCCTCAGAGCAGTGTAAGACACACACACACACACACACACACACACACACACACACACACACACACACTGACTTAAACACATGACCAACTCAAACATACGCAATCACACAGCTTACAAACAAGCTAACTCATGCACACACAGGATCTCAAACATAAACATGCAACTCTCAATCACACACACAATGTATCTCAAACACACATAAACATACAACTCTCGCGACTCAAACACACGACTATTACACACACGTATGCAAACAGACTCTCAAACACACAGCCTTACAAACACAACCAACTCACAAACGCACACCCACAATCATGCGCACACACGCACACAGTGGCGTGTAATGATATGTTAATGTGTCAATGACTTTCAGTTTGTAAGTTCTGTTTTGGAGCGAACGTGGTGGATGTCACTCTTTCTCTCGCTGCATGTTTGCTCAGTCAGTGTGTGACGGAGATGTGGAATAACACAGAAGTGCCGCAGGAATGAGGATAAACTGCTTGATCCTGTACGTGTGTTTCTGCTTGTCCGACAGGTTTCGGAAGAAGTGATTTCTGATCAGGATCAAGGCAAAGAAGTCTGGTCTCCTCAAAACATCTCAGTGGAATGGAGTGATGAGGTGTGTGTGTGTGTGTAGACAGAGACGGATGAAACCCTGTGTTCCTCAGCCCAGCGTCTTGATGAATGTTCCTGTGCGTTCCTTGCAGTTTAAAGGCCAAGCTAATCTGCATGTGTTTGAGGAGTGGTGTGGCTCGTCTGTCGCTCAGCTGAGGAAGAATCCACATTATCCTCTCCATCCACACGTACGTGTCCACTGAGTCTCACGGAACATTTTCCACATGTCATGAGAATACCAGAGAAAGAGAGGAAAAGATGAAGAACATAGGAGAGAGGGAAAAATAAGGATGTGAGAGATTGTGAGAGAAAGAGAGAGGGTGTGTGGAAAAAGTGTGAAAAGATGAGTGAAAATGCTGATTCAAGATCTAAAGAGGAGTAAAAGATTGAAAGTGAGAAAGTAAAAGTGATGGTGAAAGGTCAAAATGGTAGAGAGCAATACATTTGCCTTCGAGAGATTGTGAAAACAGGGAGAGAATGAAAATGTGAGAAGTGGGAGAAATTGTGAAAAAAATGACAGAAAGAGGAGAGAGTACAAAATCTGACTGAAATAAAGCTAGAGGTTATAAAAGTAAAAGTGAGAGAAAGGGAAGAGAGTAAAAGGAGTGTGATAAAGTAAAAAAAAACAGAGACATAAAGAAGAGGGATTTAAAAAAATAAAATAAATGAAAGAGAAAATTAAATCAATGAAAGAAAGTAAAAAAAAAATATGATTGAGGTCACAATATAGAAACAAATAGAAAAGTTACTGAGAGTGGGTAAACGTTAAAAACTTAGAGGTTGGAGGACAAGAAAGAGGTGTAAAAGTATAAGTGGAGGATGAAAAAGTGAAATAATTTGTGTGTGGGAGAGGAGAAGGAGATTGAGAATGTGTAGAAGCAGATGTTGAGAAAATGATTAATTAAATGAAGGTTGGAATAGAGAGGGATAAAGAGAAAGAAAAAAAAAGAGTGAAACATGTAGAAGTGGAAGTAGACAATGAGTGTGATTGTGTTTCTGGTGTTTCTGTTCTAGACTCGCACCACGGTGAAGAAACTGGCCGTGTCACCCACATGGACCAATTACGGACTCCGGATCTTCGGCTACATCCATCCGTACAGTGATGGTCTGTGGATTTCTCACACACTTAAGAACGTTTTCTTCACGCTCAGCCCTCTTCGCTTCTCATTCAAAGGAGACTTCCTGTTTGCGCTGGCGTCCGATGACAACAGCGAGTTCTGGCTCAGCGACGACGACAGTCTGCACAACTTGAAGCTCCGTGCTTATGTGGGGAAGGTTGGTGAGGCCAGGATGTTGCATGTGTGTTTACAGCCGCATGAACAGATGAAGTGTGTTTGACTTCAGACTGGCCGGGAATGGACCGCACCAGGGGAGTATGGGAAATATGCCAATCAGACCTCCGATGTTATTCCGTGAGTGCATTTAGTGTGTGTGTGTGTGTGTGTGTGTGTGTGTGTGTGTGTGTGTGTGTGTTGATCCGGCCTACAGATCTTTCGGGATCCGGCCTACAGATCTTTCGGGATCCGGCCTTCAGATCTTACAGGATCTGGCCTTCAGATCTTACAGGATCTGGCCTTCAGATCTTACAGGATCTGGCCTTCAGATCTTACGGGATCTAGCCTACTCTATTAGGCAGATGCTTTTTGCTCAAGGACTCTTCAGTTGTGGAACCTACTGGTCTGGGATTCAAACTTGTCACCTTTTGGTGACTTTTTTTGTTTCTTACACACTGCGCACACACACACTCACTTCCACCCACGATTCTTTTTTTCAATATATATTTTATAGGTATTCAGATAAACTGGCAGATTCAATAATTGCACTAAATAAACTATTGAAACGCTTGTGTTAGTATTGCGAGCTGGCACCTTTAATTTTGCGAGCTTGCCGTGTTATTGGTCAGAATGGAAAAGTTGTTGCTGTGTTTGCAGTCTGCAGAAGGACAGGAAATATTTCTTTGAGCTGATTCATAAGCAGGATGATGGAGGCACGGACCACGTGGAGCTTGCGGTGAGTTTGTCCACACACAGTTGTGCTGTTGTGTACTTGTCCCAAAGTATTTGACAGTGTGTGTTTGTTTACAGTGGGCACTGAAAGCAGAGGCAGCCAGTGGATTTTCAATCGTCCAGTCCAAGTACATCTCACTCTACATCAGTAAGCGTGTGTGTGTGTGTGTGTATGTGTGTGATATTTTCAGCTGTGGTTGTAGAAATGTCAGGGTTGTGTTAGAATGCCTGGAATAGCTCACTCTTTCTTTCTCTCTCTCACTCTCTTTTTTTCCATCTATATTTCTACCCATTGCTCTTTTTTTTTTCTTTCTCAATATCTCACTTCTACTTTTTTTTTCTCTCCTTACTTTCTTTCCCTGTTCTCTTTTCTGGTGGCAGGATTTTTTTTTTTT
>SOMO01000162.1:391270-396270 GCA_028128575.1 Paedocypris carbunculus
ATTTTTTTTAAGTTGGAAAATAATAATAATAATAAAAATAATAATAATACAAAATAATACAGACACTGTACTGTCACCGGGACTGACGCCATTAAGCATTTTGTCACTATCCTCCTTTGTCACTATCGCAATGCCGGAAAAATGCAGGAAAAATACCAGAACGACTTCACTGGTAAAGACTGTTCACACAAGTGCTGCCATTCCTGCATTTTACCGGAAAAGGACCATTCACACAGCGTTTTCAAAATACTGGTATTTTCAGTGACTTCATCAACTGGCGACACGCTTTAAACAGCTGGGTTTTAATGAACATAACGACAGTAATTGTTTCATATGTGACGGCGTCACTAACTGTTCCTTTGATGTGGTGGCAAATGAATTCGCTGTTGTTCCAGTTGGAGAATATTTCCGACTATGATTTCTGTAAACAGTGACTATTTTGTGACATCATCAAACGGCGACATCTTTCAAACGGCTGGACCTGCAGAAAGCGCGAAATGAATGTTTTGATTGGCTCAGAGCAGTGGGTGACATCAGTGCGTTCGGAACTTCTGCGTGCTTTTTCCGGAAATCTTTGTTCCGGTTTCACGCAGGGTAAAATGCAGGAAATATACCTGGAACGTTACAGGTACCCTTGCCCGGAATTATTCCCGGAATTATGCCCGGAATTTGTCTGGTCACACATAAGTGCATGCGGGCAATGTACCGGTATTTTGCCAAATGTCTGTATGTGTGAAAGGGGCTAGTAGCTCAACAAAGGGGTCAGTGTAATGTGGATTGGGTGCCATTCGTGTGGAGATGAGCAAGAGGTAGAATTCTCTTTGCGTCCCAACTCAGCCATGAGTTTAAAATCTCCCTGTTGGTCAAGAAAGTGCCTTGAAATGGAGGATTTGTATTTCACTGTTGTTAGTGCTAATACGGCAAATAACCAAAATGGACTAATTTAAGTGGTCTCATTAGGCCTTCAACCATATGTCTGAGACACTTGGATGAAGATGGGGACTAGGTGTTCACCAATCACCACTTAGCTATTAGTTGTATCCAGTAGCAGAGACTGCAGAGAACGTCTGACTAAGCATTCTATCAAGGAAGTCTTCAACTACATTGAGTATGAATGGAGTCAATGATTCTCCACCCCCATTATCAATACAATTATACGTAGAGGGCATATGGTCACAGGTGCTGAACCCAGTAGCAGACTCAAGACACATGGGATGCTGTTCAAGCTAGACTAGAGAATATGTCTAATCAAGCTTGGCTGTCCAGTGTGACTTTTCAACTTGCTTATAAGTACCAAAAGACAAAGCGTACACACTGCTCTGGCAGTTACGAAGACAAAAACTTTTGGCTCAGGGAATTTGGTGAGGCCTTGTATGAAGACTATTGTCTGCCTTGTTGTCTAATGTCTCAGAGACAGGGAAAGTGGGAAGCTCCTGACCTAAACTGGACAAGAATACTTTGAGAACCTCATCAACCATTCCATCCATGCCATCAATAGATGAAGCACTCGATCTATAAGTCTGACCTCTGACCTGTATCTAGTCCATGTCTGTAGTGTCTTCGTTTGTCACTTCCACGGTCCTGTTCATTATTTTTATGGGCAGAATTTTTAGCTGCAACAAAGAGGGTCTGGTTTGGACTTGTTGACTTCTTCAGGCCAAGTCTTACCACAGGTACTGGGGTTTGCAGCTGAAAAACAGCTGGTATGAAAACCAGTTCCTCAAATTCCAAGGTCATAGCCCTCAAACGGAAAAGATAGTTTGCTCTCTACGTACAGGTTGGACGGGTTGTCCTGTTTCAAAGTTTAAGAGTTCAACAATTTTGGGAACCTGTTAAAGAGTGATGGAAACAAGAACTAGGACAATGGGACATTGGTACCAGTTGTGATGAAGAAAAAGCCAAGACTAAAAACAAAACTCTCAATTTACCGGTCAGTCTACCTTCCAACCGTGATCCGCGAGGTTTGTTCCTAAGGTGAACGGTGAGTAGCTCCGACACTTGGAAGAAACGGTAGTAGGGATGTTTCTCCTCCATATTGAGAGGAGTCAGTTGAGGTGGAATGGGCATCTGTTTCGGACATGTCCCATCAGTAGGAGGCTAAGAGGAAGACCCACGACACGCTGGAGGAACTATGTCTCTAAGGTTTTTCTACCATGCAGCAAGGATGACGATTGACAAGTGGAAGAGAAGAGCTTCTGTCTGTTAGTGGAGTGATGATACTGTTTTAGTTCACTGTGTGTGAATATTTCTGGTTTCAGACGCTGTCCCCTCTGACGGAAGGATTGCTTCACCGAGCCATCTTTCAGAGCGGAGTATCAATAGTCAGTGGCTTCTTCACTAAAGACCCTTTGCCAATTGCTAAGGTAATTACATTAATTTTGAGAGACATTTTGTGCCAGATTTGTTCAGAACGTTTTTTTAGCTGTATCCTCATTGCTGTCTTTAAATCTTCCATTATATGTCATTTTGAGGTGATGGCAAATAAAACAAACTGCGATTTTGATTCAACGGAAGAACTAGTAACGTGCATCAAGAATCTGACAGATGAGCAGGTTTTCGATGCCACCAAGAAGGTATGTGAATTTGAAATGTGTTAACAATGTTACCGGTAAAAAGTGAAATTATTATAAGTTCTTTGAAATTTCCTGTATAATGAGTGGTGCTTTTAGGCGAAAGTGTGAAATGTTTAGATTATTGCATATTTTGCCCAGGCATTGTAAAGAATAACAAAGGTTTTCACCTAAATTGTTGAAGGTCTGGATCTTTAAAACATTTTAAAACAAGTGTAGAAAAAAGCAGCACGAAAAGCTGAATCAAAAGAATCTGACTCGTCTTTCTTGACTCAATATGTCAACCAACTTCGGGTTCCACACTTCTCCGTAACCTTTATTAGGTGTTGCTGCCAGCTAACCAGAACATGATATCTGTTTTCTTCGCAATTTAGAATGAGCAACATTATGCCGGTTCTCCTCTTAGGCATTGTTCAGAATTCAGAATTATGAGGACATGCCAGGAATATAACGTGTTTCATACGTTGGCTCCTGTTTTGTCCTTGTTTCTAGTTTTTATTGAATGTTTGATTTCACACTACGCCATAACATTTAAAAAAATTGTTCATTTGTAATATTTGATTGACACTATTATTTTCTTAGCAAAACCATTTCCAACTCATCGGAGCAACTCTGGATGGCAAGTTCCTTAAAGAAGAGCCTGAAAGTTTACTGAAAGAGAAAAAAGTTCACAAAGTTCCAATTCTTGTTGGTACAAACAGCCACGAATTCGGATGGATAATTCCTCAGGCAAGCAACATTAAATAGTTTTTTGAACATGTGTCCATAGATTAGTCTGTATATTATACTGTGCATTTCATAACCCATGTGCACATGTTTTATTTCAGTCACTCATCCCACCCGGGTGGGAAAAGGGGTTAGACAAAGAATCCATTTTGGCAGGCGCAGACGCGTTCAACCGAGACGGTGTAATTCATTTTATTCCTCTTTTAGCAGAATTTTGCTTGTGTTGATGCAGTCTTATCTGGTGGTGATGTTTAACAAAACTCATTCGTAGGCATTGGGAGCCAATAGAATCATTATCGACGAATACACAAAAGATGCCAAAACTCCTGAGGACTTTCGTGACAGATTTACGGAGATGATGGGCGACATCTTTATGGTTCTTCCCTCCATCAAAGTCGCCAACTATCACAGAGGTCTGTCACAAAGCTTTGTGAAGTTTTTCATCCGTGGGGTGTGTTGATGGTTTGGCACTTGTTCTCCACAGATGCTGGAGTCCCTGTCTACATGTATGAGTTTCAGCATCGCCCGAGTGTCTTTAAGGATCTCAGGCCCAGCTTTGTGAAGGCCGATCACGCTGATGAAGTTGGATTTATGTTTGGGGCCTGTTTCTGGGATGGTGACATCACTTTTAATGGTATCCAGACTATCTTTAAAAACAAACAGTGACATCAAGATCAAAAAAGACCAATTAATAGAATAAGGTGTAGGTACATTTCACACAATCATTTCTGTTTTGCAGGAACACTACTGGAAGAGGAAAACCAGCTTTGTAGAACAGTCATGAAATACTGGGCTAATTTTGTCCGCACTGGGTGAGACGTTCATCACACTTCATCAGAGTTGGAAACTGTAACGAACCTGTCACCTTCTAAACCCAAATGTGTTTCTCCAGCTCTCCAAATGGACCGGACCTGGTTCACTGGCCAGTGTATGATCAGACCCAGAAACACCTGAACCTGGGATTGCAGCAGACGGAAGGCCAGGCTCTGAGAGCTGATAGAATACAGTTCTTCGCTGAGGAATTTCCCAAACAACTTGCTGCACTGATGAAGACCAAGTGATTCTGTTCAGATGTTCATATTATTAGAAATAATTATGTATGGATGTGGATATAGCAAATAAAATTGACTTTTCGTGTCGTATATGTCTGTTTGTGTTCACTTTACTGTGTGTGTAACTTCACTACAAGGGTACCTAGTGGCTACATCACAAATTCAAGTATCAATTGCTCGACAGAATAGAAGCATGGAACGCGTGTCTGCAGGGCAGTTACTATAGTCATTTCAAGATTTCACACCAACATTAGCTATTCGTTTTATTTTTTATCACATTACCCTATCTGTACAGATTGTATATACATAGAACACATTTTTGTCTAATATGCAATATCAAAAGTGAAGAGATAGGTGTTTAGCATGTCAACAGTCACAGTTATCATGCCATTAAAGGCAAATCCAGATTCCAAGTACCTTATGTAACGAATAATACAGAGTTTGTTACATAACGGTAAGGGTTTTTGAGAGAACTGATCCCAAAACTATTTTACAAAACAGCACCTACAATGGACATAGAGGAGAAATCTTACAAAACCACTTTTACAAACTGCTAAAAAACAAACAAACACAAAAGTCTAAAATTAAAGCAAAAAAAACCTGAAATCGAACTGGACTCTTGGACAAGACAAGCCTCACTAGACAGACAAGG
>SOMO01000162.1:428074-444530 GCA_028128575.1 Paedocypris carbunculus
TAATAAGAACCAAAAATGTGTGTGTTTGGTTTCAAACAACCAAGATTTACAGAAAAGCTTTGATCTACGTGGGAAAATGCTACATTGAGACCAGTCATCAAATTGTCTGAATAGTTACGTTTTATCTTCACAGTTTGCTCAAGAACCTAATGCTCCACAAACACTTTCATCCCATAGTCGTCATTTCTCGCCTCTGCCTGGCTCTTCTCCCCCTTTCCTCCCCACCTGAAGGGGAACGGCGACAACCTCTGCTTGCCGTGACAGTGAAGATCAGGGTCGTGCAGAAGTTTCCACATGAGCCAGATCTGAGGAACCGTGAGGCTGTGCACCACCATCAGCTCCCTGTAGAAGCAGGGGTCAAAGATCTGGAGGTGGGGGGCCGCGGAGGGTCTCACGATGCCAAACGTCCGGAAGCCCTGGTGGCGCGTGGGCTGGAGCCCGATCCTCAGCAGACACATGCCCAGAAAGACGTCATCGATGGGGAAGAGCTCCACTTCCCCGCAGGCACGCTGGAGCTTCCTCGCCGTGTGGCCCGACATGACGAAGCCCCCTCCTCCGGCGTAGGTCGGGTAGACGCCTTGACCGTAAATAAACTCGGGCACAAAGTACTTGCTAGTGCGTCTGCGAATAGGCTTGGCGTTGACGATGATGTCCCCAACAAAGAGGTCTTGATGGGGTTCCTGACTCTCCAGCATTTGCAAAACGTTGTCAACGTTCACGAAAACGTCGGCGTCACCCTTAAACAGGAACTTGGCTTGAGGACAGCTGGTGTTAACCCACCGCAGGAAGTGTATTTCCTTCAGCGTCAGGTTGAAGAACGTGTCCTCGAAGTCCCACAGGAGGATATCACCGTAGCTTCGGCTCTCGTAGGCCAGCAGTCTGTCCCACAGCGGCAGGGCGGACTGGTTTTGAGGGACGCCGAGAAGAAAAAGCCTCCTGACGCTCGCCTTCTTCTGGAAGACCCCTTCTCGTCCCCATGTCCGGCGAACCACCTGCCGCTTGTCGAACTCGCTGGCCAGAGATTTGACCGCAATCAGCAGGAACGGACCATCCGGATCGGAGCATTTTGCGGGCTGGTCTATGAGAAGCTTGAAGTCTCGCTGGTCTTTCTTTCGAAGGTAATCGGCAAAGTCAAAGGACGTGTGTGATGGAGGCACCGCTGTGGAGATCGGGCGTGGCGCATCGGATGGACGGGGTGGTTTGATGTTGGGTGGATCCGGGGGGTGTGGCTTGATCTGAGGAGATTTGGGAAGGTGGGTGTTGGTTTCTGGAACGGGCGTGTATCTGGTGGTGCCATGTTTCGCGGGCGGCGTCTGGTCCCGCTGCGGAGTGAGTCTCCGATGGGAATAAAAGAGGAGAAAGAAGAGGAAGAGAAGAATGACGGAGCAGAGGGCATCCCCCTTCATGTGCCGCCGCATCGTGCCAGGATGTTTCTTTCCTTTCTCATGATCCTCCATGAGCATTTGGATGTTCCCAAATCCATCTATAGGGTTTCTACATGACAACATACAGGCGTGATCAGTTCATGAAACAGATTTATCTCCAGGAGAATGTGCTTTTCAAGTTGGCATGGGGCACTTCTTACCTCAGTCATCAAAAAGCTGAAGACACAGGAAATGACTTGAGCAAAGTTAGCCTTCACATCTGGACTCGGCTGCCAATGCATTTCCCACACATCTGGAATTCGTTGAGAAACTTGTTTTTGTATGCCAACTTAGAGAGCCATTTGAAAACTAAAAAATGTCCTTTTAAGTGAAATAGATAAAAATGTAAACCGTTGCGGCTTTCCGATGAAAGCAGATGTATGTTGTCTTAAAGAAATAACACCAATGTCACAAGACTTTAATTCCTTTCTGATTTAGTGAATTTAAAAGTACAAAACACGTCCTGTAATCTATTACATCCCAACACAACAAATATAAAATGATAACATTTTATCAGTGGTGTAAATTATTTGCGTATATGGACTTTGGTTGAAGTATGTTTTTTACTACTTAGTGCTTGTACTGAGTTTTAAAAATATTCTTTCTACTTGACTACATTTTTGATTGAGTATCTCTTTACTCCACTAATGCACACTTAGCGTTACTCGTTACATTGTTATTGTGCGAAACAAGTCGGCATTACGGTGATTTCGCCATCAGCAGGATGCTGGAAGAACTGGATGCCATTTATGAGCTAAATCACTTGTCAATTAACAGTTGCACTTTTTTGCACTTTAGAGCTTGACTGAGGCCGACATTTGTTCTGTTTTAACTCTTGTTTTGTTCTGCCACTTTGAAACATTGAGGTGGTAAATTTTCTTTCTATATTACGATATGAAAACTCATCAATACAGAGTTGTTTGTTTTTAACATTACTTGGTGTTTTTGAGCCTAAATTCAGTACGAGTAAAATACTTAAGTTCTTTTAAAATTGGATACTTTACGAAATTTGCTCAAGTCTACTTGTAATCGGTGACTTGTAGCTTGTAAGAGAGTAATTTATAGAGTAATGCATTCGTACTTTTACTCAAGTATGATTTTCAGGTACGTACTCTTTACAACCTCATTTTAGTCAAGATAAACCCGTTGTCGTCTTCGGTAAAGTCGATCACAGTGCAAGAATTAAATTGAATATTGAAATCGTTTGAATAAAACACCATCATTCCTGATTATATCGGTTATCTGATCTACTCACGTGTTGGGATNGCACGAGGAGTTGTGTTGCTTTTTTTTTTTTCTAAATCCGTAATGATGGCATTTAAAGACATTGTGAAAACACACAAAATTATCATTTATTTATATATTTACTACCTGTTTGCAGACTGTGAAATCACATCTGGACACACAATATACATTTTCTTTGGCTAAAAACAGTACAAGTACTGACGAAACCATTCAGTCGTGACTAAAACACAAAACTGAACCCAACAAGGCCAAAATTAAATTATATTATCGGCAAGTTGGCTTTTCTACTTCCTGGGAGACACCCGGCACTTCCCGAGCCAGTTTTTGGGCGTCTCACCGGGATCCTGGTCTGAACTTCCAGACTTCCCGCAGGTTGAAGATGATTTCCCAGCTAAACAGAACATCCTCATGAGGACGCAGAGCCTGCTTTCATTATTTTGAAAAGAGCATTGATGTTGTTGTTCTTGATGGCATCCCGACAAGCACTGATGACTTGGGTTTTAGGTTTTCCAACTGAAAAACAATTACATTTATTTTTGATTATCCACACACAATAGCACGTGTTGAACACAAATGGAACAATATTCTAGATAAAATGCCAAACATTTTTCAAAAACTTTCGAATTTTGTCCGGACTATTGTTCCCTTGAGAGATATAAAATAAACGTACGTCTCAGTCTCCCCGCCCTTTGAATGGCCTGATTGACTGATTTCAGACGACAGAGGAGGGCGTTGTGGTTATTGGACCTGATCTTGTATTCATTGATCAGATCTCTGTTGAGGTCGTACAGATCAATATAACGTTTCTTCATGGTTCTCCTGGGAAACAGAACAAAGTGAAATGATCCTCTGTGTGAAAAAAGAAGACGGGAAGCATCAATGATCCTCCTCACCAATCGCCCATGAGTCTGGAATCTTCTGCCTGCACCAGCATATTTCTAATGTAGCTGGAATGATCAGCCATTGCTGCGGTGAGCTTCTGGTGCACCGAGTGGAACTCATCCACCTAACACACCACGTGATGAACAGACAGTCAGTGAAAGATAGTCATGCTGGTCATTTCTAGTTAAGCCGCTCTTGCTTACCTCCGTTAGAGTAGACCGTAGCTCTTTGAAATAGATGGGAAAATCAGCTTCAGACTGTAGGTCTTCTATGGCTAAGAACGTGGCAAGTGACTGAACAAGATCTCCGGCCAAATCGATGTCATCGGTCTTCAGCGTTATCTGATGAGGACAATTCAAACATGAATAGATTCATTTTGTAAGGCTCCTCGTTTCAATTGTTGTAATTTGTCTACCTCTAGATGGCACTGCCACTCGCCTCTGCACCTTCAAGCACTTTCGACTAATTAGTGTAATTTCTACCACCTGTCAGCTAACCTAATGAATGGAGGTTTTCCATGTGTGCTTGCAGTCTCTACTCTCTAGGATTTTGTAAAGTAAAGTGAGTGAGATTGTCAATATGGCGAACCGTATCGAAATTGGTGCTCAGCTTTTAACCCTGTTAGTGAAGTGCACGCACATAAACTCGGAGCATTGTTCTCGTTTCTTTTTTTTTCTTATCCAAATGTATGAAGTTTCTTTTTGCAGTCTGTGTGTTAGGATTGAACACCATATTTACGCAAATATAAGCACCCCTTTTTTCTAGAAATACTGGCTCATAAACCTGCAGGGTGCTTATAATTGTCGATTTCAAATATGCATGTGAATATAAGCACTNAAATAGCAATTGTGTTAAGCCACTGAGCAAATATGACGACACAAAGTCTGAAAAATATAAAGATGTATTTGAATATTGTATAGGGTTAGGGATGGGTTATGGGATCAGGTATGAATATTAATCACATACTTAAATAATGGAGTAATTGTAAATCTAAAATGTTCCAAATATAATTTGGCAATATACCCCTGCCCAAAATACACACTAGTCAAGACCAGAATTGAAACCTTTGAAGACAAAAGCCTTGAATTCACAGGAAATGGTTTCCTGACCTTCAGAAATGGAGATTCCTCCAGCATGTCCAGGAACTCGGGGAAGTAATCTCCCACCTCCTCATCTACTGCCCCGACCAGACTGATCTGCCTCATGGGACCCGCGCGGTACGTTCCAGAACAGTACGTCCGGCTCACCTGCAACACGCAAGAGCCAGACGCGGCTTTGATTTCCTTCATCCAGCGTATGAAGTTACCAACTGAAAAAGAACGACATCTGAATTGCTGATGAATTGCCATGGGCCAAAACTTACTGACGACAGTGTTTATAGCAACCATGGATGTCTAGATTTAACGGAAAGCGCTAGAGAAATCTAAAAGAAAAAAAAAAAACAAAACAAAACCTATTTTAACACGCAAGTTCTTTCTCGTGAATTTCACAAAAAAAATCCAGTAATTAGCAGCAATTTTGAGATTTTTTTTATATGTTGGGTATCACAATATGTTAGAGTTTCTATGATTCATTTCAGAATTTTACATAATTTGAAACTTTTACTTGCCATCTAGTAAAAAAAAAAATTTGACCCTAGAAATATTATGTTATACTTAGGCTTCCTACTGCTCCGGGTTAGTGTGTGTTCACCTCTCGGAGTATGTGCTGGATGGGTTAAATGCAGAGCACAATTTCGATATGGCTCGCCAATCTCATTCAGTTTACTTTACGACCGTTATCGGATTTTTAATAATCATTTTTCAGACAACAAACTTGTGTAAAAGCAGATCTCGAATAAAAGCAGACGCCAGCCTACCTGCGAATGGAAGCCGGCAATGGTGGTGGTTTCGATGTCTTTCTTGCCAAGGATTTCTACTTTTACTGGCGTACTGGGGAAATTGAAAGCAAAGTAGTCCAAGAAGTCGGGCAGGTAGGCAGCGGCGCCGTGCACCACCGCGAGGGCGAATCGCGCCGCACATTTGGGGCTTTCGGTGAAGGCCAGATCCAGGAAGTCCTGAGCGAATCGTTCCATATCTCCGGGTCTCAGTGTGGCCAGCTCGTCTGCGTAAGCGTGCAGAACCGAAGCTCCTCCGTTGGGCTGCTTCTCCTCGTGCATGAGCCTGCTGAAGCCAGAGCTGCTCTGAATCCACGAGCTGCGGATGAAACGGTCCTGGGGCGAGAGGAAGGGCTTCTCCACAACCTTCGGCGTGCGGAACTGCTCCGAGACGGGGCTTTGCTTCTCATCTTTGATTTCGTCTCCCGTCAACAGCGTCTGCACTTCTTTGTTGTGCGCCCGGAACTTCTTGCCACGCTCGTCCTCACGATGACGCCGCTTCTTTTTCTTTTTCTTGAGAAGATATTCCTCCAGCGTCTGGCTCTTGCCATTCTCGCAAGCGGGCTCTAATATAGATTAAAAAACAAAACAGAATGTCAACCAACGTGTTTATAGAACTGAACATCAATTTATGCAAAAAAGCATCGTCTGCCATAGAAAATGAAGCACAGCGCTTCACCGATTCATTAATCACCGATGAGTGATCAAACGTTAAAGTATCAATCTGAAATCGATTTAACCAATCAGATTCTCTTACAACAAATTAGATCTATTACAACAAAAGAAAATTATTAAAAGCTTTATTACATTATATCGTGTGGACAAAATTACACACACCAATACTAAACATATGACATAAAAAACAACTTGTATGGTTGGAAATCGTTTTTTCTTAAGGATGCATAAAAAAAACATTGATAGCACAATATTAAATCACAAACAGAAGAAATGATGAAATGCTTTGATCAAATGTCAAAGCATTAACAACATTAAATCAATGTAATTGTATGTAAGTCTATAACAACAAAAATAAATGAATTAAAGCTTTAATAAATTTTCTTCCATTTACATACACCAGTAATAAACTAGCTCCGTTCAAACGAGCACTTAAAAAAAATCTTTATCCAGTTGCATTGTGTTTTGTTGTGTTTATTCTGCGCGCAAATGTAAAGTGCTAAATAAATATAGTGTTATTAGATGTACATCGGATATTGGGAAACGGATATGGCTGAAATTAAATAACAACCAACGGTGCATGAAAACATTATTAGCACAAAATTACAAGCGACAGATATGGCTGTGTATAAAGCACATATTTAGTGTATATCCATTATCTACACAAATAACGGACTGTAATCAGCACGCGCACAGAGCTGGTGTCCACGGGGGCGTTCACGCAGCAGCAGCAGCGCGCGCGCGTTAGCAACCGATGCTAACGACTCTTTCCTCGGAGCCACTAGTTAAGTTGAAGCCCAGCCGCAAACATTAACATCTTGTTCAGTTACCTGACTTCCGCTTGCACTCGCCAACTTTGACGTTCGCTTGGGCGTTTTCCTTCTTGGGCTTGAGTTTGGCGTCCTTCTCCGTGTGTTTGGGCTTGTTGCTGGGGGTCTTGGCCTTCGCTACTTTGAGCGGCGTGAAAGTGAAGAGCGGAGACGGCGGCTGGAGCGTCTTCTGCGGGACGTGCGCTGCTGGCGTCACTTTGCGGGGCGGCCAGGCCGGGGGCACTTCTTTCTTCGGGCCGTGCTGGGTGTGATGATGGTGGTGGTGGTGATGGTGGTGGTCGTGGCGGTGCAGCACGGGCGCCTGCTCTTTGCTGAAGTTGCGCGCTTGACTGTTTTGTTGATGCGGTGGATGCGCTCGTTGGGTTTGTTGGTGGTGTTGGAGCTTTATCTTCTTCGCTTCCTTCTCCGATTTCTCCCGCTTACCAGGCGTCGGCGAACACTCTCGTTTTTTCTTCTTTTTCTTTTCCTTGGTGGCTTTATCGACGCTGTCCCTGCTCTTCTCCTCTACTTTGACGCGCTGCAGATCGACCTGTGCAGCCATTTTGCACGTACATTTAAAAGGCTTTAAGACGGACTTTTTGCGCATGTCTATTGGGATGTGTAGTTCTCTGGCCTGTGGCCAATCAGAGCCGATGCGTTTGTAGTTCCTCTCGTTGTCCCGCGCATGCGCACGAGCACTTAGCGCTGTGGTCGTTCCTGTAATGCGTGCGCTACTGCACGCGCCTCGTTCAGTGGCTGACGTAATGCTGTTGCAGTGTTAGCGGCTGGGCGGCGCCGAGCGCCAGTGACATTTTCCTCTCTCCGTATAACTGACCGAGCGCTTCAGACCACACATTTGAAAAGGAAACGATTACCACACATTGATTCTAGTTGCACACACCAAATACGTTTTTAGATTTTTGTTTGGCGTTTTACTGATGCGTCACACGACGCCTTTCGCTTGAACTTGAATGTGGGCGGTGTCAGTAGCGGAATGGGAGGAGTCAGATTCAGCGTCACGCCATACGCTCGTATTAAATGCAGCTGTCATTTGTCTAGTGCAGTAAAACTAGTATGTATGATAAAACTATAACCACAACTACATATTATGAAATATTGTAGAAAGACTGGTAAAATTGACAACTATGTTTCATAAAATTGTATTTTAAACAAACTCAAAATTGATAGTTTTAAGTGGGTCTATTAAAACTATGCATTAACGCTTAAAACACGTCAACAAACACGACACATCAAACATAATATATATATATTTTTGCAAATCTTTATTTTCTCAGTGCATGAACAGAATGCCATGACCAGATTTATTTCAATAATCACTTGCATTGTGGTCAAACTCTCAATTACGTTAAAAAAATAATGACGTGATTTATATATATTTATATATTTCCCCCCACAAAGGCAGGTTTTATACAGGTGCTGTACATTGTATTTTTATGAACATTTACTACCACGACGTAGAGACGACAAGGCTTTTTTGTGTGAGATAAAGCAATGCAAGGCCACAGTATCATACATACAAACCCAAGACTTCCGAAGCACTAGAGTTAAGCTACAAAAAGTTGAATCAATCATCAACTTTTTATTCACATTTGTGTATGAGATTGAATCTATATTTGACCGTCTCCACATGAAAGTATTTTTTTTACTTAAAAAAAAAACACTGTTATGAAAAGGAAAATAAAAAAAAACTCACACAAAAATGAATGATGAATAATCAATGTATATATATATATTTTTTTATCTTAATGGTTTAATTTCATTCGGCCAAATTCCAATTATTTAAAGATTATCAAAAAACATCCACCATAATGTGATTTGCGAACCAATCTCGATGCACAACAGAGCTACATTATATATACAAGACGGGCATCATAACGATAAAGTTTCTGTGAAAAAATGCAAACGTGTAAAAAGACACCAAGAGCGTATCGAAACAACAACGCGGTATAAATCATTTGATCGAGTGAATGTATTAAAAAGAACAGAAAAACAAAATGTTATATATCGATATGTAAAAATATATGACTTTCTCCAAGTTCCGCTTGCTGTTCTGTTCGTTTTGAGTGAACACGTGTTCTTAAAACGACAACACCCGTCCCAGATTAACGCGCAGAAATCTAAACGCACTGTGAAAAAATACCTTTAGATTGTGTTAGGAAGCCGAGTGTGTCAGCGGGCTGGAATACCCAGAGAAGTTCTGGCTCAGAATGGATACAAATATCTACACAACCATGTTTGAATAAATTACATACTTCATAAACTCACAGGTAGTAAACATACTCAACCACAAGTGTCCGGTCTTTATATCTACGTGTGTGTTGTCACAGTGTCTGAGGAAAGTTCTAGACACCGTCAAGGCATGAGGCGAATGGATAACAGATAAAGCTCAACAAGTCACACAGGTTTTTTTTTTAAACCTTCACAGGGGAAAAAAAAAAAAACCATCCTTCATGTTCCAGATAATTCGAAGCATCTTGATTTCACAAGGCAAGTCTGTTAGCTGCAGCCGGACTGGCAAACATACACACACACACACACACACACACACACGAGACTGTGTTGAGTCTCTTCAGAGCACTAAAAATATTTTTTATACAAAATAAAGAAAAGAAAAACACAGTGATTTCACCATCATAAGCGTTTGTACCACCGAGCCATTATACTTCGTGTACAGGAGGCTGAATCCTAGCGGAGCTGGGGACCTTCCATGGACCTGGGGTGATGGGGGGCTTCTTTAGGGTGGTGTTGCCCATTTTTAGAGGGTCTTGGACAAGTCCACACTCACCCTTGGACTCCTCTTTGGACCTTTCTCTTCCTCTCTGCCAGTTAAGACTTTCCAAATCCATGTTCATCCTCTCTTGAGAAGATGACAAAATGGCATCTCTTGGGATTTCCAGCCTGGGGTCGATGCTGATGTCCTCGCCTCGCTGTCTCCTCTCTTTGCCCGCTCCACTACTGGACTTCTGTCCGTTGGTGCCACCTTGACGCGACGCTGGAGGTCTGACGTCTCGCTCCTTTTTGTTCTTCTTCGGGCTGGTGGAGATATCTTTTCCGTTATTTAGCGTCATCTTCTCTGCGCTTCCAGGACTGTGTTGGGTCTCGTCCGATCTTGGAGAAGGGGCGTCGTGAGGAACGCTCGAGTCGCTCCTTCTGGATTGGTGTTTGGGGTCTTTGTAGTATTGATGAAGTTGGCCGTTAGCGGCTATGGGATGAAGCGGCTCCTCGGGTGTAAAGGGCTGCGGGATGAAGAATGGAGATGCTGGTGTTGACAGCTCGCTCGATGAGGAATATCTTGGAGAGTTTGCAGACGGAGCCATCATCAGGTCTTTTTCTGAAAGGCATTCCAAACACAACAAGTTAACGGAAGAAACCAAGAAGATGCGGCTTCAGAAAAAATTAAAATGTTACAAACGATGCTGTAGTCATTCTAGATCAGTGTACTTTTGGTTTGAAGAAAAGTTTCTTTTTATATCAAAAATAAACAAATAATAATGTATTTGTTTTTTGTTCTAATATGTTCTTGCTCTATGCTTATGTAATTAGACAGTTATATTTTATTGCACTTAACATTGCACAAACTAAAACTTCTAACAAGGTTCTTGGTTCGACAGACTTTGGATTCTGGTTCACAAACATTTTAGTTTTGCCGTTACTAAAACAGTGTGTGGGTAAAGTTCCAGTTTCGTTTTGAGAACGAAAATGCAGCCTGGTCACGGTGCTGCCAAATGAAAATGTGAAGATTGCAAACAAAAAAGTAGTGATTTTTTTTGCTTGTTTTTTCTTTCCTCTCCGTATTTTCGGTGACCTGGTACCATATGACCCGCCATGGTGACCATTGCTCTAGATGACTAGGTTTCTAGACTTTTCTAGATCCTCATGACAGCTCGCTGGAAGCCACTAGGTTGTTCCTTGTGCAAAAGTACATTTCAAATAAGAAAAAACAACACATCTCAGTGCCTTCAGAAATGCATTCTAGCACAACCATTTTCCATTAATCTGCCACGGTTTTCCGTCTTCGGTGGCTTTTGGCCTTCTGATACTAAATGGTGGATATCCATATTATTCTGAAAGTGAGACCCAGAATTATGAAGCTGCAATTTTCTCTCAAGATAAGGTGTCTTGCCGTCAGACGTGAGGAGACGAAATTGCTTTAGTCGTGGTGGGTTTCAATTTCTCTGGTTCGTTTCACTTTATTCACTTCTTCATTAAACTGTCTGTTCCCACAACTATTAAAACATTCAATCACAGACGTTCCTCAAGTCAACAGCCGCTAGTGGTCATCTAAGGACACGGTGCATTTTAGGGCAAAAAAAAACATACCGTATTTTTCAGACTATGAGGCGCACCGGATAATAGGACGCACTGTAAATACACATTAATTTCCTAATCGATATAACAAAAGACACCTTTTCCCTTTTTTGGGATTTAAAATGCACCTTACACTGCGAAAAATACGGTATCTTAAATGTGCAATGTTTTGAAAATTCCTTTCAGTCCAACACAACATTCTGTTCAAGACACAGACAGATTGACAGAAAAACAGGAACGTGACGTTTACCAGAGTGACTAGAGACAGACCGAGAAAAGCAGAGATGTCTTTAGTGATGCTCTGGTTTCATATGGAAGCACAGTGTGGAGGAGGAAGAGTTCAGACCTAAACGAAGAAGAAGAAGAGAGAGAGAGAGAGAAAAAAGCAGATAGAGCGAAAACCAGGGACAGCAAGCAGGAGAAATGCAATGCGTGAAAAGTGGAAAAATTCAACAAGCACTGCGTCTAAATCGCCTGTTCGATGTTTGTGGCTGTGTGTCCTCATGAATCGCTAATCACTATTTCAGGCTGTTGCTTAATATGCATGCAATGTAAATGTAGTGCCGACGTGGTTATGAAGATATTAAAATTGAATTAAACTTTCGCACTAGACTAAATGAGCTTCCCTGATAATGCGCGAGAGTACTGACGCGGCAGGAAGCGAACGCTCACCTTGCATTTGAAAGGCTTTTGCAGTCACAAACACTGGTGTGAAGCTTTTGAGTAAATGGATTTGTTACGTATTTGGCTACTTTGTATTTGTATTGAGTATCAAAAATATAAGCAACTTTTACTCTCTAGGTGACTACATTTTTGATTAGCTGTACTTTTTACTACACTTGATTTTTTTGCATTACATCTGCGGTTAATTTATTAGGAGTATGAGGTGATATCGCCATCTGCAGGGTGCTGAAGGTACTGGACGAAATCACCATTTTGCTCATTTGAGTTTGACTAAGACAGATTTTTTGTTCTTTTTTTATCTATTTTGTTCAGCTATTTTGAAACAACGAGGCGTTAAATTTCTATACNATTTTACAACTTTCATTTAAGTCTACTTGAAATTGATGCCTTGTACTGGAGTGATTTTTATAGTAAGGTATTTGTACTTGTACTCTCTACACCTCGGACACAAACATGACTAGAACAAAACTGTCAAAACAATCCACAGGTCACATGCTATGAATAGTGTTTATGAGGACGTCTCGGCTAAGTTTGCAATTTGCATAAGCTTAGAATTTGTAATAATTTTATGCTTCAAGGCATAAGAGTATTTCAGATGTCCGGCTGTTGTTCACAATACTCACTATGATCAGGCACCAGGCCCAGTCCAGGTCTCAGCAGCAGCAGGACTTTATTTCCACCAGCCTGGATGAGCTCGATGGCCCGCGTGTGTGTAATACCCTGTGTGGGTTCACCATTGATCTCCACAATCTGATCTCCCACCTACCACAACACAAAAACAGTAAGGAAAAGAAAATGGTCAATTGTCAACAGATAATACCAGCATCATTGCGTTAATAAAAACACCACATTTTTGCAATTTTAGAATCTCAAAAACTGGGGGGTGCTTGTAAAACATTTTTACATAAATATTAGTGCCCATTTTTCCACATTTCAAGTCAGGACCAATCACATATAAAAGGAAATATGTCGTCTTTATATAGCGGGGTTTCTCTTTAAATAATGTTTAATGTCATTGGCTCAATAACCATGCACTAATATTAAAGTAAAACCAGGTCAAAGTGAAATATATGGACCAGGAACACAGTGTTTTTGAGAGCAGGGATTATAGCGCCTCCCGCTGGCGGAATTCTGTTTGAACCTGTGGAATTAGTTTGTTTTTTCCATAAAATGCTTCAGCAATTTCAATCACTTGCATATTATTAAATCTATCCACTGATGATGGAGTCTCAAGTTAGATTTAAGATTTTAGCCAGAAACGTTTTTAGTAAATCAGAACATCAAGAAAGTAAGGTATTTTTTTTTTTTTTCATTAAAATCTTTTTGGGGGGGGGGTGCTTATATTCACATAAATACGGTACTACAAATATTATTATTAAAGATTCCCATGGTTGTGTTATAGTCATGCATTATGAGGACTCACGTGTATCCTGCCGTCTTTCAGGGCCGGACCTTCCTCAGCGAGTCGGAGGATGAAGAGACCCATGTTATATTCCTTTCCTCCTCTCAGGCTGAAGCCAAAGCCTCTTGGCCCTCGCTCCAGCTCCACAGGGTAACAGCCCTGAGAAATGACGGATAAGATCCTTTCAGCACAGACGGGATGGAGTGAATGTGCTCGGGACCAAACAACATTCAGGTCCGCGTGAAAAGCAAAACATGATTTCCATTTGCCCAAAGTTCCTCGATTCCATCGCTCACAAAGGTCTGGTGGTGCTTTTCTGACAAACGTTCTCATCAAAAAGTTTTGGAGTTTAATTGAACAAGGGAGGCAAAAAATTAAAGTGTTTTCGGATATCTGTGAAGTGTATTGCTGGCGTGGTGTTTAAATCTTACCTGCTTTGGTCCGGAGGCGATGACAGTTCCCATCTCGCCCGGAGGAAAGGATTTGTTCTCCACTCGGGCTGATGAGTCTTTCCTCTCCTCCGTCTCTACGCCGTTTCTACAAGACACACAAGTAAATGCTGCTTTAGAATATTTTATGAACGGGCATTGGAACTGAAAACATTTCCTCAAATGAAGCAGAACACGTGTGTTAATGACAAGACTACTGGGTTTAAGCTGAAATAAAGATGGAAAGCGGTGTAAATGTTAAAACACTGAGATGATCGAGGGGATTAAACAGGAGAAAAATGACAAATAGATGTCATGTAGCCTAGTGGTAGAGAGCTGGACTTGAATCTCGCAAGGCTGCAGGTTTGAAAACCGTAGACACTGCTCATTTTACAAGTCCATTTGGATAAANCTGAAAAATCAGGGGAGTGCTTATATTCGTTTACGTTTCATATTGTATATGACTCCTCATTTCAATGATGTCTTTTCCATTGTCTTGTCCTTGTTTTCGAATGGTCTCGTATGTAGTGATATGTTTTAGGATTGAGTTTTTCTGTTTGGATGAGATGCTCAAAGGTTAAGCTCTATTGGGCTCAACAGTGCAAGACTCAAAGCACAACACACTTTTAATGGGTTTTTGTAGAGAATGAGTAAAATTAACACGTCACCAACACATCCAGTAGGAAATACCTCTCCGCTTTGTTGCATGTTGATCTTAAGGAGGCTTCCTCCACGTAGAGCAGTAAACGTGATGTCTGGACTGTCAATGCCCTCGGGAAGCAGGAAGTTCTGGTTCAGCCACATGACGACCTTCAGACACAGACAGCTTTAATTTAATAACCAAAATGGCAATTGTCTGCTCTGAACACGTAGACGTTTTTACGCGTTGTGGTCGGTCGTTGATGCTGAAGGTGACTCTTCCTGTTGGCTGAGGAGCTGCAGGATCCACGTCCAGGTCATACATGGAGAAACGAGGCAACTGGCGTGTGATTTCAAACACATGGAACTGTGTACTGAAGTAAACAGAAGAAAGAAATCTGCATAACGGTGACATTTCCAAGCAATCGACTATCCGGCATCACGCGCACCTCGTTTTTCCACCCACGAAGGCTTTGATGTGAAGGTCCACTGGGATATCTTTTGGGGGAATGATGGGAACACACACACACCCGGAGAGATTCTGAGCACTGGGATGAACCACGTGACTCTCCCCTTCAAAAATACCCTCAGCAAATATCAGCACAGCTCGGATTATCGTTTCTGAAGAAGGATAAAGACCATTTTAACGCGCAAAGCCGCTGTGTATCTTCACATCAGTCGGAGCTTTAATGGCTTCACCAACCGTTGGGAGTGGAGATGTTGAGCTCTATGTGGGCTTTCTGGCTCTCCGTGGCTCTCTGAACAGATAAGGCCGTCTGGAGCTGTGTGTTGGCTGGAATGACACCCATCTTAGATTCGCCCTCCGAGACTCCCGGAGCAGCCTTAAAGAAATCAAACGCTCAATTTCACGTTCCAAGACACAACCACAGGTCAAAGTTTCTAAAGAACCTTTGCGTTTTCCTCGTAGTTTCGTAATTCCAGGAGTAGGTTCTGTTTGCGCTGACTCAGTTCTCTGATCAGGTCCTGCTCCACGCTGGCATCCATCAGGTTGCCTTTCATTTCTTTACTGGCGGGCAGGTAACCTCGGACTACAAAGGGTCAAGGGTCAGCGATATAATACGATATATCTTTGATGTATTTGATGACGGCACCTTCTCCATCAACAGAGGTGCATATTAGTTGGATCTGTCCGTCCATGCGATAGTCGCCCTCCACGACTCCGGCCACAGAGGAGGAGAAGTTATCTTTAAAGATCACTTCCCCCGTGCGGTCACTACGGGCGTCAATCTGGCATGAAAAGAAACACAATTCAGATGTGGGAAATGGAATGGATGGGGGTGAAAACACTGTATATCAAAATATCCAATAAATGTTCGTTTNTTTTAAATTCGGCTTAAAGCACCAAAAATGCGTGTTTAGTTAAAATCACCTTTCCATTTGACCATCCGGTTATGAGCTCGACCACTCCGTCCCCGTTCAGATCGAAGGCGTGGATACTCATGGCATGGTTTTTAGACTGAAACCAGATCAATATGAACAATGATTGATCAATCGATGATGTGCTACTGGGAAATTCAGGGGCATGTGGCAGCACCTTGATCCTCCAGTAGCGGGCGGTGCGGTCATACACGCCCACTGTTCCATTGGCCAGAGCGTAACCAAACCTGCTGCCGTGCATGTGACACAGCGACGTGACCGTCTGGAAGGAACAGAAAGCAAAACATCTGCAAAAAAACAAAGCCTTCATCCTTTTTCAACGTGAAACTTTTGCGTGACTCATACCTCATTCTCAGCCATTTCTGTCACCAGCTCGTCTTCCCTAAAAACCCTGATGTCAAAATCCTCCGACCCGACGAGAAGCTGGTAGGACCACATGTACAAGTATACTTATAAAACACCGCACTGATAAATGATGGCTATGTCATACCTCATTCTTTCCATCGGCTGTAAAGTCACAGAGCACAAGCGAGCGAACGTTATCCCCCGTCACCTTTTAAAAAAAGACATTATTAGTATCATGTATAAATTAGATATGATGTCGATAAAAAAACGTAAGGGGTTCTGTGATCAAACATGTCTTAGTTTACTCACACGTCATTGAA
>SOMO01000163.1:7777-50317 GCA_028128575.1 Paedocypris carbunculus
GAGTGTGTGTGTGTTGTGTGTGTGTGGGGGGAACATTGCGGAGTTCTCGGGGATTCCGAGAATTCGCGGATCAGACCTCCGACTCGACGGTTTCTGCTGTTTCGGATTCTCCCGGCTCTCTTTTTCACGGACAGTAAGATCAGGTATGTGTGGAGAAGCCGCGAGAGTCGCGAACGCCGGCGGCGGGGTGAGAAAGCCGCGTGATGTGTGGCGTCTTTACGCGGCTGTGTAAGCGCGGAACTGGCGACAGATAATCCGCCTCGTCCCGCCGCGCAATTCACGGGTGAAGCTGCTCGTCGTCTTTTACACGGAAGCGGAGACGCGCTCGCGCTGCCCTCAAGTTTCCATCTTGTTTTTTCCTGTTCTTTCCCGCCTCTAGTGTCGGCTCTGCGCCGCTCTAGGAGACGTGCAGGTTTGACTCCCGGCGCTCCGTTTTGTTTTCCTAAGATTCCTGCGGCTTTAGTCAATAAAATTGAGGTCGAGGGGTTGAAAGGTCAAAGGTCAACCGAAAGCTTCTATTGTTGGTTCAGGTGGACAGCAGAAGCAGCATCTGATCGTCAGTGTGATCGTCTGATCACACGTGATGAGGTTGTGTGAGTAGATTCTGCTCAGTGGTCCCTGCTAAAGTTCTGGCCCATAGAGACGTTTTTAACAGCAACAGTTCAAGCTGTGTTGGTGTTTAGAGTGATTTGAAGGCGTGAGGAGGATGAGAATGATGAGGTCTTTGGCTTCTAAGAGAGTGAGATGAGGTAGAATTAAAATGAAGACGTGGTGACCTCATTTCTCCAGGGGATTGTCAATAGCACGAGCGGAGACGGGTTAAACCGCGCTGCCGGCTCCTTGTCATCTCACATTAGCGTGTTCCAGAAGAACCGTGCTTCTCTTCCTCCTCGTGTTCAATGTACCGGTGTGTTTTTGGCTCTTCTCTTATAGGAGAGCTCACAGTGGAAGCTGGGGGAAACTCTGGATACGCTGTTGCTTGTTTGTCAGGAGTTTCTGAGTCCCAGTTGGTGCTCTGAACGATGAACGGAACAGTTCATGGCTGACCTCCATCTGCTCTATGCCAGCGGTCCGATAGTGGTCGGACATCACCTCCGAACATCTCAATGAATCAAACACCGCTTTATACAGCTGCTGAACTTTGAACCGCTGAATGATACGGGTCAATATTTGATTTCAGGTCCAGTTACACATTTACACAGGCTTCTTGTCATTTGGTATATATATATTAGGGGTGGGCGATATAAGTGGACATTCATATCACAATATTTTCCCGTGTCCATACAGGATCTTTATTATATCACGGTATTGGTGGGGGACAATACATTTTAGTAAAGTGAATGAGATGTGAGAATGACCTTAATTACATTATTGTGTTTTTTGTACACAAATTATTTGTACACTAAGCCTGTATTCTAACTTTATGTAAAGTAAGACATTAGATGCAGGGGGTAACCTGGATAAGCATCTGCGGTTTTTAATACAGTATGTCTTTTAAAAGTAGTAGCCCTGGCGAGAGAGAGAGAGAGAGAGACAAACACACAGACACACACTCAGAGCAGTGGCAGCTTTGTTTCTGCTCTTTGTTTGTTTATCGTGTCAGGCTTTCTTTCTATATAAATACACACACACACACACACACACACACACACAGTCGACTGCGTAAGTGCACATCGCTTAACTGCAAAATTTGTTTTTCTGCACGTCAGTCTTTGGTCCTGGTTTTGCCAAGAAAGTTGCCCCTGTAAGAAGCGCAAGCACGCACTCATGGAAAGCGAAAAGACTCCAGAGAGATGTTTGAGTTCTGTAAGACACGGGCTTTCTTCTCAAGCTCTGGCGTGTAAAAGACTTTTTGCCGACTCGTGTGAACAAAACAATTTGTGGATTAACCCGTGTTGACCCGAGTCTGACCGAGGCATTTGGTGAAGCCGCACGCGGAGGAGTCCGGAACGCAATGAACAGATAATACAGGTTGCGTGAACGCATTGAACGTACACTCACGTATATTCTCATTGCGCGTGGACGCTTGCGGTAAAAAAGACTTACATAAGAGAATATGTATATCGATGCAGAACATGCGCATTGTTCAACCACATTTTAAGTGGTTTAATTGGCAAAGACAATTATAAACACGGAAATGAGGTGAAGCGACACACAAGTCAACCCTGATGGACCGTAATAATAATATAAACCTTCTAGTCATAATTTTGTGACTTGTTATGAATCATTTTATTCACCTTAACATTGCTCTAAATTGAATTCAATAAATAGTAAAACATTAACGCTTTGTCATCAATGTGGGCTATCAGTGTTATTGTTTCCATGTTAAGTGTCGCAACGTTTCTAATGTTTCTTTATTTCTGTTATTAAGCTAATAAAACTCATATGCACGTCTGCCTTCAGAACCATTATTCAAAGAAATTAGCGCTTATAAATTTACAGGGTAAAACAGTTTACAGAGTGCTTTTTAGTGCACAATATTTGAATATACTAACAACATGTTTGTCTCTCTTGCAAGAGTTTGCTGCAGCATGAGTTGTGTTGGTTTACACACGCTTTGTACTCATAGTTGTGTTGGGATTTTAGGTGCATCATTACTTGCGTTAAACATGCTACATTTTTTTTGTGCGACAATTTCTTTGAGCACAACTTGCGGTCCGCCGTTTTGTCGTCTATTATTCACTTCGAAATACACTCGGCAGATGTGGGACTCTGTGGGTCGCCAGCTGCTGCTGAAGTTTGGGCTGCGTCCCTGCTAGTGTTGCGCTCTGTGCATGTGATGGTTCTTGAGAGGTCAGGCGCGTTACAGATTAGCTTGGCCTTGTGACGCTGTCAGACACGGTTCTGTCTCTAGACGTGCTGAAGGAGTTCATTTGAGCTCATCTGTTGCCAAGCAACAAGGGACACCTCGCCAGCCACTTGATGTTGGGTGCAGTGGCCGACCCTTTTGCATCCAGTGTATGTTCATTCGCTCCTCATGCAGAACATGACGTGGCGTGTATGACTGCACTATTTTCTCCCTGCGTCCTTGTGTCCACAATCTGCTCTGGTCTCACACGGCCGTGCCCACTGTTCTGGCATTAGTGCTGACGTGCGACCTTGACCTAAAAGTGTTAGTAACTCTCTAGCAGTGTGTCATGTGACGCCAAATTTTGCCCTCACTGGAGGCATGGTGCTCTTATAGGCGTGTCGTTCACTGGGAGGCATGGCACTCTCTGTGGGTGGGTTGTGATTGGAGGCGTGGCGCTATACACACATAGGAGCAATTGTGGTCCAATGGTTGGCGACTTGGACTTGTGTCCAAGAGGTCGCAAGTTCAAATTCTAATATGGCTGGTACAGTAGGAGTGTCCCATTGGCAAGACAATGAACCACAAGCCGCGGCTTAGGCTGCCCACTGCTCTGGGTTTGTGTGTGTAATTTCACTGTATGTGACTTCACTGGATTGTTCACTTCATTGATGGTTACTTGAATAATGACGTCAGCAGTATTGTAGTGCACTTGGCATGTCATTTTCATTCTTTCTACTAGGGGTGGGCGGTATACCGGTATTAACGTGAATACCGGTATTGAGTTGCGCCACGATATGGATTTTGCAATATCGTGAATATCGTGGCACTTCATGAATTTACCTTTTATACACACATATCAACGCTTTAATACATTAAAATGCATTTGTTTCGTTATAACTTTAAATTACGACACGGATACATTGCTAATCGAATACAGAACGCGTTGGAAGAAACTGAATAGATCAGACAGCCGCGAGGCGCATGCGCTGTGCCTGCCGCTCCGTGTCTGTAATGTGCCGGTATTTTAGAGCAGCTGTTTTAGTTAGCGCGACACCCGTAAAACGCGCGCACAAGAAAATTCTGCTCGTTTTATTTCGGTCAAAGTATGTTTTCGATTGTTAACCTTGGTTTCACGCAACTTTAGATTCAGTCGCGCGCGCGAAAGAGAGGGAAAGCGTGACGCGCGCTTGCTCTGCTCTCCATTTTTGTCTGACTCTCGCTGTCTCTCTCTCTCTCTCTCTCTCTCTCTCTCTCTCTCTCTCTCTCTCTCTCTGTCTATCTCACTCTTGCTGTCTATCTCACTGTCTCTCACTGTCACTGTCTATCTCTCTCTCCCTCTTGCACTCTCTTTAAAGATAGACCGCAGGCCATTTAATTTAAATTGTTTTTTTTAAATAAATGCCTGGACTACTTTTAACAGATATATGGTATTAAAAATGACAGCTGCTTCTCCAGGTTTCCCCTTGCGTTTTAATTTTGTACTTTATCTAAAATAAGAATACCCCCCCCCACACACACAATATCGTGATATAATACCGATACCGTCTGTACACTAGAAAATACCGTGATATGAATTTTAACCCATATCGCCCACCCCTACTTTCTACTGTTATTTAGTCTTTTAAAAGTGTTTTGTGCAGTTTTTTTCTTGCGTTATTCATTTTATTTTTATAAAACCGGATTTTTGTATTGTTTGTCCAAAATGTTTAATGGAAAAGAAAACCTAAAAAATAACTATAAATGAACAGTGTGTCTGAATTAATAGATTCTCTAGTCTCCGTGCCCACCAGCATGTTTGAGAAGTCGTGTTTCAACATAGAAACATCATTATTTTAACAGTATATATCGGTGGTCGGGAACCTTTTTGGCTACGAGAGCCTTTATGGAACGGCATTTTTGTAAACATTAGTCAAAGAGCCATAAAGAGGTGGAAAGGGATGATTTGCTGTGCTGACCCCTGATAAGGGAAATGCCGAAAGAGAAGTAGTAGTAGTCAAAGCTACCATACCTAAAGAGCCATACCTAATTTTTGAATATGGTATATAGAATATTGCTTTCTATTGGCGCTGCCCGACCATGCTGGAGTATTATTCTTGCCTTACCAAAAATGTTAATCACTTGAAATAAACTCAGACATATGCAAATATATATCCAATAAATCAAGCACAAATACAAGAAATACAAAATCAGGAGGGCATTTTAAACTTGAACTTATTTTACAACCTTTAATTTGTTTGAACTTTATTTATTATCCCACATTAAGCAGTCGCTGTAGTCATCCTCCATAACACGTGGCTTAGAAAATAGTAGCAAAAGAAATACGTCTAGCAATCACTCTCACTACCACACACGTTCACGCTGAGCTAACACGCTCTTGGTGCACAAGCCTGATTACCAACCTGTGGCAAACCCCAGTACAGGGATACGCAAGCAGTGCACATTCTGCTACTAGTAAATGTAAAAAAAAAAAGTTCTGAAACCTAAAAAAAGTTTTGATAGGGGAGATTGCAAGCGTTATATTGAAAAAGAAACAAAATGCTCAGAATTTTGTTCGTTTTTTATTAATTTACATATGATTACGTTATTAATTTTCACTAATTTAGTTAGATATTTTTACATCTGATTCTATACAGAAGCTTCTGTCCCCCCACAAAGGCGAGTTTTCGCCAGGAAACGTCACAGGTCGAATAATAGCGTTGCAAACAATCTCCAGGAAATTTTACAATATTTAACTGATAATACGAATAAATCTAAAAACATACACTTATTGTTTTCAACCTCAAATGAAAGCTGTTTCAGAAATCGGAAGTGTGTGTATATATATATATTATATTAGGGTTGTCACGAGACCAAAATGGGAACTTCGATACGATACTTAAAAAAAGTATCGATACTCGATACCATACCACGGAGAAAAACTGCAACAACATTAAGGCTTTTCTTTTGCTCTTTTATTAAGAAATAAAACATGACAACACTGGAACATGAAACGTGTCAGAATGAGAAATATCAAAAGGCAATAAAGTGCAAAAATAAATAAAGATGCACAATCTTTTAGATTTTAAAAAAGGAAATATAAAAAAAATCTATTTAAAAGCATTTTAAAAGATTAATTTAAAACAAAACCGTTTGTAAAAGTAAGAGTACAATTTTTTTTTAGAATTTCAAAATCTACAAAAAAAAAATCAGTGCATTCTTATTTCTTGTGAAAAAAAATTAAACAAAATAATAATAATTATAATTATAAAACAGAAAGAAACATGGAAACGTGTAATTCTATGATTTATTTTTTAATTACTGTATTTACGCGAATAAAAGCACCCCCCTGATTTTTCAATCATAAAAAAAATTACAAAATTATTATACTACTATATAATATTATAATAATTATATTCTTTTAACTCAAACCGATCTGGCCATCATACCCAGAGGGTTAACAAAGATGCTTCAACCATTGGATGTGTCAATAAACAAGCCGTTAAAGACCATCTGCGTCAGTTTTACAACAACTGGATGGTTACGTTGCGTTGCGATGTATTGAAGTAATACTAGTAGTTGCCAGTAGATGGCGTAGGTTTTCATCATACTTTGTCACTGATATAATGTTGGAAAGGTTAGTAAAAATACGAACGAAATTAAAACAGGTTAGTGCGTTTTCTTGGAATCCGTATTAGTTCAAATGTATATGTTATTAAGCATATAGATGGGGACAAAACAATCATTATTATGGTACAACGGTTTCAATATAAACAGGAAGAGCTGTGCTTTCACTGAGTGGATTCTGTCGCTCTGGTGAGTTTGTGGCTTATTTTAAATCGTTTGGTCTGCGGAGCTTCACAGCCTCGCGAAATCACTTGTTTAATAAATCGATCGCTTTTGTTGCACATGAACATGCTTGTGTGCGCCTGAAACGTGACGTTTTTATTAATCGCACGAGTTAACACGTTAACTTTGCAACGATTAATCGACATTATCGACAATGTCGACAATAAAAATGTGTCGACAAATATTTGTGTTGTCGATAAATTGTGGTGTCATGTGACCTAATGAAAGCGCCTGCAATATCGCAATATGACCGCTACGGCGCAGTGGCGCTAAGTGTAATGCAGCGCTCCCGGTATTAAAGCTCAGCGGCAGAAGAAAACACAGCGCGAATAATGTGCAAACGAATCCGAATTAATACGGTGTTGGAAAGTTTTACAACTCAACACCAAAAATGCTGTCGTGTGCAATACATGCGCTGAGGAACTTGCCTTTCACGGGAGAATAACGCGCATGTTGGAGACTTGAAGAGGAAGCGTCTCGGCTGACTCGCCACTCGTCCTTTACAATACACACTCGTCCCGCGTTTGAGAATTAAATTGCGCCTCCCGTTTTGTATCAATACGGGAAGGATTTGTCGCGTGGTTTTATCGGTCTGTATAGTGAAGTATATTGTATAGTGTATCTTTAAGCAGAGTTTGCAAAGCCCTGGCAGAGAGTAATAAGTATTTAAAAATGCCAGATGCTTCTCCAGGTTACACTCCGTGCTTTCAATGTTTCAGAGTTTAAACGCAAGCGGCTGCAAAACTATTTTATAACTTGATGGTTTATACTTATAATAACGAACAGTCTCTGATAATAAAAAATACTGTACAGTATATTTGTTTAATGTTATCCCAGTAAAACACTTTCAACAACTGGAATAACAGGCTAAAATAATTCACAAAACAAACTGGTCTGGTTTACACACAAAGTGAAAGTGGTTCACATTATAATGTAATACTATGACTTGCGTGTCAGACACTAATGTATAAACATTATACATTAATATAATGTATTACATTTTATTTATTTATTAACACTTTATGAAACATTACATTTAATACATTAATAAACAGCACCATACCCATGTGTGCAGAATATATCCTAATTATTTAAAGTGCAACTTTATATATTTTTACATTAGAAACAGGCTATGTAGAAACTTTACTAGCTAATGTTTGTAGCTCTTCTATGTCTGTGCTGTTTCAATGTTGTGATAGTTGTCACTGCAAACAATGACCAATATTTTATCCAAATTCTTTATCAATATTACCTTTCAAAATAGTTATAATTACATTACCCAATATTACCTAATACCTGAACTCTTGTTTTTAGAAATGAAGCTGCTGTCAAGATATGTTCACATGGAACATTATTGTCTGCAATGCAGCTAATCGTTTTTTTTTTACTTTTGAATTGGAACAAAATGTGTAAAACAATGCTTAGAGGGCATTTGTGTGTAATTTGAGTTGGACAGAATCAGAAAACTTAAAGAAAGTAACCTGTTCAGTTGATTCAAAGTATATTAAAACAAAAAAAAAATTTCTAAAGCAGGAGTGAATTTTTAATTAAAAATGTAGTAAAACTCGTTGTTTTCGTTGTGAAATAGCTGAATAATCGTTCAAAACCTACTGATTTATCATTGGAATAATCGATGACTAATCGAATAATCATTCTAATAATCGATAGATTAATCGATTATCAAAATAATCGTTTGTTGCAGCCCTAATATATATATATGTATTAGTGTTGTCAAAAGTATCGATATTTCGATAAGTATCGATACTGAAAAATCTGAAACGGTACAATACTGTGATCCAAAAAGTATCGATACTATCTGCGCTTCCGGGTCTTCAGCTTCGCGCATGCGCACTTAAAATTGTTAGCGAGTTCAGAGTCTTCGCGAGAGTCCGAGAGAGAGATCCACGCCATCATCAAACGTGACGGGAGAACGTGTTGATAAAGGAGAGCGTGTGTGTGTATGTGTGTATGAGCCTTTTGCGTGTGAAACTCTTTTGTGTGGGAATGCACGGGGGCGGGGCTCAGCTGAACTAACTAAACCGAGGCGGACTGAAGCCCCTATTACATTTAGACAGATTACCGACACGGACAATATTTCTGTTGAATTCTACTTACGTGATTACAAAATAGACATTCTCAGCTTTATGTAGACATGCGTTTCACGTTTGTCTGATACATATTTATTAAGTTACAGCTCTTTTCAGATGCATTTCTGAATGGACTCCTTTTAACAACGGGAAAGAAAAAACGCGCTTCACGTTTTATTTTTTATGACAAACACAACATTCTGTATTCATTAAGAAAAATATAGAAAAATAATAGACACTCTAATCTTTCAATTGATGTATAATACTTGTATGTAAGCCCAAAACTGACGGAGTGTTTTTAGTGTGATTTACACTGATCTTAAAAAAGTGCCAACCCCTTTTTCGGCTTCCAGGCAAATGAGCATGAGATGTAGAAAGACGTGTAGATGGAGACGTGTAGAAAGTATTTCGAGAAGTTAGTAACTTTTTACTATTAATACGTGTGTTTTGAAGTCCCGTTTTGCCCCGTTAACGCAGTGAAATACTAAACAATCCGCCTCAGAGCGAGAAACGTCTGATCAACACATCTGACGAGAGATTATAATATTACTAGAAATGTATGTAAAAAATGAATCCAAGTGATCATCTCAGTGATGGTGTGAAGCACGTTTGAATTTATTTACAGTACTGTACTGGGGTCGACAATATAAATGGCCCGGTGGCCCGGACGCACTTTTAAAACCAACCGGGCCACCAGATCGGTCCAACTGCTGGCCCGGTGGGCCAGTAAAAATGACTCGATAAAAAAATCAAATTTCTCATTATTTATCTGCATTTCTGTTAAATCGTTTCGCTCGCTAACTACCACTAATTGTATAAAGCGTTGATCTTGACAGTCTTAGACTAATATGCAGTGAGTCTATGGTGCTCCGCCTCCACACGCCGTAGTGCTCGCTCCAGCCGAAGTCCCGCGGATGTGCGCGCACGCCGCAGCGGCATATATTGTATACACAAGTAGCAAGTTCCTCGCGAATAATCTCGTTGAATCTTGCCGTCAAGAATGAAAAACGAGATTAAATAAAGCAGCGTGGGTGAAAAAAGACGGCGACTGCTTGGTGATAATTTGTTAAAATAAAAGTTTGTTAAATCACTAAACGCTAACGTGGCTTTCTTTACGCTTTTCACGACTGTGCAATAACGACACACTTTATTATTAAACCATAATGCAATGGCCAAAATACTATCATGAATATTACACAAAGAACAGAGAATCTGACGCGTGATGTCCGTCACATTCAGACACAAGCAGCCTCGTCACACGAAGTGATCCTTTTGGCCAAGAGTCCAATCGTCTAAACACATGTTTGAAATAATTTATCAGATGATCTTTAATAAAAATATCTAGACATTTTGGGAGTTAGTTTAAATTAAATGATAAATTGAAATATATATTTGTATTTCCAGTTATTTAAAAACACCACTTATATTTACTATGGCACTTTAAGTCACTGTTGTGATGCTGCTCTTTTTATATGTAACATGTTACATCATTTGCACTTATGTTGACAATAAATGTTCTTTTATTATTGATGTTTTTCAACTGATACTGATTCATTCTGAACAGAGCAAACCAGACACTGCAGGGGAACTATATGACAAAACCGCCAAAAACACCTTAAAATTTTTTACTTTTTAAGATTGGTTGCAGAATAATTTGTGCAGCAGCTCAGTCAGTAGAGGTGGGGTTGGAAACACCAGATAATTGGTTTGATTTCCAGTAAAAACTTTTCAATTTTCACAAATTTTAACAGTTTTTGTTTAGTTTTTCTGCACTTTGCACTAAACCTACATCAAACAAATGATTTTCATGTTGTTCTAGCAAACAGTTATTTATTTATTTTGTGATTATTGGGATCAATACACAACGCGTCAACCATATATATATGGTTAGACGTGGACAAAATTGTTGGTACCCCTGAAATTTTTCCAAAAACCAAGTATTTCTCACAGAAAAGTATTAAATTAACACTCGTATTGCTATATACATGTTTATTCCATTTATGTGTATTGGAACAAAACAAAAAATTAGGGAAAAAAAAGCAAATTTAACATAATGGCACACAAAACTCCAAAAATGGCCTGGACAAAATTGTTGGCACCCTTTGAAAATTGTGGATAAAACAAATTGTTTCAAGCATGTGATGCTCCTTTAAACTCCTCTGGGGCAAGTAACAGATGTGGGCAATATAAAAATCACACCTGAGAGCAGATTAAAAGGACAGAAATTGACTTAGTCTTTGCATTGTGTGTCTGTGTGTGCCACCCTAAGCATGGACAACAGAAAGAGGAGAAAAGAACTGTCTGAGGACTTGAGAACCAAAGTTGTGGAAAAATATCAACAGTCTGAAGGTTACAAGTCCATCTCCAGAAATCTAGATTTGCCTTTGTCCACAGTGCGCAACATTATCAAGAAGTTTGCAACCAATGGCACTGTAGCTAATCTCCCTGGCCGTGGTCGGAAGAGAAAATTTGATAAAAGGTTGCAACGCAGGATAGTCCGGATGGTGGATAAACAGCCCCAAACATCTTCCAAAAACATTCAAGCTGTCGTGCAGGCTCAGGGTGCATCAGTGTCAGCGCCAACTATCCGTCGACATTTAAATGAAATGAAGCGCTATGGCAGGAGACCCAGGAGGACCCCGCTTCTGACAAAGAGACATAAGAAAGCACGACTACAGTTTGCCAAAATGCACTTGAGTAAGCCAAAATCCTTCTGGGAAAACGTCTTATGGACAGATGAGACCAAGATGGAGATATTTAGTAAAGCACATCATTCTACTGTTTACCGAAAACGGAATGAAGCCTACAAAGAAAAGAACACAGTACCTACAGTGAAATATGGTGGAGGTTCTAAGATGTTTTGGGGTTGTTTTGCTTCCTCTGGCACTGGGTGTCTTGACTGTGTGCAGGGTATCATGAAATCTGGGGATTACCAAAAGATTTTGGGTCGTAATGTAGGGCCCAGTGTCAGAAAGCTGGGTTTGCGTCTGAGATCTTGGGTCTTCCAGCAGGACAATGACCACAAACATACTTCAAAAAGCAACCAGAAATGGATGGCAACAAAGCGCTGGACAGTTCTGAAGTGGCCATCAATGAATCCAGATCTAAACCCCATTGAATACCCGTGGAAAGATCTTAAAATTGCTGTTGGGAAAAGGCACCCTTCCAATATGAGAGACTTGGAGCAGTTTGCAAAGGCAGAGTGGTCCAAAATTCCTCGTGAGAGGTGTATGAAGCTTATTGATGCTTATAGGAAGCGACTGATTTGAGTTATTTTTTCCAAAGGGTGGTCCTAACCCTAACCCTAACCAAATATTAATTTAAGGGTGCCAACAATTTTGCCCAGGCCATTTTTGGAGTTTTGTGTGCCATTTTGTTAAACTTGCTGTTTTTTTCTCCTTTTTTGTTTTGTTATAATACACATAAATGGAATAAACATGTATATAGCAAAACGAGTGTTAATTTAATACTTTTCTGTGAGAAATACTCGATTTTTTGGAAAAATTTCAGGGGTACCAACAATTTTGTCCACGTCTGTATATATGTGGCACATTACACAGACATTGTAGCTACACGCGCTTACAGTTTTCACTTTCATACTGGTTCACCTCCTAGCCCTAGTTCTTACTAAGTAATGCGAGGCTGTTTAACCCTTTCAGGTTTCAGGCAGGACCTGACGTATGTAACAACTTTCCACCGGAACTTTCCTGAAACAAAAATGTGTCCTAATGACGTAGACTGCGGGTTTTTCTTTTTTTTTGTTTTCCACCCTTTTGGCGTCTTTAATCACGTTTTATTGCCATCGTCTCCTCCGCTTGTTTCGCGCGCCGCCATGTTTGAAAGAATGGAAAGGGTTAGGGTTAGACGCATGTTTTTTTTTTGCTTTGATATCTTTACGCAATCTATGTTGACAACATCTCGGTGAAATTCCAGCTCTTCAATTTTATTCTGTTTCAGGCACCTCACCCATTCAGGGTTTTTGTCAGGAAGGTCCAAGCACACTTGGAAATAGATTTTGACTTGCACATGATTTATATTTGGTGTTATAATGAAGTGGTGTGTTCGCTTTGCTGTTTTGGTGTTGCATTTTTTTAATTGTGGGTGTGTGTGTTTAACTTTTATTTTTTTTACAGTTTTGACTGGAATCTTTCTGATGAAATAGGGGGCTTTATGATGTTGATCTCTCAGCTGATCCTCCTTCAGTGCTGGTCACGAGCTTGAGCCCAGGGTTGAAGACGGGTCGAAGTGGGTCAAGTGAGGAAGGAAGATTTGGTGTAGCGGCGGGCCAGGTGGTATGGCCTGAGGTGTGTGACGGTGAAAGTGCTCGTGGTTCTGTGGTGTGTAGGACCTTATCTGTGTGTGGGGGTTCTGATCACAGGCTTGTGGTTCTGTGGCTCTCGGCCGATCTAGCTGTTGTTCCAATGGTGCCTGAGCAAGACAGTTGCCCCTTTCACACATACAGACATTCCCGGCAAAATAGCTGTATTTTGCCTGCACACACGTATGTGTGAACAGACAAATGCCGGGAAATTCGTTCCGGGAATATTCCGGCACGGATAGTAGTAACGTACCCGGTACCTTGCCGGCATTCTCCTCTGTGTGAAAGCGTAACGGAGGATTCCCGGGAAAGCGCGCAGACGTCACCCACTGCTCTGAGCTAATCAGAACATTGTGGCGTGGGTCAACAAATTCTCAAAAAAAAAAACTAAATTCTCACGTGCTCATTTCGCGGGTCTAGCCGTTCAAAAGGTATAATAATGATAATAATAATAAGAATAACACTATAATAATTCTGGCGGATGAAGACATTTGTCACCACATTAAAGGGACAGTTAGTGACGCCGTCTCTTATGAAACAATTACCCTAGTTATTCATGTTTACAAAGGCGCAGCTGTTTAAAGCGTGTCGCCAGTTGATGATGTCACTGAAAATACTGGGATTTTGAAACCGCTGTGTGAAAGGTTCTTTTCTGTTAAAATGCAGGAATGGCAGCGCTTGTGTGAACAGTCTTTACCAGTAAAGAAGTTCTGGTATTTTTCCTGCATTTTACCGGCATTGCTGTGTGAAAGGGGCTAGTGACGCTCCTCTGTGAGAAACGTCAGTCTGGCTCTGACACTCTGCCTCCTCTGCCAAGTGCTGCTGTTTTCATCTAAGGGGCCCGTAATCCCTCGACAGGAGACAAACAATCTGTGGAAGGGTAAAAACAATGTGGTGAGATTTCTGTCATATCTGAGTTCAGAGTTAAGGTCAGAGGTGCAGCGCACTGATAAGATACACAGCGGCTGTAGCGCTCCAATGCGCCTTCTGGCAGCGCCAAGGTTTTGTCTTGCGGATCCAGTTCAAGGACACCAGCAAGCGAGGCAGCCTGACCTCCTCAAGGTCACATGACCCATCCCGCACCTGCAGGAAGAGGAGAGGACACAGGATCCAAAGGCGGATACTTTGCTGCCATGACGCCACTTTCCACGTGATCCTGCCACTGTCTGTTCTTATATGACTGTGAGGAGACTGTGAGTTGCCTAATAAATACCAGGCCATTTTAATTAGTCTAATGAGGAAGTGTAATGTAGTGGAAAAACAGAGTAGATCTGTCTTTATCACAAGCATAAACACACCCCACACTCACTCACACCACACACACACTCCACACTCACACACACACACACACACTCCAAATAGTGTGCTCTACGGATATAAACACGAAGAGTTCATCAACATGAGCTTGCCGTTTGCATTACTATTAATGTTGGATTGATGTGGTCAGACTTTCTGTGTGTTGTAAACAGTGTTAGAAACTAGAACTGAGGCCTGTGTTCAGTTTAATGGGTATGATGCCGTTCTGATGATGGTTTCCAGTGCTAATCTAAACAACCTTGTATTCTGGGTGGGTCTTTGTGTGGAGACGGTTAATCTGGGCATCGATGGTTAATCAGGGGATCTAATGGCCGCTCCACTGACATCTCAAGGCTTCCCTGGGTTTTTACTGCCGCATGCGTCTTTACACCTTGTTTACCTAAACAGTGGCGATATGTGTTTGATGATGTCTGGTCCTCTGACCGTGCGTGACACTGGATTGAACACCTCTTGTTTCATTCAGTGGGATTGACTCCACAAGTGTGGAAAGGTGAATGGTTCCTGCTGATGTGGACGATGGCATCGGCTCGGCTCCAGCTCACTGACCACTTTAACCCTCGCCTCAGTGTGTGTGAGATTCTTCAGCACCTGCCCCCTTCTGGCTGAGGGTCAGTGCCAGCTGGACTGATCCAGCGGTGCTCGCTCTCATTGCTTAAGTGCACTTCATCGATTGACAGTAATAAAGCAGTTTTGTTGCGGCGGAGGATCACGATGCTTCGACTGCTGCTGCTCGTCTGCTCATTTGTGTTAGTGGCTCTTCCATGATGGATACCCTCAGACTCACGTCACTGGAGTTGATTAAGTCACGTAACGTGCCAGGAAACTTCTGGCTAATTCGGCTAATGCAGAATCCTATGTGATTCACGACTACCGCAGAAGGCGGCATGTGTGCCGAGATAGCGGCCGCTCCGTGCCGAACACAGCAGGTTATAGGCTCCGTGTCATCCAGCTTCAGATAAGTGAAAGGCTCATTTTGTGGCGTCCTGGTTCGTTAGTCTGTGCGGCTTTGTGTGATTGGCTGTGTGTGTTGGCGTGACAGCGGCGTCTCTGTAACCTTGACTCACCTTTAGCGCCGGGGAAGCTTCTGCGGCGAGCACCGGCCTGTCACTCTGCATTAGCTTGTGCGGCCTGGACTCCAGCTGTTGCTTCACCGACACTCAGACGTTCTTGACCTTGACTTGCAGCACAGTTCTTGCGGCTCACACTATTTTTAATCATGCATTTGAAATTGCGTGAAGGGATTACAACCCCTGATAGCGGGGGTGGTCCATTAAACTCTTCAGCTCTGGCTCCGTGGAAATGACTGGACCGTAGTAACGTCTGCTTGCACCACGTGACCTTTTCGGTCTGCGTGGAAAAGTCCCGCTTTCCTGTAGGACACGTTTTGTCAGTCTCCTTGGAGAGGTGTTATGGCGTGACCTTGTCTGCGGGTGCGAGATGCCCTCTGTGATCCAGCTTCTGCTCCGACGGCTAGTGAAATCACTTAAAATGCTGTTGGGTGTGAATGTCTGACATTGTCAGAGATAATGGATAATCACTTGTGGCCCGCTGGAGGGAGAACGATGGATGGGTGAAAGAGAGTGAGGCAGATAAGGTTTATTCTGTATTCTCCTCCACACCGTGCTCTTCAGATTCAGAGAGACTGATTGCTGTGAAGCCTTAAACCTTGTGCTGCTGTTGTGAGCCACGTTATCTGCTTATCTCGCTCTGACCTTTAGCTTGAACTCTGGTCATTAGTGGCGCAGCGCGTCCCCCAGGAGCACTTGTTTGGCGGGAGAATAATCTTAATCTGGCCAGTCAAGATTAGGACGAGACGTCAGATGGCCTCTTTCTGGAGCTTGTTATATTTAGGTCAGTGGCCTGGGCCGTTCCGGTAACACAGACTGTCAGTTTATGAAGGCGTCACCTTAGCGGCTCTGGACCTCCGCCATAATGAACTTAATTACTCGGGGTCGACAATATTAATGGCCCGTGGGCCGGATGTACTTTTAAAACCAATATGCCTTGACAAAAAAAAATCTTAATTTTTCATCTATTTCCTGTGGTTCTGTGTTTAATCAAATCGCTAACACATATTACGTGTTTTTGTATTCAGCTGTGCTACAATAATAATATGTGAGCAAAATTGATATATGTTCTATAATTTTTTAGAAAATGAAAAATATTATGCATGCTTTTTAAAATTTTCCAAAAAAGTAGTAGCTGAAATAAGGCCATAAAACCCATACTGCATAGTCCTGAACACACTTAAGCAACCTAGTCTTGTAGGCTAAAGTGTTTGCTTCACAATGTTATGTTATCTCATTCACAGTCAGATTAAAATAGTTTACATTTGGTAAAGTCAGTTTTTGTGTCAGCACTGGTGTATGCGTGGGAGGGACAATGGTCGTGAATTTTCACAAAATTCACACCTGGAGAAACAAAACACACCCCCCCTTATGCAAATGTACCATTCATCAAGGTAGAATGCTGTCACGCAGTCATTACGGAAGAGGGTTGTGCTGCCCCCACGTAGCACACAACATCATACAGGACCACTTAGGCCACTACATCCTCAGGAGCTGTCTGGCCACACCAAAAGTCTCTGCAGCAGATGGAGCCCAGTCTGGCCCTTGTAGAGGTGTTGTTTGAGGAGTCGTATTTGAAGTCCGACGTATACAGCGTGAACAGGAAAGGGGAGAGTACAGTTTCTTTAGGTGCCCCTGTGCTGCGGACCACCACATCAGACACTCACAAAATGCGGCCTGTCTATGAGGTAATTGATAGTCCAAGCACCTCCAGCTTCCTCACCAGCAGTGATGGCTGAATGATGTTGAAAGCACTAGAGAAGTCAAAAAAGATGAGTCTCACAATGCTCCCAGTAGACTCCAGGTGAGACGGGGCCTGATGCTGCTAGTATGGCATCATCCACCCCAATGCCTGGTCGATAATCAAACTGCAGCGGGTCCAGTGCTGAGCTCACCTGGGTGCGGAGGTGACTGAGGACAATCCTCTCCATTGCTTTCATCGGCTTTCATTTCATTTTTAAAATTTAAAATGCTTTCATTTATAAAATTGCTAAGTACCGTATTTAATAGACTATAAGTCGAGGATTTTTTTCTTAAAATTTCGTGCTCAAAGTGGGGGGGGGGCTTGACTTGTACGCGCGGTCTACCGAAATTTTTTTCGGAAAAGAGTGCAGATATTTCACCCTTTCTCAAAAAAATAAACAGCAGAGACACAAGCGCAGTAATTAAATTAACATTTATGACGTGAACTAAATACATCTTTCAGAAAACAGCACAAGCCATGCAAAGGAGCACTGACTCCGCTGGCCGCTCATCTCGTGCTGGCTGCTCCACTCTCTCTCACACACGCACGCATGCACGTGCTCAGTCGCACTCTTTCGGCTCAGCTCTCATAAAAGAGCGACTTTCTGACTCCAGTTTCTCTTTGGGGTGGGGCTTCACAAATAAGCGAGTCACACGATTTAATTAGATTTCAAACTTAGTATTTATTCCCAAAGCACGAATCAGCATTAGCGTTCGCTTCGCGGGAGAACTCCAACCACTTTTCCCTTAAAGGGTCAGGGCAGTTTTCCCACAATTCTTTAAAATTATAATGCAACCATACCAATGACAAATTAAACCTTAAACATAAATTAACATTAACTTAAAAAGATTAATACCAACATAAACAAACAGGGTTACTTGATTTCTAGGTTTCCTTTACTACCAAGGATGTCTGAAGTTTTATTATTTCTATAGGATTAAAGAGCATCTGAACAGGTGTTCCATCATTTTTTCCCTGCCACGCTTTAGTTTTCTCGATGGGCCGCAAATAACCAGAATTTACTTTATATGAAACCCAAAATGGAGTTTCTACTCATTTCTATTTTTTCACTTTTCTCTCATTTCTTTCCCCCGTCTTATAAACAGAGTCTAAACAGATTACCACAATCTCACAGCTGAAGTGGGGGGTCGACTTATAAGCGGATCGACTTATAAGCAAGTAAATACAGTAAGTGATGTTTATGGCTCTCAGCCAAAAATGTTCAAATTGATACATTGCACATTATATTTGTTTACTGAAAATATCACAGCATATACAAGAGTTAATTTATTTAGAAGAGAATGCTTTTTATAAGATAATATTGAAAAAAGTGGGTTTTGTTTCCAAAGGTTAGTTATATTTACTTTTTGTTTATTATAACAAAGTGATTGTTCGATTTAGGAAATGCGTTCCTTCATTTCTGTTGTTGATGTTCAAAAAATAATAATAATATAAGGTCTGTGTGTGTGTGTGTGTGTTTCCTTCAATTATTTTAAAATCTATGTTGTACCACCATCAATCTCCCACTGTGGGCATGTTTACAGTACAAAATTTGTCAGTGAACTATGAAGGCAAAAATACACTTCATTTTATTGTAATGTCTTTCAATAATTGTAATTGTGTTAAAATCAATCGAGATTTTGATTTGAGGCCAAATTGCCCAGCCCTAAGTAATGGTGTGTGTTGTTCTGTCTGTGCTGTAGGTTCCTGAGCAGGTCCTTCAGCAGACCACAGATGTGGAGCTACATCGGCATGCAGTGACTGCAGAAAAGACATCACGAGGCCTGAAGATTTCCGAACGCCCCTTGATTTCGGAGCTCTGTGACGTGAAGGAGGGAAAGTGAAAGAGCTGCTGGAGTTCTCACTCTTCATTGATGACACGCATCTAGCTCGGACATTTCCAGTAGTAGAGCCACATCGGGTGTCCTGCTGTTGACCATGACTCATGGGGTGGAGTCTGGCCCTGAAACTCAACAGGATTCTGCTGCTTTAACATATCTGGAAGGTTTGCTAATGCATCCCGTGTCCGCTGCTATTGCTGCACAGAGATCCGACCCCGGCCACAGCCATGAAGAAAGCGCTGACGAAGGGACCAGACCCTTTCTCCTCTCCAACCACAGCTCCTCGTCAGCACACATCAATGGCACATCCTCCTCGAGCTCAGAGCACGTCAAAAAGGCCAGATTGCTCCGCTCTGGTGTGTGGAGTGCAAGCGAGCAGCAGGAACAAGGGATGGCTGCGATGGAGGTGGATGGACCCAGAAGGGAGCAGTACAGAGCCGGCCTGGATGGCTGCGGGCAGGGAGAGAGCACTTTGCTGGCTTCTCTGCTGCAGTCCTTCAGCTCTCGGCTGCAGAGCGTCGCCTTGTCACAGCACATTTCTCAAAGCTGCAAGCAGCTCGACAGCAGTGTAACCGCTGCAGCGGACCAACAACCCTACATGCAGGGTTACAGCACTGCATCTGGACACCTCAAAAGTTTGATGAAAAAAAGCAAGCAGCAGAATCACAATGCCGTGCCTTATTGTCGTCAGAACGTCCACAGACGCTCCACTCAGCCCACCGGCTCTGAGTCCATGTCCTGCACAGATCGACTAAAAGCTGTGGCCAGCATGGTGCGGACTAGGACCAGCCCGGCTCCTCCTCCTAAGCCCAGTGTCGCCTGCAGTCAGCTGGCGTTACTGCTGTCCAGCGAGGCTCATCTCCAGCAGTACTCGCAAGAGCAGGCCCTCAGAGCACAAGTGACCAGTCGATCAGCCAGCGAGAGACTAGCTGCCATGGCCACACAACAAACGCAGGATGTGATGTCTCCCTGCATGCCTGGTCCAGACTTGATGACCTCTCGGAATGTTCAAAATGGAACTATGTCTCCACCATTCGTGAACTGCAGTCAAAGAAGCCCTTCACTTCCCTTAGCCTCGCCGAAACCCTTTAAAGAAAGACGTCCTCCTCCCAACTGCAGCAGCTTACTACTGCTGCTTCTCAAGAATCACAACACCCAAAAGCAGCTCACCAGGAATGGACACTTGGAGGAGGACTACAGGATCTTCTCCACCCTCCAGTCTGACAGTGAATACACCAGTCCGGACTGTAACGTAACCAAAGACAGCAGTGATGCGGAGAGCTTGTCCAGCTGTTCTCCTATTGACCTCTCCATGAAAGGCAGAGGATCTAGTCTAAAACTTCAGCTTTGCTCTTCTCCAGCCTCTCCGTTGAGAAACCGGGCAGAGACTCCACTCAGCAAAGTGAACACGGTACCGTTCATGCCAAAGGCTGAAGATTCCACTGTTCGGGGCCCAAGTCTAAACATAAAGCCACGTGATAAGGCCACCCTGATGCAGTTACTGCTGGACAGCAGGAATCGTGAGGAAGTCAACATGAGTTGGGAGAATCCAGGTTTCCAGTCTGCAGAGCTGATGAGTGACCAGGCGGTGGTCCCACTAAAACGGCTTGGCGCACTAGAAGACGGCACAGCGCAGGGTCCGCTGACCCCGCAGACCACAGGAAGGTTGTCTCAGGTGTCCCTTTTGTGTTCCGGCTCCCCTTCGCACTTGTACTCTTTCACTAATGACCAGAGCAGTCCACTCGACCTTTGCAAGGCTCAAATTACCTCAGCTGATAAGATAGTAGAATCGTCCTTCAGTGCCAGCAAGTTACTGCAGAATATGGCGCAGAGTGGTTTGAAAAACGTAGCCCTGTCTCCACTGCCGCCTCTGAGCTGCCGACGGCAGAGCCCAGACCAAGAGCTTCTCAGACCTCAGGCTCCCAGTTCACATCAAGGTGAGCGATGTTCCTTGGCGTCCTCGCAGATAGAGAACCTTCTGGAGAAGCGCACAGTACTTCAGCTTCTGCTGGGAACGGCTTCCCAGCGGGAGAGAGTCGGCCTGCTCAAAGACACGGATGCCAGTGCAGAGAAGGCCAGGCCCGGATCCATTGTCCAGATCAAAGTGGAGCCGGTGGAGAAAGATCTCTCGCCAGATAATGGGGCTTGCTTCCAAAGACAATCACCTTGTTTAATTCAAGCACAGGACAAAATCAAATCTGAGCGATGTCCTACTGAAACAGCTGCTAGGTTCGGTCTGCTCAGCCAGCTACTGAAACAGCAGAGTCCCACCTACCAGTCCAGCGGCTCACAGACCAAGCCTCTCCTCAGCTCAGTAAAAGAGGAGAGCCTGATGATTCACAGCCACGCTCCTAAAAAAAGAAAGATGTGCCTTGAGCTGGCTGAGCGTTTGAGTAATGAACTCTGTGAGCAGTCTGGAGACGCCATTCTCAGATCTGACTGCAACGGCAGAGGTCAGAATAAGCTAAAGGACGATGAAGACCTGAGCTCCCAGAGTAAACGGCCTCATTCCAGAGAGAGCCACGGCTTCAATGTTCTCAAACAGCTCCTCCTCTCAGAAAGTTGTGAGACGGAAGTGTCGCGACCCAAAGGCACATTCACTCCGCTCAGCGCACCCTGGTACCTCAAGCCTGAAGGCACCAGCAGGGTTCAGAAGGACTCTCCATCCAGCCCAGACTCGCCGCCGCTGACTAGGTCCAACCCCATTCTGTACTGCATGCTGCAGGAGACAAGCGTACAACTCCGGTCCACAGAGGAAGGGGGTGCAGACCCCCAGCACCGGGTCATGGCCATGATCTCCCCCGTTCACAGCTTGAAAGAAGACAGACACTAGTCCTTGCTCCCGTAACCCTCTCACCGGTCTCACTTCTGTCTCCAGGAGTGCACGCCATTATGTCTGTGTTTAGCCTTGAGCTGTGCTTCTTTACAGGCAGGTGGGCTTCTCTTGTACTGACACATCTTTAAGCACAATCCCCCGAGTCTATTTTCTGAAGACGTGGAGGATAAGGTCAGGAAGCTTCTGGATTGTTCTGGTGACGCATGTGTGGTCCAGAGCAGGTGACAATCTTGGATGTGCAGCGCGTTCTTCAGATCAATTTGTACAGTGATTGGCCCGAGGACGTGGAGCGCCCTGCATGCGCGTTCGGTGCGAGGACCACCAGTCTCTTCTCGGCCTGTAGCATGTTCACGCATGACTCCTGTGTTCTGAGGAAATGTCAAGTCTTAAAATAGATGTTTTATGCTTCTGCTTCTGTGTTTCAGTTGATGGTTTGATGGAGCTGCTGCTTCTTCTCTTTCTATTTGTCTCTGATGTTTATTTGCACTGATGCTCAATAAAGTCTTCAGATCATTATTCATTGTTTCAATTCTAGCCAACGAGAATAACAGTATAAGAGGAAAAACTAGAAAACTGTGAAGAAAGTGAAATTCCTGTTGTTTGTGTGTGTGTGTGTGTGTGTGTGTGTGTGTGTGTGTGTGTGTGTGTGTGTGTGTCTCTCTCTCTCTCTTTAGTATCTCCTCTCTGGCTCAAGCGTCCGCTGAGGAGTGTAACAGCTGCATTAGTTTTGTGAATCTCGTGCAGAACTTTAATCCTGAAATGAGGTTTCTCGCCTTCTACTAAGGCTGAACTCCTGCGACCAGCCTGTGACCCCCCCACCTGTCTGATGCTGGATCAGCCAGTCTCACTTCCTTCTCAGAGTGTGTTCAACTTAAGAAAGAGAAACTCGTGTAACTTTCTGTTTTTAAAGTGTCATTCCAGTAGCTCCATCATTTCAAGGATATCCTCACTTCGTTTTTAACCACACTCTCTTTCTGCTTCACTCTCTCACTATATATCTATCTCTAACTCTCTTCCTCTCACTTACTCTATCTCTGTTTCTCTCTTTTACCCTAATTTTCTGTCTTGCTTTTCCCCAGTTATGTCTGTTAAACTGGGTCATTCTCTTGTACAGCCGTATTGAGAAAGAAATTATTCTGAAAACTATTTACAGTGTATACATACTCTTGCACGTTTAATCACATGTAGCTGAGCGTGCGTGTGTGCGCGCTTTAGCATTTGATTACGAATATTTTCCCTTAACAAAACAAAGGTAAAGTGCCGTTATTTTGACTTCCAAAGATGGAACAACGGAGTATTTGGAAACTGAAGTATGAACATTCTCGGTACCAGCGTGGAAAAGAACGTCTACGAAATGCCTGAAAAACAAGACTTACAGTGACACCTAGAGGAACCATTTTGCCTTAGCATTTATAATGATTGACTAATACCTTGTTTTATTAGTGTTAGTTATACCTTGTTTTATTAGTGTTACTGCTGTACATATTTAGCAACCAAACAGTTTATTGCTTTTGTATTATGTGTTCAACCGTGAACGTCAATAAACGCAACGTCGTCACTGTGACGTCAGACGCTTCCGCAAGAGCGTGTTGCGCGTGAGGGAGTGTGTGATCCATTCCAGACTCGGCTAATGGATGCCAGAACTGTCAGATGCGTCGTTCATGTTGTTGCGCGTATGAGCGCGCGCTTCTTGTTTTTGTCGCCGCTTCTATCTGAACCTCTGTAAATCCTACATGTTCCGCTATTGCCCGGATCGGAACCGGCCATGACCGTGGAGCAGAATGTCCTACAGCAGCACTCGCAGAAGGTAAGGCCTCGGTCCGGCCCGGGTCGCGTCATGCCGTTAGTATTCGGCCGGTGTCGGTCGATCTGCTGCGGCGGTTCCACTTGATGGCTGTGGCCTAGCGTTAGCAGCGGAAATGACCGGGTTTGTTTTCACCGCGGCAAGTTTCCACACGATTCACTAGCGATTATTTAAACGCGCTCTGAATAAAAGTTCCTCAACTCAGTATGGTTTAGACAGCCGGCCCGTTTAAAACCAAGTAAAAACGTTCAGTGTGTGTGAGAGACTGACCACTGCCCCACTGTGTGAGTGTGTTGTAACTTAAGAACTGAAGCATCTTAATGGCGCCGGATGTGTTTTCAAAAGCACTTGCAGCATGTGGTTGGAAATATGACCCCCGTGTTAGACATGGTCTAACGTAGATACGAGCACAAGATAAAGTCACTACTTCAGCCTCTTCCTGTGTGTGTGTGTGTGTGTGTGTGTGTGTGTGTGTGTAGCACCAGCAGACGTTATTGAACCAGCTCCGGGAAGTGACAGGAACCACCGATGTGCAACTCCTCCAGCAGGCACTACAGGTTAACCCTCCTGCCCTCACGGCCACGTGTGTGTGCGTGTGTGTGTGCACTAGCGTCTGTGTTCATATGTGTGCAGGTCAGTAACGGCGATCTGGCTGAGGCCGTTGCTTTTCTCACGGAGAAGAATGCCAAAGTCACACAGCAAGATGAAGCCACATACTACCAGACAACACAGGTCACCGGCGACCGCTACATCAGCGTGGGCAGCCAGGCTGACACCAGTGCGTCTCACCATTGTCTCGTCTCCCTCTCACAATATTCACACCTCACTGACACAATCATCTCGTCTCACACTCCTTATTGTCCCATCTCACTCTTCAGCTTCACTAGTGATTGTAATCGGTGTCTTTCTGTGTGGGCTTGTTTCAGGTGTGATCGACCTCACAGGGGACGATAAAGATGACCTGCAGCGAGCCATCGCTCTCAGTCTGGAAGAGTCAAACCGGGCGTTCAGGGAGACGGGCATCACGGACGAGGAGCAGGCCATCAGCAGGTGTGTGCGTGTGGTTCTCTGACCTCTGACCTTTGGCCTCATGCCCTCTGTGGTTTCAGGGTTTTGGAGGCCAGCATCGCTGAGAACAAGGCCAGTCTGAAGCGCACACACACTGAGGCCTGGAGCGACTCGCCCAACCCGCACGAGCGCATGCGGCAGGAGGCGTGTCCGGTGGGCCTGAAGAACGTGGGCAACACCTGCTGGTTCAGCGCCGTCATTCAGGTCTGTGAACGACATTTCACCTGAATGAGATCTGTGATGTCTGACTTTGTGAACTCTGTGAAGCCTAAACGTGTGTGAGAGAGTGAGAAATATTCACTGTCACATGCTGTTTACCCCCTGAAGTAACATGAGATAGTGTGTGTGTGTGTGTGTGTGTGGTCTTCTGATGGAATCTTCTCTGTTTCAGTCTCTGTTTCACCTGCTTGAGTTCCAAAGGCTGGTGCTGCAGTATTCTCCTCCGCTCCACATGCAGGACCTTCCCCGCAACCAGAAGGTTCCACAAGACACGTGCTGAGGTGGCTGTGAAGCCTGCGAGACTCACGTGTGTGTGTGTGTGTGTGTCTGTCTGTGTCTGCAGGAGCACAGGAACCTGCCTTTTATGCAGGAGCTGAGGAGGCTCTTCTCGCTGATGGTGGGTTCCAAGAGGAAGTACGTGGACCCATCCAGAGCCGTGGAGATCCTCAAGGACGCTTTCAAGTCGAGCGAGTCTCAGCAGGTAGCACACACTCATACACCAGAACAATCATCACGAATGACGTTGTAATGTTAGTGTTGGGTCCAAAATTCTTTATGACCGGATCTTTGCCTAAGCAGCTGTACTTTATAAAGAAATAAAACATGACACAAATGATTAAAGTTAATTTCAAAATCACAGAGGAGAGGCACAGACTGAAACCAAACTCGCACCCGTTCCTTCAGATTTCTTGCTCAGTTCTGATCTGTGCTCAACAATCGTAACACTTTATTTTGAAATAGATAGTGACTAGACATAACATGTCACAGTCCAGAGTTGGAGGTAGATGAGTGAGTGTGCGACACAGATCATCAGTCTATTGGAAATCAGAAAAATATCACCATATATAGTCAATATAATTGGGCAACTGTAGAGAGCAGAATGTCATATTTTGGATATAGCATACAATCAAGCTTCAAAGTTCCAGCTCTTCAACAATCTGATTAAGCAACACACACACACACACACACTTTATGAAAAATGTCTACCTGACCTCTCATTCACATTTCAAGATTATTTAATATTAAACGTTTAAAGCTTTAAAAAACAAATTCTCCTTAGCAATTAAAGACTTCTTCCCAGGCTTATTTCTCTCACCCCACTAAAGAGGTTTTATTTCCCTAGCCACTGTCGCATTCATAGCTTGCTCACTGATCATAGGTATAGTCTTAACGCCGATGAACAAAGGACACATTTTTATATAACTTTTTCCCCTGTGATTTCGCAAAGCAACTTTTAGTAGGTCTGGAACTGCGAAAAGCGCTATATAAATAAATTGATTTTGAACACACATACACACACACACACACACACACACACACACACACACTTAGTTACACAATGACTCACACACTCACACACACAATGACTTAAACTCTTACACAGACAATGATTCACACAGTGACACACTCTCACACACACGTTTCCTATAATCAGTCTTTAGTTCAAAAGTTAGTCAGAGTCAGTGACGTGTGTGTGTTTACAGCAGGACGTGAGTGAGTTTACACACAAGCTGTTGGACTGGCTGGAGGATGCCTTTCAGATGAAGGCAGAGGAAGAGCGGTGAGTGTTTGTCTGTATCTGGCAGGAAGTATATTCACGAATGACCCCGCCGCTTCCTGTTTCTCAGAGAGGAAGAGAAGCCCAAGAACCCGATGGTGGAGTTGTTCTATGGGCGCTTCCTGGCAGTGGGTGTGCTGGAGGGTGAGTGAGGAGCAAGTGAGGATCGCTGTGACTCGTCTCCTGACGTGAGGCTGTTGTGTCCGGCAGGAAAAAAGTTTGAGAACAGTGAGATGTTCGGCCAGTATCCGCTGCAGGTCAACGGCTTTAAGGATCTGCACGAGTGTTTGGAGGCAGCCATGATCGAGGGAGAGATTGAGTCTCTGCATTTGGCCGAGGATGCGGCGAAGTCAGGCCAGGAGGTTTGTGGTGACCTGTCCTCGCAGCGCAGATCTCACTGTAACACAGTCTCTTCTGTTTGGGTCCAGCACTGGTTCACAGAGCTGCCGCCCGTTTTGACCTTTGAACTCTCCAGGTTTGAGTTTAATCAAGCTTTGGGTCGACCAGAGAAGATTCACAACAAGCTGGAGTTCCCCTGCATGCTGTACATGGACAGGTAGGTGTAGCCTCAGAAACACTCAGCCAAACACAGAAGCGGTTTGGTTGTTGACTGATGGATCTTCTCTTTCCTATACGGTTTCAGATACATGGACAGAAACCGAGACGTGACTCGAATTAAGCGAGAGGAGATCAGACGCCTGAAGGAGCATGTGATGCTCCTTCAACAGCGGCTAGAGAGGTTGGAGACCACCATACTGGCTCGGCGGGGTCTCCCGTGTCCTGACTCCCCTGCGCTTTCCTGCAGGTATCTGAGCTACGGCTCAGGGCCCAAGCGCTTTCCTCTGGCCGATGTTCTGCAGTACGCCATGGAGTTTGCGTCCAGCAAGCCTGTGTGCACATCGCCTGTGGAGGACATTGATGCGCCGGCTCCTCCCGGGGGCATGACGACAGCTCCGCCCCCTGCAGCCAGGCACGACAGGCTCTGTGATTGGGTGGAGTCAGAGGCGTCGGTCACTGTGGGTTTGTCTGATGATCTCTGTGGTTGGTCACAGCGCAGGGGATCCGCCGGACATTCCCGTCTGCGCCGAAGCGTCTGCTCCGCCGCCGCTGCAGCAGCAGAGGGTCTCGGTCCACAAACCCTTCACCCAGTCACGTGTGCCACCGGACTTGCCCATGCACCCGGCGCCGCGCCACATCACAGAGGAGGAGGTTCAGGTATTGGAGGCGTGTCTGCATCGCTGGAGGAGCGAGGTGGAGAACGACACCCGTGGTAGGAACATACACGCACACGCGCACACGCATGGATGCTGCTTTACACCCGTCTGCTGCTGGTGTTAGATCTACAGGCCAGTGTGTCCAGGATCCACCGAACCATCGAGCTCATGTACTCTGACAAGTCTATGATGCAGGTAAAAGCAAAGCCCCGCTCCTTTTTTTTTTTGCTTGTTGCGAGTGTGTGTGTGTGTGTGTGTGTGTCAGGTGCCGTACCGGCTGCATGCTGTTCTGGTGCATGAGGGTCAGGCAAGCGCCGGGCACTACTGGGCCTATATCTATGACCCACATCATCGGCACTGGATGAAGTACAACGACGTGTCCGTGACCAAGTCCAGCTGGGAAGAGCTTGTGCGAGACTCATTCGGCGGATACCGCAACGCCAGCGCCTACTGCCTCATGTACATTGATGACAAGAAGCCTTTCCTCATAGAAGGTAGCGCTCGGCTGAGGGGGGCCCGGCCGGACCCTTAAGTCTGTGTGTTTCAGAAGAGTTTGATAAGGAGACTGGGCAGATGCTGCAAGGCCTGGACAAGCTCCCCACTGACCTGAAGCGGTTTGTGGAGACTGATAATGAGCGCTTTGCGCGGGAGCTGAAGGAGTGGGACAGACTGCAGGAGGAGAAGCTGGCTTTGGCCACGCAACCCGCCCACCCGGAGAGCTCAGGTACGGCTGTGCCGACACCACGCGAGCAATGCACTCTTTCACTCCCTCTCTCACTCACTCACTTACTCACTCACTCATCGCTTTCTTCAGCCCCCCCGCAGGAGCCGGAGTACATGGAGCAGCAGTCTTCCATCGGAGATGCCTGCCCGCCGCAGGAGAACCAGCAGAGTCCAGACGCGCAGCTCCACACGGTAACACACACACACACTTCGCCTCCCGCCCTGAGACGTGATTTCAGACCGATGGTTTTGTGCGGGTATGACCAGGCCCAGGTCTGAAGAACATCAGTCACTGAGCGACGGCCCGAGCGTGAACAGAGCTGCAGCATGTACAGTTGCTTAACTTAAACGAAAGTAAAGGTTCTTTTTATCATCTGGTATTTGACATGGGGGACGTACGTTTCTGGCCTAGTGATGTGAACAAAAAGCAGGTGCTGAAGGTCTGAGGATTGAGCCTGAACAAACACTCTGAACCGAAGCTCTCTGCGTTTTCTCCCAGTCGTCTTCCGACGGCCCGCTGACCCCTGACCCCGGAGATGCCCCGCCTCCTGCAGCCGCGTCCCAGGGGGTGGTGGAAGTGGCCATTCCTAATGTAGGAACCTTCATCATTCAGTCGAAGGAGGGGGGTTATGATGATGAGGTAGACTCCCTGTCCTGAGCTATTAACTGCTCGTCTCCCGCTTTCCCGGCTTGGGGTCCAGCAGATCTTCTGTGAGATCACAAGCATGCGCACATGCTCTAATGCCGTGACCGGGCGACGTTTCCGTGCATGCCGCGTGAAGAGCTTGAGGTTGCTGGCGCTCCGACAGTAATTCCCTTCCTCCCCGGGCAGGCGATGATGACCCCAAACATGCAGGGGGTCATAATGGCCATTGGCAAGTCCAGGACTGTTTTTGACCAGTGTGGGCCTGAGGCAGCCTTCTTCAAGGTACACGCCCTGCTGCATGCCACACCCATGCCACACCCCCTGCATCCAATTTGCTGCTTGACCTCGTCTCCCTCCTGGAAAGGATAGAAACACATCAGGCTCCATTTTTAGGGGATTTTCTTGAGCGTGAAATGTGATTCGTTTGGTGCAAAGATGGGAGAGTATGTACCAGTTCTCCAGCGGAGTGTCTTCCAGTGTCTTCACTGTTGTTTTGCTCACACTAATCTCTATTACAGCTTTATTACAGTAAAGAACCTTCTGCTTCAGATTGTCTGTCTCCTGATGTTTCCTCACAGTCTAACTGTTAATTCTCCGTCAAAGCTATGTTGAATGACACATTCACCATAGGCCAGAAGACCATCTCCTGAAACGTCTCTCACTCCCGCTCTCTGTCAGGCGATGAAGGTGGAGTACAGTCGACTGCAGCGCTTGGCTCAGGAGGACACACCGCCGGAGAAGGATCACAGACTGCAGCATGTCATTGTGTATTTCCTACAGAATCAGGCTCCTAAGAAAATTCTGGAGAGAACGCTGCTTGTGCAGTTTGCTGACAGAAACCTGGGCTTCGATGAGCGGTACAAAAATTCACAAACGTTACAACTTCATGCTTTCACTCGGAATCAAACCCAGGAACTGCAGAGCTGGAACCCTGACCTCACTCTCTCGCCGCAGGTGTAAGAGTATCATGACTGTGGCCCGGGCCAAGCTTGAGCTCATCCGGCCCGAGGAGGTAGACCTGGAGGAGTACGAGGTCAGTGTGTGGCTCTAGCGGTGTATGCTTCCTTTGTGACACGAGTCTCTCCTGCATCAGAAGTGGCATCAGGACTACAGAAGCTTCCGGGAAACCACGCTGTTCCTGCTGATCGGCTTGGAGTTGTTCCTCAAGAAGAGGTGGGAATTGTGGTGTGTTTGAGGGGTGACCAGCAAGGGTGACATTTAGGGATGCACCGATTCTGATACCGGTATCGGTTTTGAGCTCAGTACCACATTATATAAAGTACTCAGTACTCGTCAAAAGTCCGCCGATACCGGAAGTGAGAAATGTCTGTGTTTGAGTGGCATATAAAGGGTTAATCACAAGCGCAAGCATATGTACTTTGTGCACTAAATAGCAAATATTTTTTGTTATTTTCCCTTTTGTTGTCCAAAGCGGAAAGTGGAAAAAATCTCGAGTTAAATAATTACTGTTTATAATTATTTATACTGTAATATGTTGCATACAACATGCTTTTCAATTTAAATAAATGTTCTTAATTCCAAACTAGCCACCTTTTTTAATTGTATGACTAAAGATGTTACCTGTGAATTAAAATCATGTACTTAAAGAGTACTTAAAAATCATTAAGTTCTCTGTATCGGTATCGGCGAGTACTGAAATGCAAGTACTCACTCATGGAAGTGATATTGGTGCATCTCTAGTGACACTGAGTCTTCATCTCTGCCTCAGCTACGTGGAAGCGCTGCTGTACCTGGTCTACGCACATCAGTACAACCGTGAGCTACTGGCGAAAGGTCCCTACAGAGGCCATGAGGAGGCGCTGCTTGGGCATTATCGCAGAGAGTGTCTGCTGGTGAGTGCCGTCTCTGTGAGGAACTTCACCATTCTCTAGCCAGTGAGTCAGTGTTTTTTTTCTCTGTGCGTAGAAGCTGAACGAGCAGGCGGCCGCCATGTTTGAGATGGGCGAGGAGAGTGAGGTGAGCTCTGGTCTGAACATCATGAACGAGCTGGTGGTGGCCTGCCTCCCCCTGCTTCTGGCCGACCCAACGGAGGAAAAGGACCTGCTGGCAGTGGAGGACATGAGGAACCGCTGGTGCTCCTACCTGGGCCAGGAAATGGAGCGTAAGTTGGTTGAGCTGTGGAACGCGTGGACCGAGCGAGTGTGTCTCACCTGCTTCTCTTCGCAGCTCGTCTTCAGGAGAAACTTACCGACTTCCTGCCCAAGCTGCTTGACTGCTCCACCGAGGCCAAAAGCTTCCAGCAGCCGCCCAGGCTCTCCTCATGCTCCTCGCTGGAGCTGTGTGAGCGCTATGCCCGGGTGGTGACCTCGCTGACCCTCGCCCGGACCCCTGCCGACGGCCGATGAGGTGGATGATTGACTTTGGTTTTATTTATGTGAAGTCCACCGCTTCTACTGGGCTTGGTCGATGTGACGCAGAGACGTTTCAGAGTGGAGCGCCTTCTGCCGTGGCTATTTCAGAAACTGAGAGAATAAAGTTTTATTTATGGCTCTTTTAGGCCGGATCCGTATTTTTTTAACCTTGAGTGAGTGTTGAACATTACTGCCCTCTAGTGTAGCTTGTACAGCGCCTAACAAACTGACTCCAATAAAAGAAACAGTGAAGGAGTAACTAGTTCTGTCCCACCCTTCATCATCATCATCATCATCATCTCCTCCTGCTCTTGTGCTGATGTATGATCAGCTGGTGACGTTGGGAGCAGTGGAACGAGTGTGCATTCCTTGCTCCTGAATCACGGGAGCTGTTTCTGCTGTGGTTTCTGTTTCTCTCGCTCGCTCGGCTGATGACATGACTGCCCGTTTCCAAGGCTTGTCTCTTTGTCCTGCTGCCTAGACACAGTGACACTTAACACAAGGTCCGGTCTTGGGGTCGTGGTTGGCCATGCGAGGAAGAAATCTAAATCTCCGCTGCCGTCTACAACTGATTAGTATCGAGGCACCAGAGACGGAGTCATCAGTGTCTCCTGCTTTACCTGTCTGTGTGTGTGTGTGTCGCTCTGTCTTTCTTTCTGTGTCAGTCTCTCCCGCTGCGCAGATGGGACACTTTTTAACTAGCAAATATACTGTAACGTGTAATGTACAATCCCTGCACATAATGCGTTTTAGATTACTGCTGTTGAGTTGACGTGTGGCATGATGCGAGCATATGACGTCACTAGGGGACTAAGGGACACTCCATCCAGGAACTTCATTGTCTTCTGGCGCGGTAAGTCAAAATAACTTGATATATGGAGGAAATCTAGAACATAGGTAAAACAATAGGAAGTTAAAGAGCATGGTTTAGGCCCTATACAAACTGACAAAAACTTATTTTTGCTTAACATATTTCACACCGTTAGTCTTAGTGACTGTCCAGCGTCCGTGCCTGTAATCAGGTTTTGCTCTGTGTTTTTATTGTCACGTGTATAAATCCTTTTGCCCTGGGCTTCTTTAGTCTGCCTGATCTGCTCTGACCCTGTCGCAGTGGTCCTGCTCCGGAGCCCCAGCTCTGGCTTCAAGATCTTTACACTGTCTGGAGCTTCTGCTCTCCAGAGGCCGAGTCAGTTTTTCTGAGGTTCTTTGCTGATTTAAAAAACACGAGGATGAAAACCAGTGTTGTAAATTATAATTAAACAACACATTTTTACACCTGAATACTTACACTAAAAATAATACCCGAGCCCATTGACATTTATTGAATAATAAATGAAACTGGGGTAATTCTTTAAAGTGAGACTTTTAGTCTGCGTTCTGCATGAGACCCTCACTGGTGCAACGCTGACTGGCCCGGACCACTGTCGGACCGCTAATCATGTGAAGCAGCACCTTCTCCCATCACAGAGACGTGGATCGAGCCGAGGAGGAGCATGACATCCAGGGGAAGGAGAGGCCTGTTGGTGGTCCGGAACAAGATGGATTCTCACATCCTTAAGGCCAGTGCACAGGTTGCTGGTGAGTGTGAGCTGGTTCTGGTCCTGACCTAGACCTGTGTTTTAGCGCTTTTAATTCATGCTGCTATAGCTGCGGCAGATGGAGCAAATGATTTGTGACGTGTTTCTGAATCAAACACCCATTTCATCCCCTCGTTTGGTTTTCTGTTTATTGTCACGTGTATAAATCCTTTTGCCTTGGACTTCTTTATTGTGCCTGATCTGCTCTGACAGTGGCGCATGTGCATATGTGTGTGTCTTGCTTCTGAATAAGGAGTTCTAGAAGTGTGTGTGCAGGCTGATGTGTGTTCCAGTGTGTGTGACTCTACCCTCTGCCCAGGTCCCAAGAGCTCAACTTGCGCAAAGTCTCCAGATCAGAGTAATTTTGATTATGTATTCTAAATCCTGGTGAATAATTCATGAACATTATTTCTGAATGCGGTGTGAGGAGAATAAACATGTCTGAGGTGGTGATCGGGCAGCTGGGGCTCTCCTCCAGCAGGGGGCTGCAGCTGCCTGTATGTCTGGGGCAGGCCACCGAGGTTTCAGTCTTTGAGGGCGTAGTCTACACTGAGTGAATTTGTGTAGGTGAAGTGGTCAAAGGTGCGGGGAGACCTTGAACACTTGAAATGTCAGTCTCTCGGTGCACAGATGCCCCTCTTCACTGATGCTGACCTTCAGAAAAGAGTTGATTCTCTTGAACTGAGGGACCAGATCTCTGTGAAATCCTCAAAGTGGACCACCAGCAGACTGTGAGCCAGGCCAAAGTATCAGGCGAGTACCTCCACAAACTCAGACCACTCTGCGACTAACAAGCCGACAAACTCGGACCAGTTTGAGAGAGAGAGACAGAGGTGTGATGTGATGTGATGAACAGGAAGAGGAAGTAAGAAAAGTAAATTCCAACAGAACACACATTGGGTTATGGACAATCATTTACTTCTTTTTTTTTTTTTTTTACAACAAGTCTTTAGTCATATCGTCACTTGTTTGTGAACAGGTTTTTAGTCCGTAAACTGTCACAGATCAGGAAAGCAGTCCCGGATCTCCACTTTTACCCTTTGTAATCTCCAGTTTAATGTCCTCCTGACTTTAGTCTTACTCGGATGTCTCTTCTGTCGTACGTCATGTCACTGTGCTTCCCACGTCAGGAAGAGGAAGGGAAGAGGGAGGGAGGGATTTAAGGATGGCAATGGAAACAGAACCAAATGAACACAAGACTTAAAGAGAAGGGCCTGCATGGTCGTCGGCGCGCAATGAAGACTGATGGCTGTTTGTGCTGGACTTCACACTGTGTTCTGGAAACTGTGATTCTCCAGAGTGACGCTGTTTTGTAGTCTCTTTTTTATTCATCTAAACTGGTGTGATTTTAGGTTCAGTCAGAGGAATCGGTAAATAACGAATCAAACTCAATGCAATATAACGTCTGTCGCTTTACCGCAGGCGCGGTCCCGTTGTCACTGTTAGCGTCACTCAGAAAACGCTGAGAGACAATATTGTCTCAGTTTCCTAGTTCTCCAGAGGAAGTTCATGACCGGTGGCGGAACTGTGTGTTTTTCACCTATATTTCATTTACGTTATGTTGCATTTTAAGGGACGTTTGTTGTGGTAGAAACACGAGTTGAGTTGGTCTCTGTTTCAGAGAGAAGTATGTGTGTGTGTGTGCATGGGAGGAAAGATTTGATCACTAATGAAACACACACGCCATACCCGTGACTCAGGGATTCCCATGATTCATGTTTGTGTCTCGATCTGCTTCATACACCTGCGGCTCCCGAAAGTCCCGCGCGATCAGCACTTCCTTCCTGTGAGGTCATAAATCTGTTCGAGAAAAACACTGCCACAGAGAATGTCTGCCCTGTGTGTGTGTGTGTGTGTGTGTGTGTGAGAGAGTGTGTGGTAAATACACGTAATGCATTACTGTAAGTAAAAGCTCTGATTGCTGACATGCACAGAGAACTGGTGGAGATGCTGCACGGCTGTTCTTGCAGCTCTTACCAAGACACCTAGACTGCCATTTCTACATTGATCTTTGACCTGCTCATTCTGTTAGTAACCAAATTTGAAGAAGATTTCAAAGTGCCATTACAGCAGAAATTACAAGAAGAGAACCAACAATTAGTGTCTATGTACACACACTTGTAGCAAAATAAAAATAGAACATGACTTTAGTTTAAAAAAACATCTATTGTCACTTGTCACAATTTGCATGTTCACAGTCCAGTTGCAGACATGGATCACACTATACAAGATACATTTCTTTGCCACACTCAGACACACACACTCTCTCACAGGAACACAAACATTTGTTTCACTTGTTACTATATATCCAGAGCTCCGGTCGTGGACACGCACAGGGGTCTCAGGGCATGCCATAGGCTCCGTGGGGGCCGGGGTCCTGCAGGTAGCCCATGTGCCAGGGCAGAGTGCGAGTCTGGAGCGGGTCACCGTGGCTGTCCCACAAGGCGGGCTGGTACCCAGTCCGGGCCGAGTCGTGTCCGGCTGCGTAAAGCTGCGACTCGGGGGAGAAACACGAGTAGTGAGGGGACGGGGGGCAGTGCGGCCCTGCTGACCTTTGACCTTCCATGAAAACATGCTGTTCTGGAGACAGTCTGCGCAGGTTTTGCACAGAATGGTGGGGGAGCGCCTGGTGCCAGGACCGAAAGTTCTGTGAGTCGAGGGCGACGGTCTCCGTCCATGGACCGCCGGTCTGACCGTGACACTCCAGGTGGCTGCAGGTCTTCTCCAGCCTGGCCGGTGGGTTGTTAGTCAGGAAGACAGACAGCGCAGAGATGCGGTTGATGGCTCTCTGCAGGGTGGCAATCTTGGACAGACGCTTCCCACTCAGGTCGTGATGCAGCGCCACCCGCAGCGCGTTGAAGGCCTGGTTGTAATCCATGATGCGCTTCCTCTCCCGCACATTGGCCGCCACTCTCCGCGCTTTGGACCGCACGGGCCTGTTGCGTTTCTTCATCTGTCGCTCCTCTTGTTCACTCAGGCCGCTGCTGGGGAAGCACCTGTTGGGGCTGCTGCTGTCACTGCTGTCCTCAGACCCCCGAACGCTCCCCTCCGGTTCCTCCTCAGAGAACTCGGAGCCTGTGAAGCTGCCTCTGCTCGCCATGAAGCCACAGAGGGATTCCAGAGACACGGAGCTCAGACTCCTGCGCCGACCTGTGGTTACCTGCGACGCCTCTCAGCGGCGCTTTAAAGCCGCTCGTCCTGGAGTCACATGGTACTGGCACCTATGAGGAGCGCTAGCGTTTACGAGCTCCCCGGGGCCAATCCGCCCTGGCACGCCTTCCACAGGAGGTCCGCGAGTGAGGAACCGCTTCAAATTTTGAAGCTCCGCTGAAATGATTGGACTGTGGTAGAAAGAGTGAAAGTCTGACTAGCCGAGCAAACATTTACATTTATCACACATTTCTGTTTCCAACCATTTGCTTTGTAACAGTTCTACAGTGAAGCACCACACACCCCCGACTGCCTGACTCAGCCTCGCTTTGTCTGCCTGTCTCTCTCTCTCTTTCTCTCTCTGTCTCTCTCTCTCTCTTTTTGTTAGTCTGTCTCTATCTGTCTGTCTCTCTCTCTCTCTGTCTGTTTTTTTTCTCTTTGTTTCTCTCTCTTTCTCTGTCTCTCTCTGATCACATGAATTATGATGATTATGCTCTGTGATTCACTCGTCTGATGACAATTATTCTGTCATTCTTCAGCGTGTCCCTGCGATTAATCCTCCGCTTCTTCAATCTTCATTTGTCTGTGAGTCTTCATGACAAATTGTACCTTTATCAAGTCACTGCTCTTCCCAGTATCTTCCTAGTGCAAGAAAAGGCCACGCCATGTTTCAGATCTGCGCTGCTCGGCTGGGATTCGCTGCTGTAATTTAAGTGTGTTTGGAACAGTCGTAAATCAAGCCTGAACAGCACCAGCGGAAAAACAAAAAGACACTCGGACTTCAAAGTCTGAAAAAGAGCAAGTATTCGACAATTACACCACGGCTGGAGCGGCGCGTCCGCTGTGTTTAGCGCTGACAGCAGGAATGTGACGCGCTAGCCTTGTTTTTGACAGATTGCACGACACCGTCATGGCGGATCCACGGCATGTCTGCTGTCTTGCTTCATCTTGTTTTCCTGCACTGAGCAGACTCTCCTCCGTCAGGCTGCTCCGCATTCCTGCTTCTGGACGCATCATTCGGCTCATGCTGCTGATGCTTTAAATATCGTCCGGTAGAAGCATTTATTGCGTTGAAGTGGCAACTGCGGAGGTCTCACGGGCCGGGCCGCTGCACTTTTATGGGTCGTCTGGGCTGATGCAGCTTTACAGCCACCCGTCTCTCAGACCGTGAGAGGAGAAAGTTCTTTCACTTTATGGTTTTATGGTTCACACTCATATTATGCCTGCCAAAGAGTTACATGTCAAGATAATGTGATTTTGTTTTATTTATTTTGTTTTCATTGTAAACTAAAGTTTTTTTTTTTTACTGCAAGTAATTGGTGGATTCTGGTTGAGTGTGTTTCAGATAAATATGTATGCACACATTTTTGTTTTATAGTCCTACTATTGGGTAATCAGATTTACAACAGCCTCTGAGCGATGAGAGAGAGAGAGATAGACAGAGGGAAATAGACAGAGAGACTGAGAGAGAAAGGCCAGAAAGAGTGACAGACAAAAACACAGAAAGCAATGAACGACAGAGAGATAAAGTCAGAAAGAGAAAGAGAGATGAGAGCTCTTCTCGGACAGTCCAGATCTCTCGCTCTGACAGATGACAAGACACTAGCAATTATCAGCCGCCAAGAATAAATCAAAGTCTTTCCAGTTGGTCCTGTGACGCCCTCAGAGAAATAACCGTTTTCAGGACGATGAACCTGCCAGACCGCACTTTCCTGAGATTAGTAAATCTCTGTCCTGAGTGTGTAATGAGAGGTTGTGGGCTGGTGTTATTAGAGATCTTTATTTCCTGGGGGCCGTAATGAGTGAGCGCGTCCTGTCCGCTAACCTTGGCTTTGCCTGGTATGTTAATGCATGTTTGCCGCTTCCACAGGTATTTTCACACCTCTATAAAACTCCTGCACCACAGAAAGGATTTTCCCTGACTTGAACCTTTCCATTAGCGTACCAATAAAATACTGTTACTCTGTGAAAAAATCCTGACAGGAAAGAGTGCATGTAATACAAAGAGGAATTATGTTGAGTGTTATGAGTCTTCATCATCATCCTCATCATCGAAGAAAGCGAGAGAGAAAAACAGATAGAAAGAGAGAGAAACTCCACCATAGCTCCAAATTAAATTAAACGATGAGATATCTTCCATTGGTTTAAAGTATGAAATAGAAATCAGTTAATTCATGATTTTATTAACACCTGTCTATAAATTGCTTATTGTGTTTTTCTCAATTCTGCGTTTTCAATTTGATTTAAATTGCCTTTTTTGCCTGATCTAACAAGAAATTAACAAAAGTTATCTTTTGATCTTTTTTCTCTGTGAATATTGAAGCCAGAGAAAAAAAAGATGAACAGAAAACATATCCAAAATATGTTAAAAAATATGTTTTTAAATGCTGAAAATTAGGGTGACCATATTTTGATTTCCAAAAAAGAGGACAACCGGCGTGGCCTCGAGACAAATTCAGACAGGCTTCTCGGAGGTTATGAGCTTCAATGCTGCAAAACTAACTTCTGTAATAAAAAAAATTTAATCTGTAAAAACTTAAATCTGTAACCAAAAAAAAAAATAGTTCTAGACTCTTTTCTAATTATCAAAAAATAAATTGATTAATTAATTAATAATATGAAATTGCTCAATAGCTAAATATCAGCTCTTCTATTATAAAATCCAGCTTCAACAATATATATATATAATAATAATAATAATAATCGTAATATCTATCTATTAGCAATATTAGTGGGCAGTTGTCATATTAAGAGTTTCTATACAACAGATATTTTAATAATATAAAACGTTTCAACTCACAGACAGTTACAAAGACCAATCAAACAATGACATCGTGTATTACCCAATCAAGAGTAGAAATACTTCATAAAAATGACATGAGATGCTGCGTTAAAAATTAAAAAAAAAAAAAAAAACACGGGACAATAATCGTCCAGTACTTTTTCAAAATTTGACGCGCAATTCCATTCTCAAATAATTTAAAGCATGGCTTGCAAATGTGTATTGGTCCTTTAAATAGCCGGAAAACCGGATATTTTCATGAATTTATAAAACTCTGACACGGACGCCTCAGACACAACATAAAAAGAGGACATGTCCGAACAGCTGCAGTTCTGCTTTCAGGTCCATGAGTCCAGGACTGTCCTTTACTTTAGGCAAATACACAGTTCATTCTGTCGATAGAAATCAACCAGAATCAACTGAATGTCGAACATGATGTTTTTTTAATCATGCATCAAGGATCAACACACAGAGTCACTCTGTCAAAGGCACAGAGAAGATGCTAACAGAGAATTAATGATTCATATCCGGCCAATATAGAAGACATTTTGGAAAGAAAATCCAATTGTTAAGTCGTCAAAATGGCTTCACTTTTAGTCCAGTTTATTTACTTTTACAGACTTCAGTGTGGTCTACCCTGAAGTCTTTCTGTAATTTAAAAAGCAAATCAATATAATTTTGACATTAAATTGTTAAAAAAGGGTTTGATTGCTAGAGCATTAAGCGGTATGGACAACGCATAGCCCCTTACACTAATTTGAACACATTAACAGGACCTCATAAGATATAAGTGCATACGTTTGCAGTGTTATTTATGATTATGTTTTTTATGATCTGTGCAGTGTTATGTCGATGTCTACTGGCATGGGCTAGTGTCCGAGATGTTGCAGTTTCGAATCCCCCTACTCTGCAACGTCCTTGGGAAAGACACTGAACCCAACATGCCTCCTGGGTGCCATGGCCTAGGCTGTCAACTTCTCTGGGTGTGAGTGTGTTCACTTCATTGGGATGGGTTAAAAGCAGAGCACATGTTCAGTATGGTCCTTAGTGGCCGTAATTACAATCTCACTCACTTTACTTTACACCTTATATGTATTCTCATTTCTTCTTTATGTCCTTTCGGCGTGGGATGCAATTTCCCCACTGTGACTGTATTTTCATTCATTCATTCATTCATTTCATGTTTTTCAATAAAGACATTTTCATTCATGCATTGTATTTTTACACTGAGGGGTGCTCATTTTGTGGATCGCGTTCAACTGGTCATTCATTATATTAACGGATATTTTTTCATTTTAAATATTATTCTATTTGCAGGACGTCGTTAAGCTGTCGAAAGTTATAAAGATTTTAGGAGCCCGCGGGCATCATAAACACCGCCTTTTCAAGCATTTGACACCCCTCATAGTTAACAAAGTGGTACAATCCATCTGGTGCGCGTCAGATCGATATTTGAAAGTTAGAAAAGTCTTTGTGTTTGTTCAAAACAGTTAAAGCTGCGAGCCTGCAATGTCCTCGAGAGAGAGAGAGAGAGTGAGAGAGAGAGAAAAAAATATTACAGGGTTTTTTGTTGTTGTTTTAGAGTTTGTTGCTCTGATTCTGAGCTCTTTCCTTCCAAGCTAATGAAAACGCTGCTTTCATTAGCTTGCGTTTTTCGCGTTAGCTTGAGATTAAACAATTTACAACAAAAATAATTGTTATCTTCATCTATGATTGTTATTTGACTGAATACTGTCATAATTCGATCAAAATAATTAATACAATGTTAAATTAAATCAATACAATATTAAAAATTTATTGGTTAATATGCCAAAAATACTTGGAATTACATGAGTTGGTTAATACGTACGGCCGCTAGGGACAGTATCTAAATTCGGTTCTGCAAAAATCTGCTTTAAAACAAAGCAAATCATTTTTTTAGACAGTTAAATGTCTAATAAAGGCTGTTTACATTTTATTGTTTTGCTCTGATTAAAAGCAGTTTTGCAAATCCTTTAAAACAATAACCATTTTGTTGGGGGGGGCGGGTAATAGTTTTGTCCTCAACTGTGTATAGTCCAAAAATATCATATTAGTGTTGAATTCCATCATTCCATGAACAAACAACAAGTGGAAGAATTAACTGGAAGAATTGAACATCTTTTCTGGACTGTAGGTGATAATCTTGTGGCTCAAAAAAAGGTTCAGACTCGGCTGTTATAAGCTGCTTTTGTCATAAAAAAAATCTTCAGACTTCACTCTACTGCAGAAGAGACGCCTGATGTCGACCCGCGTTGTTGCTGCTGCTTCAGAAGGTCTCAAAAGGTGCCTTAAAAATGTACTTGATTATTATTTTTGTTGTTATTATTATTATGTGCTTTGTGCAGTTAGCAAGGGGCACCCAAGCAAATTCTGCCTAGGGCCCCCTGAAGGCTTGACGTCACACAGTTTGATTGGCCGTAAGTTGGAATGACGTCGAACGGATTTTGCGCTGACAAATCACGCTCGAAACTCTAGAGTATTAAAAAAGTCTTTAGTCATGGATAACCTTTACGTGGAAATTTCCCACTATCTTTCACTATCACTCCCGAAAGCAGAAAGACGACAATTCGGAAGTCTTCAAAGAAATCAAAAGTAAGTAACAAAGTGACTTGATGTGTGAGATTTCTTTTGCACTGTTTTTTAAATAATTACCAGGGAATATAACTATTGCATTACGTTTTTTTTTAAATGTGTCAAATAATTTGGCTGCTCTCCTTTTTAACTATGTCAAATGAACGAAATAATAAAGCATTGTAGGATAGGATAGGAATAGGAATAGGATAGGACAGCCTTTATTGTCACTACAACATTACATTGCTATGATATGACGAGAGAGAGGGCCGCAGCACATTCAGCGTGCCGCCACTATCTTCTTGGAAGAAAACAGAGCGAGAGCAGAGCATTTCAGACAGTTGCAGACATACAAGGTTACATTTGACTATGTTACGCACAGATGTGAGCAGCCGTGTGAGTGCACTTATCAGTATTTGTCAGATGTTGCAGTCAGTCTTCAGACAGACATAACAGACTGTCAGGATGGCCTTGAAAGAGAAGCCCGAGCTGATCCTGCGTTCTCCAGCCACGGTTGTGGTGGGGGTGGGAGGTGGATTATAGACAATTCTAAGCCAATAAAAACAATTTCAGATTCATGGTTAATTTCAGAATCATAATCAGTCATGACAGTCACTGAGGGCAATCACTCCTGACAATGTGGAGAAGTGTGGACATCTCCTGTAGTCCTGCAGAAAAAGTCCAACCGTCAGAGCAGACGGTCACTCTGCTTCCTGATGTTGTCCATACGTCTCCGTCCTTCCTCGGTGTGGCTAAGATGTTACTATTTAGTCCATCGAACCGAGCCAAACCACTGATGTCATCCCGATGTCCGCACAATCAGCACCTCCAGGGTCTCCTTTAGATCCGTGTTCGGCCGGGCAGCCAATAATGCCTCACACGGCTTTTCCCAATCTTCTGATACACCAGAGAGATACCTCCGCCAATCTGTATCAGTCCGATGAAAAGCCAAAATATAAATCGATCTTCCGCGTCCTCAAAGGACAACGATTCCAGGCAGCTCGAGCGA
>SOMO01000163.1:67354-101322 GCA_028128575.1 Paedocypris carbunculus
GAGAGAGAGAGAGAGAGAGAGAGAGAGAGAGAGAGAGAGAGAGAGAGAGAAACAGAGCTGTGCTGTGGTGCTGATGCTGAGCTCTGAGGCGGTCAGTGCAGCAGGGGAGGATGCGTGTGTTGTCTGTCTGCTGGACGGCGCGCGGTGGTGAAGCGGGATGCTGCTTTGAGTTCAGCTAACAGCATCATTTATGCACATTCACGCTGGACTTTGCAGCTGTTCTGTTTTTTTCCTTTACATTTTTTTTCTTTTAGTGTGTGTGTGTGGGTGTGTGTGTGTGTGCGCGCGCGTATGTAGAGTTTGATTTCTGAATTGAGCTTTATTGTTTGTAATTCGGTGAGTTTTTATTTATGTGGCGCGAGACCTGACCTGTGTGCGCGCGCGCTCTGACTCAGCGCCGCACCAGCGTAACTCACCGGTTCGCGCCACAGCTGAAGCGCGTTCGTGTGCTTCTTTTCTGTGCAAATACTCGTATGCTGAGAAGCCGAAGGCACATCTCCTTTCCTTTTTTGTTCATGTTGTTTTCGTTTTGTTTTGGGAGAAACACTGAAGAATCTTAGTGCGGGATTGAACGGAGCGGGGCATGTGGATATTTGCCAGCATCTTTTTCCACTGCCTTTTGAATGGTGAGTCGCTTTTAACTAGTTCTTGAGGTTGTAAATATTTTTTGTGGCTCTTTATTGTTTTATGTTCTAAAGCGTTGTCAAAGTCGATTCTGTCGGTTTTTAAATCGACGTTTCATTTTAGCAAGCCGTTATTTGCGGATATTTTGTAGTAAAGGAATTGAAACATATCGACGTCACGTTATTCGTCCGTCGGTAAATATTCCTCTGGCCTTCGAGCGTCTCCCGTTATTCGGGTCATTGTGCTAAAGTCTATAAAGTCTTGTTCAGTCCAATAAATTAATCTGGAAGAAGATCCATTTTGTAATCCAGAGTTTCTTCCTCTTTCTATCTTTTTTCTTTTTCATTTTTTCTTTTGATTGTTTTGTTATGTATTTTGATCCCTTTATGTTTTAGAAATATCAAGTGAACATGGTTGTAATAAAACCACAATCAGTCATATTTAGAGACGCAATTTGATCGTATCAGGGTCGGGCAATTTTTCGGCTTTGTGAGCGGACCTGCAGGTGCGGGGGGCTTCTGACTGACCTTCAGCCTCCCGTGATGGAGGCGAGTGTAAGATGGAGCTGGTGCTGGGTGTGTTTTAGGGGAGGGGGTGGGGAGCCGGGGTCAGAGCGCACACGTTGTTGAGGCCGTCGCGCGGATTCTCCGGTTTCTCGCTCAGGTTTCCACGGGCTGGGGATTCTGCGCTTTAGCCTCAATGAATTGCATGTCACTGAAATTGATTATCATTTCTGAGAGGTTTGTATTTTGCGGGATTGAGTGGCGCAGCATCACTGAACTGTGTGTAAGTGAGTGTTTGTAAAAACGTTTTAAGTGTCTTTCTGATCGATCTGATCCATTTGTGCTGCTGTGTTTCACTGTGTTTATGTGACTTCGCTGGAAACATTGATCACTGCTGTCAGACCGCACGCACACGCGCGCGCACACACACACACACACACACGCGCGCGCACACACACACACACACACACACACATTCTCTCTCCCTTTCTCTCTCTGTCCCTCTCTTGCTCTGTCTCTCCCCCTTCTCTCTGAATAGTCTTTNCACACGTCTCATTAAAATCACTGCCTGGGGTCTGTTCTCTCTGTTTTGCTCTCGTTTTTTCCTCCCTCACTGTCTCTATCTCTCTGTCGCTCTCTCTCTCTCTTTCTCTCTATGGCTGGTCCACAGAACTGATTATGCTAATTACTGTTTGATCAGATGATTAAATTATAATTTGATTAATCCTGAGCACTAAATGCTGCGAATACATTTCCATCTGTTTGGTTTATGTGATTCTGCCGTAACATAATCGAGTGTTCAGACCAACCGTGAACCAAGAAGATTTTCACATATTTACTTTTGTTTTTTTGTGAGTGACTGTGACAGTGTCTGTGTGAGAGTGCGCTCGTGCACCAATGACTGTGTTTGGGTATTATTGATTGGAAACGAAAGTGTGGAGCAGTTTAATCATCCACGTTTAACCCCATTTTCTAAAGAAGTGTGTGTGTGTGTGTGTGTGTGTGTGTGTGTGTGTGTGTGTGTGTGTGTGTGTGTGTGTGTGTGTGTGTGTGCGTGTGCGTGCGTGCGTGTATGTGCGCGCGTGTGAAAAAGCGACAAGTGCTCAAGCGTACGCGCTACGGCCTTTATTCAGACATCAGCCGCTCTTATAATTGATGTCTCTCCGTCGTTTGATCCACGTGATGCCAGCGATCGAGGCTGTAACATTTGCTTCGACATTATTCAGATGATATTTAAATAATTTCACTTACGAGATAAAAAGACGAAAAAGCAGAGCGTCAGCGGATCTTGAGCGGATCCGCGTCTGGGGAATATGTGGCTCCTCGTGTTGGCACTTGGCACCGAGCGGTGCCCATTAATTCAAACTAGCCGAACGTCTTTAATATTCATGAGAGCAAATTGGTGTGTGGTTAAAGCGCGGAGCTCCTGCTCAACCCCGGGGCACGGACGCCCGCCCCGCTCACGGCTCTTAGCGCTCCTCCGCCTGGAGTTCCGTGGCGTGACAGCCGCCCCGTCGCGCCAAACTACACCCTCTGCCGCGGGGCTAGTTAGTGCGTGTTTATTTAAAAGACCATCCGGTAATAAATGAAACGGTTAGAGTAAATATTCGTCGTGGCGGCTTGTGGAGAAAGATTGGATAAAGACTTTACATTAATTACAGTACAGAAACGCTCTCTGAGCTCAAATATGTTGTTCAGTTGCTTCTCGGATTGTTAACTGTTTACAATCTGTTAACAGCAGCGCGATATAGTCTCTTCTGAGAAAACCAAGTCCCAAGTTATATAATTCAATTGTGACGTGAAATTTCTCTTCAAGAGCAAAATTAGTAAAGCGAGTATGTGTCAGAATAACTATCTAAGAGAAGTCTTGAGACTGTGTTCTCCATTTAACCAGTTATATAGGCACAAACCCAGAGAAGTCTTAGGTTTTGGGGCGAATGTGGGGGTTCGTATCTTGCCCGGGATAGGACCGGGATTTGAACCTGCAACACCTGGGAGTCATATCCAGCTTCTTCCGCTAGAACACAACTGACCACAGGTTCTAAGCAGGTCTGAAACATTCGTTTCTGCAAATCAAGATTGTCCTTCATCAGACAGAAAGCAGGGTAATAATAAATTAATTCAGCTGATTCTTGAAGAGTTTTCTGTCCATACTCTCTCATCAAGATAATGAAGTGGAAGCATGAGACAGAAGCTGATCCAGCAGGTTTGTCCACCTGTCCTGATGTTCCCCTTTGCTAGAGTTCCAAACTCTTGTGTGTTTGTGTGAGTTATGCTGTCGCAGAGCGAGTCTGATCCCACTGATGCTTTGCTGTTCAGACATGCTCCATCTTCGTTCTCCTCTCGAATTTCTTTAGGGAATCCACTGGAAAAAACATTGTTATAAATGTTTCATTCTTCTGCTTTAAAAAACGCAGCTTAAAACCAGGAGTGTGTGTTCATCAGACACTGAAACGTCAGATCAGGGGCTATTCTAGAGAGCTGGTTCAGCATACCTTCTGAGTTTTCGGTTAATAAAACCTAAACTGGCTGAATCTGACTACGTCATTTTCATGACAGAGATATGAGTTAGTTTCAATAACCTACAGTAGAGCAAGAATTCTACTGAAGAGATCAATCTACAAAATAGAAAATATACGGTAATGGAGTTTGGGATTTTAATGCTGGAGTATCAATAATTTTAAACAATTACTGCATATTAAGAATCAATACAGCTGGGAAACAGTATTCCAAATAATTTTCTGAAAAGGTTGAGTTTTAAAGTCAAAATTCGCACAAATCAGACTTTATCACTCACATTCTGAAAGAAGGTTGAAAAAACCTTTCTTATTTTAAGTGGTGTAATTGAGCCTCTTACATCAGCTAAATGAAAATAATATGGCTTGGCAAAAAATAACCGACTTAGTTAATGCGTATTTAATTACAGGTATGTTGATTAAAATTAAGTGCCTATATAGTTCTGAACACAATCACAGAAACACTGAAAAGGGTACGGGAAAGTGTGCGCAAAGTGTCTTTATCTTAATGTGGGTTTCATAGAAATGACAAACCTGATGGTTTTTTTTTTCTTGTGGAGCACACTTTTTTGACAGGGAACGGTGCAAACAAGAAAGGTTTTGGGTTGTCTGTCAACTGCATAGTTGTAATATTGAAGCGACTCGAAGCGGCATCACTTTAGCAGAAGAACGAGTATCGATACACATATCGATGCGCACCTGCCATAGAACACACCTGTGGCTGTATCACTCCGCTAGTATGAAACGTATTACATATATTACAGATTTACAATTTTCTGTGGAAATTGCAAACCTGTTAGGATTTAAATAAAATGCTACAAAAAGTTCATTACATATTCTTTTACAACCCAAAATCAGAAAAAAGTTGGGACACTGTACACATTATGAATAAAAAAGGAATTCCATAATTTACAAATATCATAAACTAAAATTTTATTTACAGTAAAATGTAGAAAGCATAACAAAGGTTGAAAATGAAACATTTTGAATTGTTTTGGCCAAATATTGGCTAATTCATTGTTTCTTGAGAGCTACACAATCAAAAAAAAGTTTACAACTGTGTGGAATGCCCCCTTCATTTTTATCACAGTCTGCAAACGTCTGGGGACTGAGGAGACACATTGCTCATGTTTAGAAATAGGAATGCTATTTCCCAGGAATCACCAGGGAGATACAGGCTTCTGGACTGAGAACTGATAACAACTTGGGATGTTCTTGTCCATTTTAGTTCTGATGACATCTAGACATTTAGATCAGCTTTCCAAAAAGAACTTTACATTTTGATTTGTCTGACCACAGAACAGTTTTCCACTTTGCCACAGTCCATTTTGAATGAGCCTTTGCCAAGAGAATACACATGCGCCTCTGGATGATGTCCAGATATGGCTTTTTAACCTATAGAGTTTTAATCAGCTAACAGTGAATGGCCCGGCGGATTGTGTTCTCTGGAAGTAGTCTTGAGTCCATGTGGTCCATTACAGTGGCATTCCTGTGTGTGCATTGGCGTCTAAGGCCCCGAAGAACACGAGCTTTCAGGAGGATTTTCTCTTACCCATGATATTATGCACTGTAGATGAAGATAACTTCAAATTCTTTAAAAATTTTCTTTGAGAAACTCCTTTCTGATATTGCTTCACGGTTTTTTTGTCGCAGCATTGGGGGAGTTGGTGATCCTCTGTCTATCTTGACTTCAGAGAAACACTGTCACTCTTATGTTTTTTTTTTTTTTTTTTAATCTGAATTGACTTATCCGATTGCAAACTTGTCCTCTGGCTGTTCTTCATGGGTTCACTTCTGCCTCCAAAAGGTAGCTGTCCGAACTTTTTTGGAATGCGTAGCTATCTCATGCAATAATAAATTATCCAATATTTGGACAAAAATTTCAAATTGTTTCACTTTCAACATGTTTTCTACATTTTACTGTGAATAAAATATTAGTTTATGATATTTGCGACGTGATCGCTACGTGGCTTTATAACCATCTTACTGCGGAGAAATATATTTTGTATAATCTGCGTCAAAAGGACACGCCATGCTCACAACAGAACTTACCCTGATCCTTCAGTGAGCAAATGACTCAGAACTTCAGTTACGGTTACATGAATGAAACATCTTCCAACTTCCTCCACCAAACTTTATCTTCCACCATAACTGGCCCATTGGAATACACCGCCATTTCAGAACTTGATGTGAGCGTTAGGGGTTGACGATATGAGTTCAAATTCATATCACAATATTTTCAAAAAAGGACATTACATTTTATAAAGGAAAAATTACATTTTAGTAGACCTTAATCACATTTTAGGCAAAATTTGTATCCTAACTTCATTTAAAGTAAGAGATTAGTCCTCAGACTTTCATGATTAGTGCACACGAGCGAGAACAAGAGAGTGCAAGCTGGAGGGAGGAGGAGGCAGAGTGAGCGAGAGTGGGAGAGGAAGACAGCACACGACAAATTTGTTTCTGCCCTTTGTTCATTTTATTTTTATCCAAGAGTGTTGAAAACGTTGTTCTGCTCGCTCTCTCTCTCTCTCTCTCTCTCTCTCACTCTCTCTCTTTCTCTATTTTTTTCTCTCTCTGTCTCAGAAAAATTATGAATATATAACGGTAAGAATGCTATTGCACAATTAATATCGTGGATTGTGCAATATTTGCTGAAGCAGGCCTGGTCCAGACGAGGATACAGCACCACTCGAGTGACCTTTAGTTGTTTTTTAGTCGTTATTCTGAACCTGCTGGGAAGTTGTAGTAGGGGACATGGACTTGTGTCTGAGAGGCTTCAGGTTCGAACCCCCCCCCAGCTGGTTCTGCAACTAAGTGTCCTTGGGCAAGACACTGAACCCCACTTGCCCCCCGGGCGCCATGGCTTAGGCTGCCCACTGCTCCAGGTTTGTGTGTGTTCACTTCACTGTGTGTATGTGCACTTTCACGGATGGGTTAAATGCAGAGCACAAATTCAGTATGGTCCCTTGTAGCCATATTGCCATCATCTCACTTTCCTTCCTTCCTGTAGACAGTCTCTGCAACTGTAGTCAAACTCGAGATGTGATGTTTCTGTGATTACTGAATGTTCTGAAAAAGGAACTTTTTCTCTTGCAGTTCTCAGTGAAGACCTACATTCAAGCCTGTATTTCGTCAATGCATCTCTGCAAGAGGTAGTGTTTGCCAGCACCACGGGGACCCTGGTTCCCTGCCCTGCTGCGGCGGTGCCCCCCGCCACCCTGCGCTGGTACCTGGCCACCGGGGAGGAAAGCTACAACGTGCCCGGGATTCGCCATGTCCATCCCAACGGAACACTCCAGATCTTCCACTTCCCTCCGTCCAGCTTCAGCAAGGTCATCCACGACAACACTTACTACTGCACCGCGGAGAACCCTGCAGGCAAGATCAGAAGCCAAGATGTTCACATCAAAGCCGGTCAGTGGGTGATCAGCAGTGCCATGCGTCACGGTTCATGATGCTTATGGTGTGTATCTGTGTATGTGTTTTAATGCGCAGTTCTGCGTGAGCCTTACACAGTCCGGGTGGCTGACCAGACGGCAATGAGGGGCAGCGTGGCGGTCTTCAAGTGCATTATTCCCTCTTCGGTGGAAAATTACATCGCTGTGGTGTCATGGGAGCGTGACACAGTGCCGCTGGTGTCAGGTAGGAGCTCTGCTTGGATTGCCGCACTACAAACATTAGCTTCAGGACCTCCGGTGAATCAATAGTGCAGCAGCGAGTATCAAGTTCAAGTTCAAGTTCAGTGCATTTGTAAAGCGCTTTTCACAGTTACAACTGTCTCAAAGCCGATGTGTGAAAATGTATAAATAGAATATTGTTGCGTTTATTCCGTTGTTTGTGACCAGCGAGCAAGCACATATGCGACAGTAGCTAGGTAAAAAAACCTCACTGGCGGGAATGTCTCCCTCTTGAGTTGTGAATGAGGCGGCACCATCCCTCCACATAGACACTAGGGAACGTCATGTCCATCCCGGTGGCACCGACACTCCAGGGCTCAGGAGAGGACTGAAACACAGACAAAACAAAGCATTAGCATGACATATAGTGCCATAATTTAAGATTTTTACACTCCTTGGTGCAGGTGTGTTTTGGTTCCCGGCACTAGACTATGCAGCCTTTCTATACGGTTATATTCAGTTATTAGACATGTGTATGGGAGACGGTGATGGTAATAACGAGGTTTTAAATAAATGCCGTTACTAACGGCGTTACTTTTTTCAGTAACGAGTAATCTAACACAATTGCTTTTTCCAACGCCGTTATCGTTACTGACAAAAATGCTGCGTTACTTGCGGTCACCAAAGCGGTTTTCGTCCGATCAGAGTCTGCACTGTTTTCCTTCTGCTGCGCGTGTGTTCGTGGGGCGGTACATAATTGGTGATTGGTGCCTTTGTATGACGATTAAATTAAATGTCCATCATATACCACCCGAAAGCGTTGCGTCTGGTCACATACAAGCGCTCGTCCGCGAGCGCCGCACCAGGAGGCTTCCGCACTTGCCACTCGTTACGTCGTCATAATAATTAATGGGGGGGATTTTCCCTTTTCATATAATGGCAGGTCGCGGTGTTGTGTGTCCCAGGCGGAGATCATTCTAATAATTTAGTTTTATTCCTAATAAATTAGTCTTCTTTTATCTAAAATAAACAAAACCAATGCCACGTTAATGTAATAAACACGTACAAAAAAGGAGCAAAATACATCGCAGGAAAAAGATTGCTGAATTAACAGATTCATGTGTGAACAACAGTCGGGTCTCTTCACTGCTGAAGAGGAGCGAAAAAAGAACTGAGTTCTCTTCTGAGTACACTAGGTTGTGATTGTGAACAGCAAAAGAACTGAGCTTACTTTCCCATTCTAGTTCACTTTCAAAGTCATGAACAATATGTGAAAGCACCCTAATTTTACTACCTGTTTGCACTAAGAGCGTACATTTTTGTTATTGTAATTTAATTTTGGTACATTGTTAAACAAAATATACTGAAAGAAAAACATGTTAAGCTGTTTACTTTTGAGAAATGTATTTGTTTATTTTTGTTAATTCCTTAAAAAGCAATAATTTATATGTAGACTTTGTGAGCCAGTTGTTGTCCTAATACTGTATATAAATATTAAATGTTATAAACCATCTATTGTGTTTCATTATTCATTATACTAATGATAATATTTACAATACTATTTTGAATTTGATAGTATTGTATTGATAGTGATAGTACCCACAACAATATTAAAATAGTGTAGATTAATGTACAGTGCTTAATAATAATAATTTACTTTATTTAGTGTTCATTCTTTTAACATATTTAATTCTGACAGCAGACAAGTTATTTGACAAATTAAAAAAGTAACGCAGTAGTTACTTTCCCTAGTGATTAGTTACTTTTATAAAAATGTAACTCAATTACTTACTCAATTACTATGTTTTAGAAGTAACTAGTAACTGTAACTAATTACTTTTTTAAACTAACGTTCCCAACACTGCAGGTGAGGACATGCTTCATTGAAGAGATGCGTCTTCAGTCTAGTTTTAAATTGGCTGCATTCACGTTGGCTTGTAATATGTGATGAGCTCACTGAGATATAGAGGAGCTAAACATGTAGTGCTTTATAAGTGGTTAGTAGAATTTAAAACTGAATATTAGAATATCATTATCAGACTGATGCCTCGTGTTTGCTCGTGATGGTGACCACACATAAATAATGCATCTTCTGAAGCCGCGGCTCGTTATTACACCTGAAAAATTTATCTATGGCTTTCATCTGTTCAGCATGTGTGGACAGTCAGACTCTGATCTGCTACATGTGTACTTTTGTGAGTTGTGGAGTCAAGCAGAAGGTCGCTGATGGTGGTCTAAGACACAGGGGATTGTGGGTAGATGAGATGTCTCTCATGACTCTCTCTTGATTGGCATCTCTTGTCTTCACGTTTACCTGTGTTTGGATTAAGTGGGTAAAGGTTCATTTGGATTAAAGTGGGTGTTGTGGCCCACCGAGGTGGCTGAGTGCCGCTTGTTCTTGTTCATGAGGGACTTCAACATGTACGATCTTTTTGCACACTGCTCTCTAAGGCCTAGTGAGGTCCTTTTTTAGAATTTAATTGATAAATATACATATATATATATATATATATATATATAATATATATTTTATTATATAATAATATATAATATTATATATATATAATATAATAATATAATATATTTTGTCAACTGATTAATCATATTTAAATGAAGCAGTAATCCAAAATAAATGAAACAAAAGTACAAAAAATTCCTACACTCATCACTGAGCAGAATGATCAGAATTCCCGATCCTGTCTGATTCCCACTCAGGCAGACAAGGATTAACTCAAAAAAATAAACCAGATGCTTTGAGAAGGAGAAAATCAATTCGTCCTGCTGTGGTACCAGAGAGAATTATGGGTAAACTGAGGGAACGAAGGACTTGAATATTGATTAAAGTTAGAGTTTTAAAATCTGACAAAACAAACACGTAGTTGCAGTTGATGCTGGATCTGAAACCCAGACGGTGTAGGTTTGAATCACAGTTGCCCCTCAACCACTGCTGCGGGTTTGTTTGTGTCATTTCACTGTGTGTCTGTGTGTGTAACTTCACTGGATTGTTGAATGCAGACCACCGTCTCAATACTGCCCCTAGTGGTTACGCTGACACACTCACTTTACTCACACATACTCTCAAACACACTCTCACTCAATCACTCATACACCTGAAATGCATGGTTTTGTTATGTTCAGCAGTATTTTCTGATGGTTCATGGTTCATGAGTGCGTCTCGAATCATGAGTTTATTGATTGTTTGTACAGAAAGAGAAATGGCCAATTCTGAGAAGAAGCAGAAGATGATGAATGAGAGTGTTGTTGCTAGGCTTCTGCGCCGACGAACGATTGGCTTAAGCGCCGCTCGCCTCTTCTGTCTGCAACGTCGCTCCGCTAGAGACGAAGAAAAGCTTGTGTGTCTGTGCAGAGAAGATAAGCTCCTCTGTTCCTCCCGCGGCTCAAGCCTGCTTCAAAATGGAGGCCTGGTCATGTGACCAAAGCAGCCATCTTCTGCTGCACTGACAAAAAGAAATACACCACTGTGTGTGTGTGTGTGTGTGTGTGTGTGTATTGAACTATTTATCAGAGGATATTCATGAGAAAAGATGACGTGTGTGAGCATTTGTGTGTGTGTGTGTGTGTAGAAGGTATGTGTGTAGGGGTGTGTGCCTGTGTAGCTGTGTGTGTGCGTGCGTGTGTGTGTTGTGGGTTTTTGGTCCTGCTGTGCTTGTCGAGCGATCAGCCTTGGTTTGAGTGGTGGAAGAGAAAGGTCAGGTGAGCTGTGAATAATGTGTGTGTGATCTGAGATGATAATGAGACCCTCTGATCCGCTGGCCATCTGCTCTCGGACCCTCTGNTAATCAACAGCCCCCCCCCCCCCCCCCCTCTCTCTAACTACTCTGGAACCTTTTTGGCTGAGAGAGCCATAAACACAACATATTTGTATAAAGTAGGTCCAAGAGAGCCAAACCTAATGTTTAAAACTAAATACAAGTAAATGTATGCATTTTTAAAGCCAATATGAAATGCAGGACAAGTCTCTCAACCTGTTTTGATAACGCCATTGTTATATGTGAAATGTCTTTACACTCGTGTGGCTTGTTTTCAACTTTTAATTTTGACAAAACAAAAGTGTTGTCCAGAAACACAGTGCACATTCAGCGGTTGTTCAGCTGTACTTTAGGACCCCCGGCCAAGTCGCTTCCCAGCCCGTGCCTGAGAATTATTCGTTTGACGCACAATAGCCTTACCAAAAATTAAAATCACTTAAAACAAACTCAGACATATGCAAATAAATATCCAATAAATCAAACACAAATACAAGAAATACAAAGTTGGGTGGGCATTCATTTAAAGTTGAACCTATGTTACCCCACAATAAACGATCGCTGAACTTATCCCCCACAACAACCAGCTTGGAAATTGACTGCAAAAGAAATACGTCCAGCAACTGTCACGTTCACTAACACACAAGTTCACGACACTCTTGGTACACAAGCCTGATTGCCAACTGGTGGCAAACTCCAGTACAGGGACACGAAGGCAGCGTTCATTCTGGTACACTAGTGCAAAAATCTGAAATTCAATGGATAAAAAGTTTTGACAGTGGAGATTGCAAGTGTAAAATTAAATACAAAACAAAAATGCTTAGAATTTTGTTTGTTTTTATTAATTTACATTTGATATTTTTAAAATCTGATTCCATACAGAAGCTACTGTCTCACCACAAAGACACTCGTCTTTCTTTAGGTATATGGACACTTCTCGTCTTTCTTTCAGCCATTGTATTCGATAACATGGTTTCCGCTTATTGCTAGTGGACTACTGAATATTGAAAGGAAGGCAGGGAAGTTCACGTCCAAACAAAACACCATAACTTTATTTTTGGTTTCAGGTATAGTCAGAATCAAAGGACGAATTTAACTTTCGTATATTCGTAATATAACTTTATTTTGGGTCAGGCAAAAACAGCCTGAAAAACATGAGCCAACGAAACCGAGCGCCGAGCCATGACTCTGATGCAAACATGCCGTTCATCAAAATGGTTTGATTTTTCAAAAGCACTTGTTTGTTTTCAAACAACTTGACAGAAGAAGTTTTGGTTATTGGTGATGCTTTACAGTAATTGTGTGTCTGAAAATGATTTAATATTTTCCTTTACTCATATTTTATATACAGAGACCAGACTGAGGTGAATTGGACATGTGCAGAGGAGGGATAGTGAATATATTGGTAGAAGGATGTTGGAGATGAAGCTGGCAGGAAAGAGGGCAAGAGGACGACCAAAGAGGAGATATATGGATGTTGTAAGAGAGAACATGAGGTTGGCTGGGGTCTAAGTGGAAGATACTCAGGATAGAATAAGGTTGAAGGATTGAACTATGAAGGATGATTCGCTGTGGCGACCCTTGATAAGGGAAAATCCGAAAGAGAAAAGACAAATTTTTTATATTATAAAATTGTTTTTTTTTTTATATTAAAGAGGCTCTCTCTCTCTCTCTCTCTCCCTTTCTCCCTCTCTAAACCCACGAACCCCAAGTGACCCCCACTGTCGTTCGCTGCTCTGTGCTGGGTAATATGTGGCGGGTTGTTCTATGCTGTAAGTGACATGTTGATTTATGAGATGATGCAGCAGCTCCGGAGAATGTGAACAGATGGAGTGTTTAGCAAACTGGTGCTCACCTTCATCCCCAGTGTGAATGTGTCACTCAGCATCACAGGCGATCCAGAGTTCCTTCTGCTGCGGCCGTCAGAGACCTGCATAATGTGAGCCGCTCCTGCCAAATACGCAGAGCGTGTTTGCTTGTCCACAGCACGTACATCTCTGCATCACACCTGCCTCTCTCTCTCTCTCTGGCCGTCTGTCTGTCTGTCTCTCTGTCTATCTCTCTTCCTGTCTGTCTGTTTTTCTTTCTGTCTCACTCATCCTCTGTCTCTCTCACTCTCTCTCTCTCTCTGCCTGTCTCTCTTTGTCTCACTCTGTCTGACTGTCTCTTTGTCTCCCTTTCTGTCTGTCTGTCTCTCTCCCTCTTTCTCTGCCTGTCTCTCTTTGTCTCACTCTGTCTGTCACTCTGTCTGACTGTCTCTTTTTCTCTCCCTCTCTGTCTGTCTGTCTCTTTTTATTCTCTCTCTCTGAGATGATACGTGATACACTTTCTTTGTTTGCTGCTCCACGTGAACAATATACTCTGGGTGTAACCGTGGAGCGATATGCTTCGAGTTGTGTTGTCACGGTTCTTTCAGTTCAGAAACTCTTAAAAGAAGCATATGAAGGTTTCCAGAGCTGATACGCTTCCTCCTGTAGGGCATTAGAACAAGCAGGAACATCTGGACAGTGATGTGAGACAATCATGCACATGCTGCTACAGATGTAATTACTCCGGTTTAATCGCCCGTCAGCACATTAGCAGTAAAATACAGGTTAAATTGCTGTGATGAGCAGACAGACAAGTCTGACAGACACCGCTTCAAGCTCTAACATTCTCACATTGACAACTGTTCTGCTTCTAAAACCAGTAATGGAGAAAAAGTCAAATCTGACAGAGGAAGGTAAGGTGGTTACTGTGGCAACAAGTCCAGAGCACAGGCTGTCACATCAGAGGCGGCGTTTACTGTCGAGCTGCAGGCGGATCAGAGCGACGAGTCAGCGGACGAGGGGAGAGAGAGAGACAGAGAGAGATATGCAGACACAAGAGAGAGAAGAAAGAGAGAGATCTACTGTTCAGTGTGTATTGGATGAGTTTCTCTCTTTGCTCCTCAGTCTCGCTGGACTTCAGCGGTTTTCCTGTCATCAGGAAATGCACTTAGATGCAGCCAGTAGATTAGCAGCAGGATGCAGATGTGACATGATCGGCTTCAGTTTGCTGTAATTTCCGTCTATTTAATGAACCATCAGCTTCTTTTCTGAACCTTTCGTGTGTGAATTAGGTCAGTAATGAAGTAAAGCAGCTTTCTAATCCAAGTCAGAATCTTCTGCAGAATTAATCTCCTCATCTCCACCAGTGTGGTTTATCACACTGACACATGTGTTCTCCTAACTCTGCCTCGGGTTTCTCAAAGCACAGGGTCGAACCCTTTACCTTTCGAACTGAGAGAGTCATCGAGGTTCTGGAAATGTTTCTCAAAGATTTTGCTTCATATTGACATGGTAGTATCATCAAATGTCTCTACTGGAAGGAGAAAATGGAACACTGGGAATGAAGAACAGATGTTATCGGCAGCATCACTCGGGTCGACTGCGGCCCAACTTTCGGATTCTGCAACTCATCCACCTCAAGGTGTTCAGAGATGCTCTACAAGCAGGCAGCGCTTGTAACAATAGAAATGGTTGTATGTGAAAATACCAATAGATTAGAGGTTTCTGAAATCACTCAGACCAGCCCGTCTCTGTCAGCGGCCGCGACATGTTCAGTCTGTTACATATGCTTCTGCTCTATCCTGATGCTTATCTAAACTGCAGCAGATCGTCTTCACCATGTTTGATTAGAAATCACACTAATTGCCATTTGGACTGGTGTAGATGATAAAGTGACTAGTGTGTGTGTGTGTGTGTGTGTGTGTGTGTGTGTGTGCGCGCGCGTGTGTGTGTGTGTGTGTGCGTGCGTGTGTGGGTGGGTTTGATTTTAAATACACCTACTGTTAGTGACAATAGTTTGAGGCAGATGTAAGGACAGAGAAGGTGTTGGTTTAATGAAAGAAATGCTAAGCAATTATTAAATGCTAAGCAATTAATTATATTTTCAACTAGAAAAAGTTGATTTTATCAACATATGGTTTAATAAAAGTCTCACCTCATTATACTCACTCTGTGTCTGTCTGTCAGTCTGTCTCCCTGTGTCTCCGTCTGTGTCTTTCTCTCTCTCTCTCTCCACCCACTACTTGTGTAAACTGTATCCCATCACACAGTAAGGGCCCAAGGTGCCTGCAGGCCCTTAGCTCTGCACTGCATCATCTGTAACTGGGTCAGAGCACACACTAGGCTCGGCTCTTGGCATGCTGCGGCTTCTTTTATTCACTGCTAAACTGTTTACTTATGGTGTTTGATCCAGCACACAGACGTGCTCACAAACACACAGAGCTTGGTGTAATAAAATGTAAATGTATTTTGGAAAACAGCCCAGACAAGCCCTGAGGAGCAGAAGCTGTAATGTGAAGGAAAGCATCCAGGCTCCTCTTCCTCCCTCATCCCGTCCTCCAGCCCATAAAACACATTTGGTGGCAAAATCTTCAGTACAAGCTTCAGTTCTTGTCGCACAGGTTTGTGTTCTAGCCAGTGAGATCAGGACTCTTTGTGATGAGATGTTTAAGAAACTCTGAGGTTTCTCAGAACAGGGTCGTGCGAGAAGATTGTGTCTCATGTGAAAGAGCGTGAATGTTCTTCATCTGTGCGGGGAGAGCCACACATCAATCCTCATAAAGTTTTACAAGCTGCATATTCTGTGCTATCAAACCATTAGCATGAAATCAGCCGAGTCAGTGCGGCAGTAAATCAGCATCACATCTGCTAATGAAACTTGAGCCACTAATCTAGCGCTCTGCTTCCACGCTAATGTTTTACTGGCAGTGAGTCCTGTGAATTCACTCATTATCCACATGGTTTTTTATTGTTCAGGGGCTCGATTTCTCATCACATCCACCGGCGCTCTCTACATCTTAGACGTGCAGAAGGAGGACGAGCTGTTCAACTACCGCTGCATGACACGACACCGCTACACGTCTGAGACCAGACAGAGCAACAGCGCGCGGCTCTTCGTACCAGGTGAAGGTGGAGACCATCTGCATCACCATTATTATTAATGTGTTTATGAAGCTGTCAGAGTCAGAGCATTTTGAAAAAGCTGCACAACACTAACCAAACAGAGAACATGGTTTGACTCGACCACAAGCATCAGAAGCTCGAGAGAGGTTATGCTCTGGAGAAGTTGCCCTGGCTTTAACGCTCTTTGTGTTGTCACTTAAAAGCGGTTCCGGAATGATCATCTTTGCTGGTTTTGACCTCTGACAGATCCCTCAAACTCCGCCCCGGCAATCCTCGACAGCTTTAACAGACGCGAGGTGATGACGGGCCACAGGGTGGAGCTGCCGTGTAAAGCCTCGGGACACCCTGCTCCAAAGTACCGTTGGCTGAAGAACAACCGTCCGCTGGAGCCGGACCCTCGCTTTCGTCAGAGCGTGACGGGCCTGCTGATCGAGAGAGCCCAGCCCGGAGACTCTGGCTCCTACGTCTGCGAGGTGTGGAACAGTTATGGAAACGCAGAGGTTGTCGGCCGGCTGACAGTCAAAGGTACATGTGTGTTTGACCATACAGTGAGCTGTTCTCTGACGGCATATGTGTTCTCCAGAACCTCTGAAGGTTGTGGTCAGTCCACGGAAGGTAAAAGGCAGTGTGGGTAGTCAAGTATCCCTGACCTGCAGCGTCACTGGCTCTGATGACTATCAGCTCTCTTGGTATCGCAATGGGGATAAGATCAATTTAGGGGCCAACGTACGCATTAATGGAATCAGCAAGGAGAACCTAGTGATGGACGGAATGGCGAAGAGCGACGGTGGAGCGTATCAGTGCTTTGCACGGAAGGCTAAGATGTCAGCTCAGGATTTTGTGCAGGTCATTTTAGAAGGTCAGAGTTTGGCAGCATCCTTATCTTGTCATGACTCGTCCGTCCGTCTTTATAATGGTGCTTTCACACCTGTGGTTCAGTTCATTTGATCCGGACCAAGGGCAATACATGATACATTGTATCATTTTTCTGTCATTTATTCACACCACACTGTTAACATCACACTGACTGCTCTGGTCCGGGCTGAACCAAAATGCAGTACAGATGTGTCATTGTAGTATTTCCTAAACTGCGTTTCGATTGGTCAAAATTGCGGGTAAATTCTAGTGAAAGTAAATAAAGTGAATATAGACAACATGCCATTGTTTAATATGGTGCGACAACTGCACTGGCTTACTGTGTGACAATCATCCTATTCTAGCGTATGAATACAAACTATACACACACACACACACACACACATATAAAGCGAAGCACGGATGCGGTTGCAAAGTGAATATTTCAATTATATATATTTTATTATAATGCTGTAGGCCAAGGCGTATTGTAGTTCACTACAGGAGGAAGCATAATTTAATGTTGATAAATCATGACATGCAAAAATAATAAAATATTTGTGCAGTGCAGCTCACTCTGGCAGCTGAAATAGTTATATAATAGCAGTTAGGTCGGTTTGAGTTCAGATCATGTTCTCTCCACAAACAAAGCGCACTTGGGTCATCTCTGCAAGCTGGTCTTGGTACGCTTGTTTGGTCCGCTTTTGGTGCTGACTTGAGTGCGATTGCCACTTTCACACCTACCTAAACGAACCATACCAAATAGGGAAATGATCTCTGGTGTAATTCATAAATCGAATCAATCGAACCAAACGAGGCAGGTATGAAAGCACCCTAAATTAGATAAAGTACAGTATATATTTCTAAATGTATATTTATTGCATCAGAGGTTCCCGGCAATGTGGACTGAAAGCGCTTCTCTCTACAGATGGGACCCCAAAGATACTCTCGGCCTTTAGTGAGAAGGTTGTGGGTCCGAACGATTTTGTTTCATTGATGTGTCACGTGAAGGGAACGCCACAGCCTGCTATCACATGGACGCTGGACGACGAGGCCGTTGTGAAGGACGGACGTCACCGCGTCAGCCACAGCGTGACGCCAGAGGGAAACGTGCTCAGCTACTTGAACATGTCTCATGCACAGGTCCGAGACAGCGGCGTCTACCGGTGTTCCTGCAACAATTCGGCCGGGATGGTGTCGTACCAGGCCCGAATAAACGTAAGAGGTGCTTGTCAAATCAGCTCCTCAAACCTGCACACATTCTACTGCACACCAGATGATGGCTTAGCCACCACCTGTTCTGTTCTATGTTGCATCACCACAAATACTCAGTCTGTAAGAGAAAGACTGCAAGAGCATGGAGATGCTCCTGTAAGAGCATGCAGAGGTCTGTCTGGTGGCTCAGTCAGAGCTGCTCGCAAATTTGAGTCAGAAAGAAGGTTCAAAATCTGCTGTTCAGATAAAAGCTGTCACACACACTGACATAGATGAATTGCTAAAATCTGCAGTGGCGTTTTCTTTATAACGTCATCTTCACACGACAGATCTCAGAAGGTTCAGACACATACATGACCTGTGTGTGAACGGTTCTTTGATCGTGACAGACTCTCTTGCTAAAGCACAGTCTAGCAAAAATCTCATTTTGCTATGTTTATTTCAAGCATCAAGGTTGTTGGTATTTCTATGACACAAAGGTCCTGCTGACATCCGGCCAATGAAAAATCTCACTGCCATCGCCGGGCGGGACATGTACATACACTGCCACGTGATTGGGTACCCGTATTACTCCATCAAATGGTTCAAGAACTCCAACCTTCTCCCATTCAACGACCGGCAGCGAGCCTTCGAGAACAACGGCACGCTGAAGCTGTTGAACGTGCAGAAGGAGCTGGATGAGGGAGAATACAGCTGCCATGTGCTGGTCCAGCCCCAGCTGTTCAAGAACCAGAGCGTCCACGTCACCGTGAAAGGTGCGAGACCACCCCAGCCAGTAAAATGGGCTGCTCTGACCACCTTCTCCCTTGTCCTCAGTGCCTCCATTTATTCAGCCGTTTGAGTTTCCACGCTACTCCATTGGCCATCGTGTCTTTGTGCCCTGCGTGGTGCGTTCCGGAGACCTTCCTATTTCTATCACCTGGGAGAAAGATGGGAAGCCAATCAACTCCAGCCTGGGTGTCACCATCGACAACATTGACTTCACCAGCTCCATGCGAATCTCCAACCTGCAACGAGTGCACAACGGCACCTATACCTGCATCGCCCAAAACGACGCGGCCGTGGTCAAGTACCAGAGTCAGCTCATCGTCAGAGGTTCCTCCACACGATCTTCTGGTTTCATGTTCGACCAGAGTCAAGACTAAGTCTCCACATGTCTCCAGTTCCCCCAAGGTTTAAGGTGCAGCCAGAAGACCAGGACGGAATCTACGGTAAATCTGTGATCTTGAACTGCTCGGCAGACGGCGAACCGCGGCCGACGATCGAATGGAAATACTCTAAAGGTGGGTGGAGCCGACGACGGCACTCAAGGCCGCTTTATCTCACGCCAAGCTCTTCCTCCCGCAGGTTCCGGGGTGCCACAGTTCCAGCCTATTGCCCTCAGCTCTGGCTTCAGGGTGCAGCTGCTGGGGAACGGATCTCTGCTGATCAAGCATGTTCTGGAGGAGGACGCCGGTTATTACCTGTGCAAGGTCAGCAACGACGTGGGAGCCGATGTCAGCAAGTCCATGTACCTCAATGTGAAGAGTAAGAACCACAGCTCCACACTGCTGACCAGAAGTATTGGTCCAGCATCTCTTACAAATCTTATTGAAATGACATCCATGCGACCCATTACCCATAACCGACATGTGCTTGTGAAAAATGAGGTAACTGACTCGCGACGGAACCAAGCGAAAGAGAAGATGATTATGTGGTCACCCGCATGTTCAATCCATTTGGCTTTGTTTGTTAATAACTACAAAAAGATTTTAAAATCTACTGAATGTCATGTGAAGCAACAGCAGCATGCAGTGATTAAATGTGGAGTCCGTGTTTCATTCCTGTGTGATACTAGAAAGGTTTGTTCTCTCACGCAGCTCAGCATGTAGCAGCACAGGTCCCCGCAGAGCCCTCTCTCTCTATCGCTCTCTCTGTCTCTCTTTCTGTCTGTCTCTCTCTCTCTCCTTCAAATGTCTCTCTCACACACACTTTTTCTCTCTCTGTCTCTCTCTCTTTCTGTCTGTCTCTCTCCTTCAATGTCTCTCTCTCACACACACCTTTTCTCTCTCTGTTTGTCTCCAAGTAACACACACGCAAACACACACACACACTGAGATCGATGAGTCTGACAGCTGAAATACTGCGGAGTGTAAGAGAGACATGAGCCTGTATCTCATTATAACCTCCAGACCCTGAGGAGAGAAGCGTGGATGAACCGTCTCATGCTCACAGCAGGTTTAAACTCACTGACAGATGAAAGAAGAATGCTCACATGTTCTTAACTAACTAGTGCTTTTATCTGCTTAAGAGAACAGATGCAAAATCTTCTTCTTGAATCAAACATGTTTAATTCTTGATCAGTTCACGTCTTGTGAAGAACATCTGCGCGCAGAAGCCTGTTGTGTCGCACATGGCACGGCTAATTTAATGGCTAAGCTGTGGACACAAATCACAGATAGAAATCCATCATTTACCCTCAAATGGTTCCAAGAATCTAAATCTATTCTGAGATAATGGACTATTGCGTCATAATGGCTCTTTTACTGTGGCCCCTCCCCGGTCTGTTTTGATTGGACACTCACTTTTCCATGCTCAGCATCATGATGTGGCTCGTTCTCCACGTAAAGCCCAATGGTGCAGTAAAGCAGGAGATCAGCCGTCGCTTAACCAGCCGCGCACCGCTCCACATCCCCCACGCGGCTTTGATGCAATAGGGAATGATGGGGCCCTCAGAAAGCCTGCAGGGAGCCCGGAGCCTTTTCGGAGGCTGAGGAGACGCTAATGTAGAGGAACGGGGGCAAAGTGAGAGAGTCTAATTAAGCCGTTAATTCCGTGTCTCGCTGAACCTCGCCCACGGAAGACATTCTAACACGTTTATCTACATCAGGCATGTTCTGGGTTTATTTCAGAATTTCCAACGGTGTTAAATGTTGTCATATTATGATCATGTTAAGAAAAAACGCTGTCTGTTTGTGAGCTTGAGTAAATGTGTAAGACGGATTGTGCGTCTCATTTCCTTCAGACAGACGTTTTGTAGATTCGGTTCTTGGTCCAGACCCAGTGAAGGTTTGGGGTCAGTGTTGTGGAGCCTAGTGACCTCATTAGACTGCACATGTACGTTTTAAACACTCCGTCCAGGACAGGAATGTAAGCTGTTGTAGAATTGCTCTCCTCTGGAAATCAATCCTGGACGTTTGTTCTATTCTCGTCCTCCTGCGGCGGAGGAGAGGCGGCCGAAGCCGGTTGGCATGGAAACTCGTGCAGGTGAAAAGGAAGGGAGTCTCGAGGGGGGAGTCAGGGTGGGGGGGGGAGTGGCCTGATTCCCCGAGGAAATAAAACACACACACACACACTCATCACTGAATCTCAGTCTGCAGCCTTCAAGGACACACAAACACACACATCTGCCTACATATTAATGTAAATATATGTATAAACAGTTATGTATGTGTAGGTGTGTTACAAAACTCTTATTTTCACATCAGACGAATCGCCAACATTCATTGTTTTTGTCCTCTTACTCTTTTAATGTGTAAAATGATATATATCATTTTAAATCACATATGAATTATTTCCTGTTATTATGTGTGTGTGTGTGTGTGTGATTGCAATAATTCACACAAAGCCACTTAGCAGGACTAATCTTGTCATTTTTATGGAGAGTTTAAGGCGACATTAACTTAACCGCTGTTCTAGCAGCAGCTCTTCCTCCTCATCTTCATCTTCAGTCCCTGGAGTTACTACTTTTTTAGTTAAAAAAAAATGTGTGTTTCTATCAAAAAAAAAAGAAATAGAATTAAACAGAATATGTGAAAAAGTAATTTATAGTGGCCTCCGGTGAAGCAGTTGAATCTGAACCTGGTCCTGCTCCCAGGGTATTTAACTGTTCTGTGTTTGTTTCTCAGTTCCTGCCATGATCACATCTTATCCCAACAACTCGCTGGCAACTAAAGGAGAGAAGATTGAAATGAGCTGTAGGGCGCATGGAGAAAAGCCCATTATGGTGAGGTGGGAGAAAGAGGTGGAGAAGGAGAAGCAGTCGCACATGATCAATCCTGACATGTGGAGGCACACGGTGACGGTCAAGAATGTGGGCGAGGAGGTGGTCTCCACCCTGCAGGTCTGTGTGGTCTGCTGCGCCATAAGCACTACAAAGCCGTCTTTAAAACTCTGGCTTCTTCTCTGACATCAGATCTATCCCACCATGAGGGAGGATTCCGGCTTCTTCTCCTGCCACGCCATAAACTCCTACGGTGAAGACAGAGGCATCCTTCAGCTCACGGTTCAAGGTGAAATGTTGGGAAAATGCTGCCACGTTGGCTGTTTGTCCGCGCAAGTCTGAGAGTGGGGTTTCTTCCTCAGAGCCACCAGAGCCTCCCAAAGTGGAAATCCGCGAGGTGAAGGACAGGACCATCGCTCTGCGCTGGACCATGGGCTTTGACGGGAACAGTCCCATCACTGGCTATGACATAGAGTGCAAGAACAAAACCGGTATGACTGGGATAATCTCGGAGGCTGTCCAACTAAACTACCGCTTTTCACTCGTCCCTTTCTTCTCATGAGCAGACACGTGGGAAAGGGCTCGTCGCACGCGAGACGTCTCCCCTACCTTGAACCAGGCCACTATCATAGAACTGCATCCGTCCTCTACGTACAACATTCGCATTTTCGCAAAGAACCACATTGGGGACAGTGAACCGAGCAACGAGCTGACTGTGACCACCGATGAAGCGGGTGAGCGGCTGATGTTGTCACGCAGCAGCGGCTTCCTTCACGCCGGCTGGTGACCAGCACTGATCTCTGCTGGCTTGCATTCTCTAGATCCTGAGGGTCCACCGCAAGACGTCACACTAGAAGCCATGTCCTCACAGAGCATCAGGGTCACATGGAAGGTCAACACTCAGCGCTAATTCAAATCCGTCCCCAAAATCCAATGTCAGGTGTGTAAATGAGCATGAATATCTCGCAGATTCCTCTGAAGCACCTCCAGAACGGAGTTATCCGGGGATACCAGGTCTGTCACCGGGAACACTCGCTCAACGGCAGCCACCAGTTTGTCTGCATCAGCATGGAGGCCACTGGCGACGCGGAGTCCCTCAGTCTTAACAACTTGAAGAAGTTCACCGAGTACGAGGTGGTGGTGCAGGCCAGTAACAGTGCTGGCCCAGGGCCCGCTTCCAGTGAGGTGCGGGCCACCACCATGGAGGATGGTAGGTTTCAATATCTAGTTCTAGCGCTGCTCAGTGTGAGAGAAAACCATAAACATCCTTAAATTAAAAGATTCCAGCCAATTGTAAAAAACTCACAGAAAACATAGTTTGCTGTTTTTTGTTTTGTGCTGCCACCTAGTGGAGGCAAGCCGCGTTTGCCACCAAACTGCCCTTTCCTGGTGAGAATATCTTTTAGCAGTATAGAGCTGTCAAATGTATTCTGTATGATATATACTCAAGACAGCGATGGTCCTCAGTGAAAAAGGGCCGACGCATTGGGTTACGCACAAGAATTTCACTGTTTTCTCAATAGAACTAACCAGACACCAATAAACCAAATAAAACAGCTGGTATCCAAACCAAGTGAAGCCATGAAGTAGAATCTGAAAACAAGAGCACACAAGCAAACACAAGAGCACTAACGCGGACGGACATGTGGTGTCAGTTCCCAGCCGAGCTCCAGAGAAGGTGTCGGCGAGCGCCAGTTCTCCAGAGAGCGTGACGGTGTCCTGGCTCACCCCGGTACGGCCAGCGCTGAACGGTGTCCTGCAGGGCTTCCGCCTCATATACTGGGCCAATCTCCCCGACGGAGGTGAGCACAGATCTGGGAAGCCGGAGATCTTTACACCTCCTCAGTCGTCGGACTCACACACTCTCTCCCTCAAACACACACACACTCTTTCTATATATCTCTCTCACATATGGATCCTCTCTCTCTCTTACACACTCGCGCACACACACACACACACACACATATAAACTCACTATCTCTCTTTCAATTTTCCCCACACACACCTAATCTATTTCTGTCTCTTTCTCTCTCTAACACAAACACACACGCAGGCTCACACAAACAATTTTTCCTCTGCACAGTTTTAGAAATTAGAATTTTAGAATGAACAGGTGTGTTTGAGAGAAAGCCAGAGCCACAGAGGAAACACTCATAGGGTTTGAGGTGATATTAACTATGCCGCTGTTCTGCTTTATGTACATTAACCATTTAACTAGCTTGACTGGTTTTATCCTCTTATATACTGAGAGTTTATGAAGTGCATGATGCCGGTGTCACACTAGTCTTTATAGTGTGTGTGTGTGTGTGTGTGTGTGTGTGTGTGTGTGTGTGTGTGTGTGTGTGTCACTTCTCTCGACAGAACTGGGGGACATCAGAAATGTCACGGCCCAGACAAGCCCCCTGGAGCTGGAGGGCCTGGAGAAATACACCAACTACAGCATCCAGGTGCTGGCCTTCACTCGAGCCGGAGACGGGGCTCGCAGCAAGCAGATCTACATTCGCACCAAAGAAGATGGTGGGCTCAGCAATTGGTGTGGGCGGAGCTTCGGCACTGAAGGTGTGTGACCTCTGTCTTTCTCAGTTCCCGGACCCCCTGCAGGAGTGAAGGCCGCCGCCGCCTCCAGCTCTGTGGTCTACGTGTCCTGGCTGCCCCCGCTCAAGCTTAATGGCATCATCAGAAAATACACCGTCTTCTGCTCCAGCTCCAATCCCAACGTAAGATGGCGCTTGGTGATCCCGGAGCACCAGGCGGGGCTTCACTCATCTGCCCAGTAGAAATCTAACATCCATATGTTCAGATGTATTTGTTACATATTTTCTGTAGCAGTTTTAGGTGATTTATTATAGGATTTCTTTGTAATTGTTGTGCATCTAGTATAGTTCATTATAACACAATTGATCTTCTTCAGGCGGTGAGTGAGTTTGAAGTGGCTCCAGATGAATTCCTCTTCCGGGTCCACAATCTACATCGCAACAGGAAGTACAGTGTCTGGGTGATGGCTCTGACTGCGGCAGGGCGGGGCAACAGCAGTGATGTCATTACTGTGGAACCTCTTGCCAAAGGTCAGTCCTTTGTTTATTTTAAACTTGTGTGATTGATGGAAAAACCAGAGAAGTTCTTCAGTGCCTCTTATGGGTTCATGAGAGGGTGCTGTGTCATTATGGAACGTCTACTGGGCTGCAGCAGCTTGATTACTTAGGTCATAGTGACCTTCCCATCTTCCAGCGTCACTTCCCAACTTCCAGCGTCACATTTTGAATCTACAGAGTGTGTGTGTGTGTGTGTGTGTGTGTGTGTGTGTGTGTGAGGAAGCATTTTACTGGTGTCTGTATAATGATACAGAAGCAAACTGAAGTTTGGCTTCTGTATCAGAACACATTTTCTCTCCAGCATAATTTGAATTTTTTCATTCACACCCCTTCAAAAAGTCAACATTGGTTTTGTCAGCTCAGAATCTTTTCCCTAAGGATCATCATATCTGAACTTTCTGTTGTGCTGATCAGTAGAGGTTCAGTTGGTCTCTTTCGTCCGAGTATGGATGTGGTGGTGATTTTGATGTAATCTTCACAGTTTGTGTGTTGATGAAACACTCTCTCACACAGAAACATGACAAAGTGAATTTAGGGATCCCCTGGCGACACAAACCTTCATTTCGTGTTTTTTCTTCTCGTTTGCTCAGACGTTACCCACTGTTTCAAACTCACTCAAAGTTTAATTTGATTTCAGAAGCTATTCAGAGTGTCAGCGTCTCCGAGCAGCTGGAGGTAACAGAGCGACGCTCACAGAGTTAAACATCAATCAGATTTGTGACTGTGAACAGCAGAAACATAAACAAGGGGGAAAAACGAGAGAAAACAAAAACAAAAAACCGGAGAGAAACAACTCACGTCTTTTCTCTTTCCTACCCAGCTCCGGCCAAAATTCTGACGTTCAGCGGCACGGTGACAACACCCTGGATGAGGGACGTGCTCCTGCCCTGCCGAGCCGTGGGAGATCCGCCGCCAGCAGTCAAGTGGCTGAAGGAGAGGTACAGGAAACCCTTGGGTCACTGCAGCATCGTGTCCTTACACGACTCGGTCCTGTCCACAGTGGAAGTCCGGCCCCTGCCATCACCGACCTAAGGCGCAGTATTCACGGAAACGGCAGCTTCATCATCAAGACAGTGAAAGCGGAAGATTCCGGTTACTACACATGTGTGGCCAGTAATAACTGGGGCTTGGATGAAATTGTCCTGAACCTTCAAGTGCAAGGTGAGCCGCATAAGCCCATCAGTGCTTCCACTGCTTCCACAGCTGTGGTTTGTTTCTCACCCTGCCTGCGTCTCCTCAGTTCCCCCTGACCAGCCTCGCCTCACCGTGACTAAGACCACCACGACTTCCATCACTGTGTCCTGGATCCCCGGAGACAACGGTGGGAGCTCCATCCGAGGTCTGTTGCTTTTGTCTTCCAAAGCCGCGTTTCTCCAGCGAGACATCAAGGGGCATAATGTTCTGTGCGTATGATTCATGCCATAGGTTATATTCTTCAGTACTCGGAAGACAACAGTGAGAAGTGGGGCAGCATTACTATAAGTCCGAGCGAGCGATCCTACCGCTTAGAAAACCTCAGCTGTGGCACCTGGTACAAGTTCACTCTGACAGCTCACAATGCTGTGGGTCCGGGACGCATCAGCGAGATCATTGAAGCCAAGACACACGGAAAAGGTGTGACAAAGCAACATTCCACACCACCTTCAGTCAAATATGTCACAAGCAGAGGTGTATAGTACTTGAGTAAATGGACTTCGTAACTTTACTTATGTTTTTTTGCTACTTTGTACTTGTACTGAGAATAAAAAATATATGCAACATTTACTCTCTACTCCACTGCATTTCTGATTGAGTAGCTGTACTTTTCACTCGACTACATTTGAATGGACACTTACCGTTACTCGTTACGTTGTGTTTGTGCCGACGATTTATACCGTGGTTAATTTCTTGGGCAGACGAGGCCAACTGTAGGCTCCTGAAGTTACTAGACACTATTTGTGAATTAGAAACCACGTCAACGTGAATAAGAGGCATGAATGTATAGCAGGTGTTTACCTAGCGACATGGCTGACGCCAGTGATGATGCAAAAGCCAGCACATCAGGGATTGTACGATCATCTGTGGCTTATTTTAATTAAATGTTTTCTTTTGTCAAAAAACAGAACAACTCTAACAAGATGCAGTGTCTGCTTTGTTTACCGCAAACAACAAAAACTAGCACTTTTAAAATATCACCGTCAAGTTTGATGAAACACATTAGTTTTAAAGTGATTTTTTGTCAAGTTAAGTTTAAGTCAGGTCTTCCCTGACTATACAGTTGTATTTGAAAGCATAATGTTACCAAGATTAACATGGCAAAAACCACCGTGACATGACTATATTTTCTCAATTTCTTTACATTTAGAGTAAAGTACATTTAGCTGTGAGTTTGTGATGTGCTTTTCATTTAATTTACACATAGTTTACTAAGTACACTGCATCTTGTATAATTTTAATGCAGAGAAACCATCCTTATTGACCTTGAGAACCTACTCAAACTAGACCTTGAATACTCAGAAGAGGAAGTATGTGTTTTACTAATTTTATTATATCATATACAATTTTATTATATACATAATTTACTAATCAGAATTGTATTTTTATATCGACTTTTTTTTGTTTAGCACATTTGAGTGATTGAGACTGACTTTTTGTCAGTTTGTTCAACCATTTTTAAAACATTGAGGTGTTATATTTAATTTCTGTATTAGAAAACAAAACGTCACGAATAGAGTTTGCTTTCATATTTCTTTTTTTGCCTATATTCAGTGTGAGTAAAATACTTAAGTTCTTTTTTTTCTAATTGTATATTTTGCTACTTTGACTCAAGTCTTTTTGAAATTGGTGAAATTGGTTAATTTGTACAGTACATATCTGCACTTTTACTCAAGTATGGCTGTTCGGTACTCTTTAAACCTCTTTTCACGTGTCTTCTTTTCTAACCTTTCCATCTGCTAATCTGACTGTAAATCTGTCACAGAGCCACAGTTCTCTAAAGAACAGGAGCTGTTCACCAGCATCAACAGCACGTGCGTCAGGCTCAACCTGATTGGCTGGAACGATGGTGGGTGTCCAATCAGCTCATTCACTCTGGAGTATCGTGCGATGGACAGTCCGGTGTGGATGAAGGCTAAGCGAACGTCCCTCAGCAAGAGCTACAACTTGCTGGATCTACAGGAGGCAACATGGTACGAGCTGCAGATGAAGGTGTACAACAGCGCCGGCCTAGCGGAAAAGCGAGTCAGATTTGCCACTCTCAACTATGACGGCAGTAAGTCTAAACCCCCGTCCAACAGGTTCCTTGTATTAAAGCGGATTCTTCGCCAGGCACCATTTCGCCTCTGGTGAACACTCCGGTAAAGGACCCCGTAAAGAAGAACAGCAATGAGGGCGTGCGGTTAATGGTGACCCTTGCCTGTGTCCTGGTCGGAATGGTCTTGCTGTTTGTTCTGCTCCTGGTCCTGAGGAGGAGGAGGAGAGAGCAGCGGCTGAAGCGGCTGAGGGGTCAGTGGGCATGTTCGACCCGCTTCACCACAGAACATCTTTACATTCATGTCTTTTTACATTTACATTCTCGTCTTTCTTTTACAGATGCAAAAAGTTTGGCAGAAATGCTTATGAGGTAAATTCAGATATTTGTTTTTTGTGGGTGTAACTCCGAATTTGTTCTTACCAGCCAGACACCAGGTCAGGTCACACTGACATAGTACTGCTAAGTTGAAAGCAGGTGGACAAACACTAGAAAAAAGCATGAGATCAAACCAGGGCGTATCTGCGGTCTTCCTCTCCGCGGCAATAAAAGCAAGATGGGGCACTGTGAAAATGAGTCAATCTTGTCTAAAGCGCAAATGATGCTGTGAGATCATCTTCAATTGTGGAGACCTTTGTCTGAGCTCCTGTTTGAGAGATTTTAGACTGAAGTTGTTATTGTAATCCCACTATGAAATAAATAAGTGTTTTTGTGTGTATGTGTGTGTGCATGTGTATTCTCTTTAAAAGTTGAATGCAGAGCAGTTTTCTCGTCTGGTTTTGAACCAATTATGTTCTTCACTGTTTATTTACTGTATTTCTCTAGTAAAAACACCCGACCGTCAGACACCATTAGCAAGCAGCAGCAGACTCTACGCATGCACATCGATATTCCCCGCGCACAGCTGCTGATTGAGGAGCGGGACACCATGGACACAGTCGGTGAGTGTGTTGATGAAACCTGCCTGGGTGATGCTTCTGTGCAGCCGGACCAAGCACCCCTAATCTCTCTCTTTGCCTCTTTCTGTCTTTCTCTATTTCTCTCCATCTCTTTCTCTCTCTCTGTCTGTCTCTCTCACCCTTTCTCTCTCTCTCTCTCTCTCTCTCTTTCTCTCTCTTTCTTTCCCTGGCAGACGACCGCTCTACAGTGCTGTTGACCGATAATGATTTTGGAGATACAGCTAAACAGAAGTCGGCCACCGTCACACACACCGTGCATTACCAGTCGCTGTCACAGGCTACTGGTCCCCTGGTGGACGTGTCTGATGTGCGACCCAGCACCAGTAAAAGCACCCTGTCGAGTGAGCGTTGTCACAGGGCAGCCTGATAAATCGCTTGTGGTACTTACATGTCTGTCCGCAGATCCAACGTCTCGCCGCATGGCCAAGGCCGGACCCGCGTCTCGGAGCCGCTACGCCAGTCAGTGGACCCTCAACCGACCACACCCACCCATGTCCGTTCACACGCTCAGCACTGAGTGGAGGCTCGGGACCCCCCGAGTGGCTGGATCTGTGGACAAGGAGAGTGACAGTTACAGCGTCAGTCCATCCCAGGACACAGGTAAGTTGACAGCTCATTGTCTGAATCAGCAGCGAACTGTTGGTAAAGTAGTGAAGTGAAGAGACACTATAGTAGAGGGCACTGTAGCAGTTCTCGCTCTGCCTTATCTGTGGAACCCCTTCTGATGTACTAGCGCTGGTACAGCTAGATCAGGCATGTCCAAAGTCCGGCCCGGGGGCCAAATGCGGCCCTTAATCAAATTTTGACCGGCCCGTGGCTTGATTCATAAAATTAATGGAATACGGCTCGTGGCCAGTATTCAGTCCCTCCAGGATTTTGCGATTGCGCCAATTCACGCAAATTCAGCGGAACCCTGCGATTAATTTGCGACCTTGCAATTTCATCCAATCACCGCAAATTTACCGCAAATTCAGTTCAGCGCGTGAACACACCATGTGATACGGTTTGTTTCACCACGCCCACCCTAGCTTGTAAAAAATTCAATCAAAATCATATTTTTTTTTTCAAATGTTCCATTATGAAGGTTTTTATTGCTTTATTTATGAACACATTTTAAAAGCAGTTAAAATGATAAATCACTTTATTTGCATTTTAGTACTATATCTGTTTTTCTTTTTTTTATGCATTTTTAAATAGAAATAAACACTATTTAATGTTAAATACTAAATTATATACAAAAATGTGTATATCCTAAAATGTGTATTTTTTTTTCCCCGAGCCCGGTCCGGCAAATTTTAGAACCCAATGTGGCCCGCAAATCAAAAAGTTTGGACACCCCTGAGCTAGATGAATATAAATCCACAGAGTTTGGAAAATTTAAATTCATGAGAAGTCATTTTTATTCTCTGCTGAACGTAACAGTGTTTTGTGCTCAGACCGCGCCCGCAGCAGCATGGTCTCCACCGAGAGCGCTTCCTCCACCTATGAGGAACTGGCGCGGGCCTATGAGCACGCCAAGATGGAGGAACAACTACGACATGCCAAGTTCACGATCACCGAGTGCTTTATCTCGGATACGTCCTCCGAGCAGATGACAGCGGGTACCAACGACTACACAGACAGTTTGACCTCCAGCACGCCGTCCGAGTCGGGCATCTGCAGGTTCACCGCCTCTCCGCCCAAACCACAGGACGTCTGCAGGGTGATGAACATGGCAGTGCCGAAGGCCCACAGACCAGGTTAGACCGACGCCACCACCTCATTCAGAGCGCTTGGGGTCTTGTTCTCATTTGTGAGTTTCCCTGCTGCCGCAGGAGGGGAGCTGGTCCATCTGCCTCCATACCTGCGCATGGATTTCCTGCTGAACCGCGGCGTCTCCGGGGTGTCCCGAGAGGTGGCCATGGGCCAAGCTTGCCTGGAGCCGCAGAAGAGCCGTTCTCTGAAGCGTCCAGTCCTGCTGGAGCCCACGACCACAGAGGTGTCTGGCACGAGAGATGTACAGCAATGGCAGCCAGGCACAGCCTCCACTCTCCCACAGAGAGAAGCCGGAACAGACTTGGCACAGACCGCCAAAATCAGCACCTCGCAGGAATCCCTGCTAGACTCGCGAGGACACCTGAAGCAGAGCAACAACCCTTACGCAAAGTCCTACACACTGGTATAACCATGGCCAGACAGACTCTTCTCTAGAAAAGCTGTATATATTTTCTTGTTCCGAACGAAAGAGCTGATCGACTCCTAACAGTTCATTTTATGTTTTTATAAACAGTGAATTTACTTCTTAATAACAACTTCATATTGCCAAACAATTTTGTTATTCCTAATATTCCTAATATTTACAATCACCACGATCATTTACTAATTGACCTTTTAGAAATTAGTGGAAGCCTCCTTTTCTATCTTCCCACTATTCTCCAGTGTCCCTTCCACTCCAGTCTGAGACCCCTACTCGTGCGTGGTCTAGCTGACTATCAAAAGTGAAGATTTCTTATTTCTAATAGTAAACATATATGAATAAAAAAAAAAATATATATATATATATATATAAATATATATAAATAAATAAACATAAAAATGAGAAATTACATATATTTGTTGGTATTGCAGGGAGGATTTATGATTGGGTTGATGATGTTTGCACATATCCTGTCTAATGATCAAGTCTTGATAAATATTTGTGGTCCGTTCTCTGCAATGGTGCAATATAAAGATACACGCAGTGGACAGCAGGTAACCTGATGATGACAAGTTTCTGCAGCCTAGTGAAGAATGGAATGAACCGGATGTAAAGCACGGTTAGCGTGTAGCACAAGAGATGCTCTTCAGGACACTTCTGTCTTCTCTTCATTTTATTGTTTTACTGAATTGCAGAGATGCTGCACTACAGGGATAACTAAGACAATCTAAAAACCAGCCCAAGAAGAATATGAGACGTGCTGAGAAGGAGGCAAGAGCGTGTGTTTTGTTTGTGTGGCAGATGCAGGATTGAAGGAGCAATATTTGAGTGGGTCCTCTTGACTCTTGATATTCTTTAATCTGTTTCTTTGTTCACCCTCTTCCCGTTGGCTTTATCCCTTCTTTCTCCTTGTGGACAAGGTGCTCCAGAAAAGGTTTTCCATGATAATCCTGTGGAATAATAAAAGATTGAATTACAAAGGTGTTTACGAGCATTTCATTCGTTCCAGATTCAGCTCCATGATGAATCTGCCCTGTTGACCTTCAGAATTAAAATGCTTCTAGAACATAGATGTCAAACTCAAGGCCCGTGGGCCACGGGTTTATAGGCCTGAGTGTCTAGAAATAGGTGCATTAGAGACCATGAGAGAAATAGGGCTCACTTCAGAGAATGTACTCTGTGCAGAAAAGAGGAAAAGGAGCAAAATAGTGATAACATTTGTAAAAACTACCACGAACTACCGTGAAACAAGAAAGAAGAATAGATGCATTGACCAGCATTATGACACAGAGCTAATTACTAGCCAATTTGCTAGTCAAAACCAGCCTTCAAGAAAGGCAACAAATTGTCCAATAATATAAATTAAACTACAGTCGCTGCAGAGAGTGTTCATGAAAACCACAGCTAGCAACACCTCAATAGTGGAATCAAATGTGTGGCTGAAGAAATCCCAGAGTGTTTTTCAGAGGGATCATTTCTGAGCAGGTGTGTCGCGAACAGTTACGGACGTAAAAATATCAGTTTATCAAGAAGCTCCATTGTGGACCAAGTTCTGTATGGAATCAGGTTAGTGTCAAAACTATCAAAGCTTCACATTTTTGTTTGTTTTTACATTTTTCGCTTCCAATCTTCACAGTATTTTTAAACTTTGTTTTTCGCTTCAGATTTTTTTTGTGAGTTTTAGATTTCTTCAATTGGACTTTTGGTACTACTTTCACGTGGGGGCCCTTACTCTGATTGGAAAGAGTTGACTAGGATGTGGGGGAGATTTATTGAGCGTATTAAACACATTCAGAATCGAAACACCTTTACCGTTGGTTTATTTACCCTTTTGTAGTTATGAGTTCTGGACTGACACCTTCCAGGTCCACTGCACCACAAGGCCAATGACTGCGGTCACGCAGCCTGAGCTGAATTTTTAGTGCACATGTATACAGGGTTTAATCTAGCCGCAGGGGTTGCAAGCCAGTGACTTCTGGGCCGGTCCCAAGCCCGGGTAAATAGAGAGGGTTGCGTCAGGAAGGACATCCGGTGTAAAACTAGTCAATGGTGAACCATGCGAGTCATTCAAAGAAACTTCATACCGGATCGGTCGAGGCCCGGGTTAACAACGACCGCCACCGGTACTGTTGACTTACAGGGTGCCGGTGGAAATTGGGCTACTGTTGGTCGAAGAAGGAGAGGAGGCAGGAGGGTGCGTGAACAGAGAGAGAAGAGGATGAGAAGGAGCATAGCCCTGAGAATAGGGACTCTTAACGTCGGCTTAATGACAGGGAAAGGCAGAGAGCTGGCAGACATGATGGAGAGAAGGAAGGTGGATGTACTCTGTGTGCAAGAAACAAGGTGGAAGGGCAGCAAAGCACGTAGTATTGGAGGAGGATACAAACTGTACTACCATGGTGTGGATGGGAAGAGAAACGGGGTAGGAGTGATCCTGAAGAAAGAGCTGGGGAGCAATGTGCTAGAGGTGAAAAGAGTCTCAGACAGGGTGATGAGCTT